>JAJJWX010003544.1:2400000-3000000 GCA_023529315.1 Papaver bracteatum | reverse complement strand
ATGCATATATGGCCAATAATAGCCTTGTATTTTTGTTATGTATGCCAAAGATCTTCCTCCGCTGTGATTACCAGCATCCCCACTATGCAACATTCTCAACACTTTTTCTCCTTCTTCTCTTGTCAAGCATCGAAGTGACGGCCCATGGAAAGATTTTCAATATAATATTCCGTCACTTAATTCATAATTTGTTGCACGAATTTTTAATTTATGTGCTTCTAATCTATTTCTTGGTGTTTCTCCTCTTGCCAAGTATGCATGAAGTTATTCTCGCCAATATGCAATATTGCTTCTTGGTTATTCTTCGCCACTCTCTATTATCATTACATCTGCTTCTTCTTCTTATTTGTTGATTGAAGGTGCTAGAAGTGTCTGAATTTTTATGCATCTCGCAGCTGGATTTGTCATCATGATGGATATGAAGGCAAAGGCATCTGCGAGTCTGTTATCTTTTCTTGAAATATGTCTCCATTTTATTTTTAGGATTTTTGCTGACAACTCTTCAATAAGTTTCTTATATTTCTTTAAGGATGGTTCATTTGTTGTGTATTATCCTTTGATTTGGCGAATAGACAACTGCGAGTCACTAGTAATTCTAGCATTCTCCAACTTCATTTCTATTACGAATTTTAGAGCATGTATCACAGCTTCATACTCCGTCTCATTATTAGTGGATGCGAATTCCAATCTAAATGAAAAAGCTATTTTTTCTCCTTTTGGCGAGATAAAGACAACTCCAACTCCATTACCTTCTCCGTTTGATGATCCATCCACTAATATTTCCCATCTGTTGGGTTATGTTAATAGATATCTTGGATCCCCATGTTCTTCTTCTATATCCATCATCTCCTCCACAACTTCATCATCTTCTAAAGGAAATTCAGCTAAGAAATCTGCTATGACTTGGGATTTTGGCGAAGATAAAATATTGTATTTGATATCAAAGTGTCCTACTTGCGCATTCCATCTCTCGACTCTACCTGATCTTTTCGAATTCTTCATTACTGACTCAATTGGCACCTTTGTTAATACTTTTACTTTATGTGCTTGAAAATAAATGCAAAGTTTAAAGGTTGCATGAACCAATGCCAGAATCAACTTATCAATCTTTGAATAATTTCTCTTTGCAGAGTTAAATGTTTTGCTGATGTAATAAATTGGATTTTCTACCCCTACATCTACTTGCAGCAACACTGCACTTAACGCATGCGAAGTTGTTGCAAGATAGATCAATAATTCTTCTTCTGGCTCTACTTTCTGCAAGATAGATATGTTCATTAAATATTATTTAATTTTTTGAATGGTTTTTCACATTCATCCGTCCACTTGAATTTTGTTCCCTTCTTGAGTATATCGAAGAAATGCTTGCATTTGTCTGATAACTGCGAAATGAATCTTCCTAGCGAAGCCAAGAGCCCATTCAACTTCTGCACATCTTTTACTGTTGCTGGCGTTGGCATGTCGTGAATTGCTTGTAATTTTTCTGGATCAACTTGTATTCCTTATTTTGATACAATATATCCTAAATGTTTTCCTGAAGTCACTCCAAAAATGCATTTTTGGGGTTCACCTTGATGTTAAATTGTCGCATTTGATCAAAAATCTCCTTCAAGTCTTGCACATGGTTCTTAGCTTCTTTACTTTTGATTAACATATCATCTACATACACCTCCAATGTTTTGTGGATCCACCTCGCAAACACCTTCTCCACCATTCTTTGATATGTTGCACCAACATTTCGCAAGCCAAAGGGCATCTTTGTATAGCAATATAACCCTCTTGGAGAAAATAATGCGGTGTGTTCTTGATCTTCCTCAGCGAGAGGAATCTGATTATATCCTTTATACCTATCTAATAAAAATATTCTAGCATTTCCCGCTGCTGATTCAACCATTTGTGGGATATCTGGTAATGAAAAACTATCTTTAGGACAAGCTTTGTTTGAGTCAGTAAAGTCTATGCAAATTATTATCCCCTTGTTTTTCTTTGGAACCACCACCATATTAGCAATCCACTCTGGGTATTTTGCTTGCCTTATGATTCTTGCGCCAAGCATTTTCTGTAATTCTTCTTCTATTTGGGAATGGTATGTTGTTGCGATTTTTCTTATCCTTTGCTTAAATGGTCTTACATCTTTATTGATTTCTAGTTTATGACATGCTACTGATGGATCTATTCCCGACATCTCATCCATGCTCCACGTGAAGATGTCTTTATATTCTCGCAAGAGATTTACGGTTCATTCTTCTTCATCTGCCTCCATTTTAGTTCCAATTTTCAGCATCTTAGGTTCTTCTTCACTCCCAATATTTATTTACTTTGTTGGTTCTGCTGCGGTGTAGCTGGCTTCAGGTTCTCCCATTGGTGTTGGTGTTTTCATAGCTCTCGCAGTTTTTTCTCCTTCTTGCGAGATTTCGCTGGGTATTCCTTTTTCTTCTTTTGCTCTTATCATGTAAACTTTAAATTCTTCTTCTTTCTTTGTCTCTTTCGCCATTTTTTCTGCGAGCTTTTCGCAGCTTTGCACGTCCTTCATAATTCTTCACCTCAATTTGATAACATAGTTTCGCAAGATCCTTATCTCCTTTAATTTCTCCAATTCCACTAGGCATAGGAAATTTTATGCATTGATGTAACGTTGATGCTACAGCCTTGATTGCATGTAACCATGGTCTTCCCAATAGCATGTTATATGGTGACTCCACATCTACCACACATAACGTTACTTGTTTTTCAATCTCTCCTAGCGAAATTCGCACCACTATCTCGCCTCTAGGTTTTGTTAACGATTTTCCAAAGCCATGAATGTGATATGTTGAACAAGTCATCTCTTCATCCTTGTACCCCATTTTCTTAAATGTATGATAAAATATTATATCAACAGAACTTCCTGCATCCACCAAAGTTCTATTCACAGCCCATTCTTCCACAGATTTTGTTGATTTTTCCTTATTCATTCGTATAACGGATACCGTGATTGCCAAAGGTGATGAATGATCAAAATCTTCTCTTGATATTTCTGCTGATGTGAATGTGATTTTCTGCTTTTCCCAATCCTTCAGAGGTGAAACCTTTTTCACCGTCATAATTTTCCTTCCTTCAAAATCTCGTTTATGAATCCTTCCTTTGATATCTTCATGGAATTGGTTGATCATCGTTTTTGTTATCTTACTACACTCCAACTTTCTGCGATTCTCCGTAACTTTAATCATTTCTTCCTTCAACTCTTTCACCAACTTGTTTAATCATCTTCTTAACTTGAATATTGATCTTTTATCTTGCCTTTTCTATGATTTTCAACCTTCAATCCCTGTTTCTAGCGCCATTATGTAGTTGTAGGAATTCCTACACTACACCCCATACAATAATTCACCATGATCAACACATATTTGGAGATTAAGAACACCACTTTTATTGATTAATTCTCATAAATGTTACAAGAAATGGAAGAAATCAAGAATACAATCGCTCACAAGATTTTTCACTCTCTTCAAGACTTTCTCAACACTCTAAAATTGATCTCCCCCTTCTGAGTCTATTGGCTCTCTTTATATAGGGTAAGTACACAGTGGATGACAGCTAAGTTATCCTTTAATTTTGGATCTGGCTCACGGTGCTCTCACAGCAGTAGTAATGCTAATTCTCGCAGATAATGTAATCTTCGCAGGATCGTTATGCTCTTCTCGTGTTTCTGCTACCGTCATCCGCTACTTCATTCTTTGAGTTATTATGCGACACTCGCAGAGTGTTGTTGAGAGGCTCACATAAATGTTGTTAATAAACTTTAGCAAGAATATTGCTGTGGCAATATTATGATCCTACATAGTCATTTCTGGAATTTTTTTGGTAAGTGAGGCTTGCATACATTGATTCAATCTGAGGTCCCAGCTTTACGATTTTAGGCCTCTTTAAGTTGGGTATGTCAGGGGATTTAGATGTTTCTACATCCGCACCCACTGTAGAATTAGATGTTTCATCTCATATATCGTTTTCTTCTTCTTCTTTTTGTTTTTCTTCCATCCCTTTACCGTCATCATCTGGAGTACTTACTTTCTCTACCATCTCTTCTGATTTTAAAACTGCTTCAGTATTAATGACTGAGTCCATCTTTGTAGAAGCCGCTGTTGCATTCACCCGATCTCTATCACATGATGTCTTCCCCGCTGCGGTATTTTTATCCACATAACTAACGCTAGCTGGAGCCAATTTATCACATAAGAAAATAGCAAACATATTTGTTAGATGGGACTTCGTAAGAGTGTATAAAGTATCTGACCCATGTCCTATGATAACCTCCCATGCAAATCCCTTGGTCGTTCCCGACCAAGAGGATTCATATACCTTGCTATATTCTTTTGGAACATCATACGGTTCCACAGTATCCTCCAACACCTCATTATCATCTACTATGCCAAGAAATCTAAGGGAGTCACCATTGTACAGCTCATAATCATCACAATCCACTATTATCCCCTGTCTCAAGGATACAAGTTCACTGTATCTCGGTTCGTTTGTGAAGGATACATGTTCCATGACAGTACACCACCAATCGCAAGTATGCTTCGACACAACCCATCCAAATAAACCCCTAATTATAGGAATACTTGCCAATGCCCAAGCTTGAAATAACAACAATAGTTAGAACTTGAACTGTACAAACTACAAACCACCCTAGTATACAAGATGAATAAGACCATTTAAACAGAATATGCGAACTTACTGTAAGAGCGTATGACAGTCCAAACACCCTGTAATGAGCTGGCAAGCCCAACCGACCACTATTCTTTAGCTCCTTGTTTTTCTTAACAACACTGGCTTTCTTAGTTTTCTTTCCATCCTTCACAACCAGAGCTGATCAAAAGCTGTAGATGGTTTTTCTAAGACTAACGTGACCCCATGAGAACTTGTTGAATTTATTCAAGTTGTCCACCAAATGGCAATATGCTCCCTTTACTACATCTCTCGCCGGGAAGCCCAAAAGAATAACGTGCACAAATAAGAGAAGTGCCAACTTAGCGTTCTCATCGTCAGTGCAGGTGGTCAAATCTCCTTTCTCGAATCGCATCCAGAGTTTGCTTACTGTTACCATTTTTTCTCCAGGGAAATGAGTTTTCATGATTGGTAAATCCGTGATACATTTTGGGAGTGGGTTATCCAGATCTTCCTTTGTTGTAACTGTCAACTTGAAGTTAAGTCCTGCAGCAAGTGCAAATTCTTTCATCCCAAACCTCAAGATATACCCTCCAACCCCAAAGTTCATACAAAATGGATCACCATCATCTTGTCTCTCAATTTTCTGTGAGAGGAGATAATGAAAAATTGTACTGCTGTAAAAGGTTCCAGGCATATCCAGGAAGTGGCCAACTGTCGTTGAAGCAAATACTGCGTAAGACTTTTCTCTCAAACGACCCTTGATCGTGGGCATAAGATGCGTAACTGCGTGATTTGTTGCTCTCGGGTAGTTATCCCGATACTTCTGTTGGTGAACAAACTTGCTATACACATGAGATGCTTCAAGTCAGTTTCTTCCTAGGATGTATAGCAACTACAATATTTTGAAGGGAGGAGGATTCTTTGACATGGTTATTTTCAAACCATCTAACAATTTCAACACCAATGTAGTTATAAAACGCAAATGCTAATGAATCTAAAAGACTAAAACTAACAATTGGTAATATGTTCATCATACAATCATCTACATTACTATTAAAAATTACTGCATCTCCAAATGGCAAACCTCACCATCTACAAAATTTATTGTATCGCCAAATGGTAATATGTTGAAAACCTATCTCTAAACAACACTCTGAAACAAAAGACTTTATGAAAATGAATGAAACAAACATACTATGGTCCGGTTCCTGATGAATTACATTCCGACGATTCAACAGATGCAAAATCCGTCTCTAAAGATTCTTTGGAATTGACATCATCTTGGAGGTCAGTATCCGCTGAACCTCCCGCTATAGTAGAAGACATTTTTCCCAAACACCATAGACAAACAATCAATTTACTATCACAGCAATTCACTCAACTGCCGATATATAACAAATCAGGTTCATAATTTTAGTGGATTTCGAGATAGAAGAACTACACATACTTAAGTTTGCAAAGAATTCTACATCCACTTATTCTTAATCCCAAAGGTGTCAAAGGACTAAAAATATGTATTTAAGATATATGGTTTCATAAGGTCAGTATCTGAAAGGAGAAACAGTTTTCTTTTTCAAGATGTTGAACTAAACCATGGTCTTGACAAATTAAATTCAGCGATAAAACCTTAATTACTTGTCCCAATTGGGTCTCCAATTGTAAAATAAACAAATAATTAAGTATAAGAAGGATGCATATGATTTTGCATATTACCAACATGACTATGTAGTAATTTATTATTTTCAGAATTGAAATAACTATTAGAAACCCATGGAACCACTTTACTGAGATAAAGAAGAATTTACCAGTTATGAAGCTTTTACCAGTGTCGAAAGCCCAAAACCCTGGACACAATAAAAGCAAAAGTTTAGGAAACACCCAAATTCATTGAATTTAGCTCATGTTTAATGAATTTGATGCCGAAAACACTAGTGTGGGTATAGTTTGCACTAAATGAACTAGAATTTGAAGGCGACGAAGGGAGATGCTCGCTGTATATCTCAAGAGAGAGAAATGGTTTGGTATCCGGAGTATACTTTTCCTATTTATATGGCCCATCCAAACGCGACATCAGTGCGACAATTTTTGGGATACATCCGTCATTTGATAATTAGATAGTACCCGGCTCGGGTATATTGGAAAGCTCGTGGTAAATTGTGGTAACTATTAGCAAGCCGTGGTATTGGACAGAAATATACCTTCGGGTGTGCCTTCTAAACATAATTTCACCAGATTTCTAAGTTCTTATGGGATCAGTGTTGGCCTTCTTGAGAGATGTGAAGACTGATTTAGAGGATTTAAAACCAACCTTTTTCTCAAGAGCTGAGATTTCTGAGAATTTACACTTTCTACAAAGTTTATAGGGTAGTGTAATCAAAACTCTTTTACTTGATCACAACTTGATTTTAGCGTGGAAATCTCTTTCTCAATTTCTTGAATCCTTGAGAGAGCCTGAATGAGATATTTTCTTGAGTCGTTAAATTTCATCCTCAAGAGTTTCTCAATTTTATTACTTTTATCTAGTTTTTTGTTGAATAAAATATTGCTTTGTTCTTTCGATTGAAAAAGTTCATCAAGGAGACTAATTTTGTTAAGTAATGCAGACTGGATAGATAAGTCTTCATCAGTACATGAGACTTCAATGTCACTTACAGTACTCGTGGGATCTATAATAAATGATACCTTATGGAGCACCCTTTTTATATGCTTCTATTCCAAGATATGCTCCACCTGAAGATAAAGGAACCATGTACTAGCTTTATCAAAATAATTGATAAATCGATTGTTCAAGTGTCTTTGAAGAGTTTTTGGAGATGTACTATGTCGGATACCTAAGTTTTCAGATAAAGATATATCCTTACCAGCACTGTTCTTAATTCTGGGTAGTACGCACAATGAGTCTTTTCTTGGTATATAAAAATGCATGCTTTGACTCATTGAGAAAAAGTTCACACCGTTACAAACACATACTTATTAGGTCTATTGGTGTTTTCCTACTCTGATACCAATTTAAAAAGAGAGGGTACCAAGTACACCATCAACTTTTTCATTCGGCAATCTATATGGACAAAACCTAATATAATTGCGAGTAGACCAACTTAATGATCCTTGATAATATGTGTATAATGTTTATATCTCTATCTCTTCTCAATCATAAAGTCTAGACAATAGAGTCCGTGAAACTTTTTGTTAAGAAGAGTACTTGGACGATCCCAAAAATAAATATATAAGATCAATCTAGTCGTATCCAAATAATCCAACCGGAATTCTGCCAAATAGGAAACTTGTTATCAATCTTTCAAGATACGAATTCTACAAGAACAAGTCTTGTAATCGAATCTACTAAGATTGAACGTTACTTGTGTAAATTTTATTATAAAGATAAACAATATAATGTGGAAAGGGAAAAATGCAAGATACCAGAAGTTTTGTTAATGAGGAAACCGCAATATCATAAAAACACCAGGACCTCATCCAGATTTGAACACCAAATTATATTAATCCTCTACAGACACTCGCTTACTATCATACTTCGGACTAGAATGTAGTTGAGATTGAATCCACCCTCCAAGCTATTCAGTTACATTCGTGCTCCTTATGTCTCTTGAATCTTTCAAGGCTCTAAGAAATTGATTCCCTTAGCTGACATCATTTACATCCTAAGAATTGCTTCAACCTAAGTGAATTTTTTTAAAACCAATCTTCCTCTGACAGATAAGCCTATTTTTTTCCCTTTAGATCAAAGATCAAGGCTTGGAAATCTGTTTACAATAGACAAAGCTCGCAAACCTCACTATCCAGAACACTTACACTCGGTTAGCTGAGAATTATGGATCTTTAACCACCTCTCAAGAAAAATCTTGAACTAAACAATTAAGAGAAGTTTCCGGATATCTATCTCGAGGAATCACAAAGTCTGAGACGAAGAGAACTTTGTGATATCTATCAATCTCGCCTAAAAGAGATTCTAAAAATATTGATAACAAAGAATGCAAGATCAGGATTCACGAATTATCAAGGTAAAGATATTCGAACCTGGATTCACGAATCCCCAAGTGAAGTCTTTCCATTGTAGACCTAATTATGTTTCTCATAAGAAACCTAGGTCAATAGAGGACTAGATATCAACTCGAACGCAAGGTGTCAGGGATTGATTTTCCCAATTGAAAGAGTATTTCTATTTTTAGATGTTCAAGACTGAGGGTTGCTTGGAATTCAAGATAAGAGAACTTGAGATTCAAGCAAACACTTTCTTTGTTTACATGAAACTTAAATTAGGTTTCAACCAAGCATGTGAGAATTAGTCTTGAAACCACATAGAAAAATATACACGGTGGTTCGGTTAAGGAACCATGTAGAATGACCGTTCTTTGACGAATATGCCTTATGAACTATAAGCAATTTTATGTTCACTTAAGCACTTAAGAATTTAATCATGATACAGATACAAAAGTGTCTTAGTGATCAATGATGTCTTAGAGGTGTTTATGAGAGTCATAACAATGATAAACTTATTTAAAAAATAATTCTTTGAGCATCTGTTAAAGTTATACTGGGACCGCTGGTGAAACGGTTCGTGAACCGTAAAGAATATTCCACGAGTCAGGGTGCTATGGTTTGTGAACCGAGTTTGCCAACCCTATGGTAGGTCTGTAAACAAGCCTACAATAACAACTATAAGTGCACAATATCCTAATGTAACACAAGGCAAGCATCTATAGATCGACATGTCTTGATCTTTGGGCCATTTCCCATCAAAATGGACTCCTCTTGAGCCAAATTACGACACTCGGGTTTTTAGCCTATGTCGAATGCCTTGATAGGAAGTATGAGCATCCCAGGAATGGAATGAAAATAGCTTCATCAAGTATGGACATAATCATCTCTTGTGTCGAGCTACCGAGCCAGATGATATAAGAGGCAAAAGTACCGCAATCATCTCTAAATTAGATGATATGAGCGACAACGTGTTGGACCGGCAATGTTGCAACTCATTGAGGCTGCCTACGTACCCTTCCCTACTCTAAAGGGATCAAGCACAGACCTTAGTTCATCCTCGAAGGGACAAAAACTTAAGCCAACTCGTTTGCATGGTCGTGGCCAAGCAATAATGGAAATGACCTCGTCCGTATAGGTCGTTCCGTCGAAATGCATCCAAGTGATGCATGTTTGGTCCTCCATATGGCTTAATGATGCCTAAGCATCAAATGCCCTCTTCGCGAGGCTATGCAACTATAAATGAGCCTTTATACTCTTCTGGCTAAGCTATGAATATTACTTGGTGGATAGTCCGCATATGCACCATCAACCAACTACCCCTCCCTATAATGAAAAAATGACATTTTTACAACTTAAATTGGGGGACCAAAAATCATTCATCAACTCCCCAGGTCGTGATATCCGCACCTTACCACCCTGGCCAACAACAATGTCCAGTTATGTTGGTTGTCTGCTGCCAACCTGATGTCCATCCATGTTGGCTGTCCGCTGCCAACCCGATGTCCATCCATGTTGTCCGTCCATTGCCAACCCGATGTACATCCATGTTGGCTGAACATTGTCAACGCATTGGCCAAGGGCCAATGTTCATTTTACCATGCAACGAAGCTTTAGATGAAGCTTCATCTCAGTCCATGGCGCATCGTTTGCATGCTCCATGCTAAAAACACGGGGTGTTACATTTGAACATCCGATTTTTAAATTATATTTCGAGATGTTTAAAAAGACAAGCTTGACTGAAATTTTCTTCTTTGCAATACTAGAAGTCATACACCATAGTCTCAACTAGATGAAATGGTGATACATGTGAGTAATATAATGCTTCAGTATTCACATACCTTGTTGATGAAGTTCTCCAAATATCTTCGTCGATCTTTAGTCTTCGGGGGTGATGTCTGACACTCAACTACCAACTTCTATACCTAGTCTGATACTTGACTTAATAGACTATAAATCAAGATATATTTTTGATTAACTAACATTGACATCAAGCTTGAGATAGAAAAATTTGTGGATTCAACTGAGCAGTTTTCTAACATTAACGACTATATTTTCAAAAAAGTTAGTCGTTGATTCAAAGTGCGACCCCCTGTAAGGAAAAGAAACACATAATCCGGAGGGAACTGGATGATACTTAGGACATATATGCTAATTGTAACCTTATAAATTTTTGGATCACCAATTACAATCGGTACATATGCACATCCCTAATGTCTAAAAAACTGCCAAAAAAGACTTTCGAAACAAGGGACATAATCGACTGATTGTAAACTTTTAACTTTTGTGAAATGTTTACCAAATATAATCGTCCCATTTGAAGGTTCATATCGACAGATTATATCTTAAAAACTCTTGACGAAAAGAGGTGTTTTCTACAAGGGACTTAATCGACAGATACATATGTCTAGCATCCCCCGATTCTTTTGTAAAATAATCAAGAATTCATGTTCAAATTAATTTATTCATAAAACATGATTAAACATAAGTCCATTCATTCATAAAACCTATTAAACCTTATATTCATTACGAACCAAACCTAAGAAGTTTTAAAAGAAGAAAAAGAACTATTGTTTTCGAGGAGATAAACAACCATAAACTAAATCATAGATATAACTATTTTGAATTTTTTCCACCGTCTCAATTATCATTAATAGTAGCATTATTAATACCATCATCATCAGCATCAACATTAGCAACACCACCATCACCAACAACAGCATTATCTAGAAACTCCATATCGAACATTAGTTCAAGTTTTCTCCATACAACAATAGATTCTCTTTTGGTAGTTGAAACATTAATAACTTATTCAGGTTTCCCTAATGCAGATTGATTAAACAGTTTCGCAACTTGTTCCAACCTTGTTTCCACTCAAAAATAAAACTTATATTGCCCTCGTACTACCTTCTGGGGTTGTATATTTATATCACTATATATGAAAGACATCATATGATCTCCGTTAGAGCATTCCTCGATTGAACCCACAAGTTTTTCTATCTCAAGCTTGTTATCAATGTTAGGTGATTAAAACTATATCTTTATTTCTAGTCAACTAAGTCAAGTCTCGAACTAGGTTAGTGTAGATGCATTTTACTACAAACTGCATCCAAAGGATAGAGATTTTCTACTCATGCAAGTAAAATTAATAACTTAACAAGAGACACAAGGATATACATGGTTCGGTATGATTACCTACATCCACGAGGGTGAAAGGATGAATCTTATTACTTCAAGATGCTTACAATGGTCTCACTCTCCAAGTTGAACTCTCTTTTTTAAAAGATGAACTAGTTCCCCCTCTTTTTCTCTCTAGTGCGATTGAAAGTCTTTATCTCTCCCAATTACAACCTCCCTCTCTTGTATACAAGTTCTTCTATTTATAGGGGAGATTAAATACAACCAAACTATGGTGTTGGTCACAATATATCTATCCTGAAGTCTTGTGTCGGGCTCGCTCGTATCGTCTTCCTTCCTGTAAATATGGCCGATGTAGTTAGGTTTCTTAGCAGTCTCTTATCTGAGATGAGCCTTTTATGTGTTCTATTTGTGCGATGTCACCCTTCCAATCCTGTCGCCCTTTCAGCTGGCCGATATGGCACGTATCTTCTTATCGCTTTGACTAACGCTCTTTGTTTGACCCAATACATCTCGTCTGTTAGCTTTGTCAGGGGTCTGGAGTCAAGTCTTGTCCGACAGCTGTAGAGTGATCATGTCCGACCCACGTGATTCCTTAATCCTCGCGCCTTCCGGCCTCTATTCCATGCTTCTCTCTTCTTCATCCTTGGGTACATCATAGCTTAAGATGTTTCCACCTAGCTCTGTGGATACTCTACACCTACATTTATGCCCCTTCTTTCGCTCGTGTGGTAAACACGAGTGGAAGAAAATCGTCCCATCTCCCCACGTCCCCGGCCATGCCGCGATTTCCGCCATGCAGTATCCCATTAATTCCCATTTATGACTTGTACCCGTCGGTGTCGGTCACGCTTCTTTCTTCCTTTAAATACCCCATTTTCCTATTCTATTTCTTCTACTTCGCCATTTTCTCAATCTCCAGCCGCTGCAACCATTTTTTCTGAGATTTTTCATCACTTTCTGTCTTTGTGAGCCCTTGTATTTTTGATTCTCTTCCTTCGCATCTTCATCACCGAGTGCTATAGTAGCTGTGGTTACGTTTCCGTCGTCCCAACCTTCTTCACCAGCTTCTGATTTTTACATTATGCGTGTTGTATGCGTCAAAAATAATTTCACTTCCTCACTCAACTAATATAAATATAGTATTCGATAAGAAAGAGTTCGTATCCACAGAGAGGCGATTGTTGTTATGAAATTTTCAGATTCTTATGTAACCAAATAACCCAAGTTGTGTTTTTGTATTTATCAAAGTAATAATACTAAATAAAGCAATGTAAAAAGTTGGAATAATCAATAAGGAGAAGATATTGGTTAAGGGATAGTTGATGAGTGCCAAATATTGCATATTCATACACCTTTTCATTGGCACTTAACTCATCTTTCGCGCTTCAAAGTCATATATTATCCCAAATTCTGCATTTTTACCATTTTCAAGAATAAATATTTGTATTAATTAATTTTGTGTTTTTAATTACTAAATAAAGCTTGGAAGAATTGAGAAGACAAAAGAGAAGAAAGTTGGAAGCGTTGCAACCAGCTCACAAGATCGAGTGGCAACCTGTTTACAAATTCATGGGATCCAAAACCCATGATCCAAAACCCATGATCCAAAACCCAAGACCCAAATCCATTTCCACCTCACCCCCATTGGATTCTTTCCAAAACATCCACCTCACCCCCATTGGATTCTTTCCAAACATCCACCTCACCCCCATTGTATTCCATTTCATCCATCAATTAAGAAAACATGTTTTGTTGAGTGGATGAGTGCCAAAATTCGGATCCAAGTGCTTGAGGGAATTTTGTGTATAAATAGAGAGGGTTGTTGTGTTGAAAAACCATCCAAGAATAGCTTGTTCATGTTAGTTTATCAAATTTAAGTTTTGTTGTAATGTTCTTCATGTTCTAGTTTCATTTACTAGGGTTTAGATGAAGCCCTAATCTCATTGGTATGTATTCATATCTTGTATCTTGTTCTTGAAAGTTTAGAATTGTTTAAAGATATAATTTAATCCAAGTTTGTCAACATCTTGCTCTCACAATGTATGCCATGTATCCATTGTAGTTAGAATATCTCTATGTTGATTATGCTACAACTCATGCTTAACCAAATATTGATCTTTAGATTAGTTGTGCTTAATTAGACAATTAATGCTTTGGAGAAATACTTTAGTTGTGATTAAATTATCCATTGGAGAAACACCTTAGTTATACGGTAGACTTGAATCTACTATAAGGACAAGAATAATATTACAAGTTGAATGCATATCATAGGTTATTGGTGGATTTGAATACCCTAGTATCCATATTATCATTGTTTACATATCTTTCTATTTGCATCTTTTACTTTTATTATTTCAGTCACTTGAAAATCATATCGTCGTATCGACAAAAACAAACCCCTTTTGGTTACTCTCTGAATCAGGATTTAGAATCAACTTCTACACTCTCCAAGTCTCTGTGGTTCGACCTGTGCTTGCCCTGTGTTGCTTGTCGACACTGTGCACTTGCAGTTTATACATAGAAGTAGGTATCTTTCTGAGCCTACCAATAGTATCATTCACAAACATGTATTTTTCATCTATGATTAGAATTGGTATTTAATCTCTCAATTACCAAAAGTCCTAAGATATCTTGATCGCAAGAGTATCCCGTTTATTTCCTGATTTTATCACAAACAACATTAAAAGATGTTATTGTGAAATCTTCTTAAAAAGCAACCTAAAGTGTAAAAGCACAATTAGATTTTACTCCCTAAGAGCAATAAGTTCTATGAAATAAGACTAATCGATGCAAACAAACGTGTAAAAGCACTAATTCATTTTAACAAAGGTTATGATTCATATGCGATTAAAAAGATGTATCACTACAAGTATTAACCACAAGTTGCTACTAGAAATCAGGGACAAACAACTTTTACGTATTGAAAACCCTAATATAGCTATAGAGATGAAAACAAATCCAATTGATTCTGGACTCAACCAAACTAGCATTCAAATCATATGATAATATAAATAATGAATCACAAACGATAAAATTGAGACAAAACTAATTCATAGAATCAAATAATCATGCTTGAAGAAATCAACTTTTATCCCATAACCAATAGTTGTATTTAGCTACTCATATTCATGGAGTTCATCATCAAAATATTCAAAGGAGGACTATGAAACATAAAAGAAAGCAAACCCTAGAAGTAGTTCTCTGCAAAAGCTCCAAAAATAGAATAATAAACCCCTTCTGTCTTTGTTGTAGAAACTCTCTTTTTATAGCCCTTTGCTTTCAAAAAATAGGTCAAAGTCTTCAAAATCCGTTAGTTGAAAATTCACCCGGCTCACGAGTAAGAGAAACCCGTGTAGAAAATATGTCCCAAAAGTGGTCGCCGGAAAACTGGTTTTTTAGCCGGAACTTGGCCGGAATCCGGCACCGGAAAGTCGCCGCCGGCTACCTGACATTTCTGTCGTCGGGAGAATATTCGACGGAATATTCCGTCATAACTCCGTTAAAGTCAACCATTGAATTAACAGTCCTCCGTTAGTCACCGAGTTAAATTACTGAGTTAGCTCGGGTCAAACTCGCCTGACTAGGATGAGTTGCCAAGCCAACTCAGTTGCAATCACTTCCATCCATAAAGGCTGTGCCTCCCTTGCATACCCATCCATGATGGCTGTTCACCTTTTTCTTTGCACCCATCTCAACTCCTAAGTCCCTACAATCTCTGCTAGTTCTGTCCAGCCATCTTGGCTGCAACATTCTCTCAAGCTCTCACTGCAAACTCACAACCTTTCATTCTCAGTTCAATCCTCCCCTCGAATTCACCATTCCATCCTAGCCATGACAGTTCCCTGCTACAGCTCTTCCCTGTAATCAAGCTAGTACCTGCAACACTCACTAGACACCTCACTTCACAAATGCGCAACCATTTGGTTCTCAAACCTGAGACAGCAACAGTGCCTCACTGCCAATAACTGCATCTCAAACTCCACTTCAATCTCCCACATCAACCACCAATACCAACTCCAGATGCCTCCATGAGCATAACCTCAGCTACCAAACCACCCATCTTTGAGAACTCAAATGCATCACCAGGACCAATAGCACTAGCCACCAGAATTGTATCTCATTTATCTTAACTTCTCTCTGGTAAGCGCCACCAATCTTAGTAACCTCCACCTGCAATGCCTCCAATCATCAATTCAGGCCATAACCCTGTAATTACTACAACAGAAACTGACCTTCACCAATGGCACCAGATACAATTCATGGCTTCACTGCCTACTTCAATCTCATCATAACACAGCAACAACAGCAAAACCCAATGCAATCTACTCAACTGCAACCTTCAACAGATGCAGCATCACTGGTTCCTGCACATCCATTGCAACTCATCACCAACTCAGCTGCAAATACATCCAGACTTCTATCTCAACAAGAGCCATCCAAGCATTACAACAACAATCAGATTCAAGACCCATTTCTATTATATCTTCTCAGCAACATCACAACATCAAGATCGATCTTCCCAGTAATAACAGCAACCTATCTCATCCCTGTAATTCTCGATTTGCGCTTCTTCTCAGAAATTGAACCCAAAGATTTTCATCTTATAGCTTCTTCATAAACTCTCAATTTCAGTTCTCACTTCATACATGATTTCTTGCCATCTACTAATTTCTGGGGTTACTCAAACCCCAACTTCAATTCCTCTTTGCTAATCAACTTGACCTCAAATTCATCAAAACCCATTTCAATTTTGGCAGCAACCCACCTCTCTAAATTTTAACATAAACCCATTCTCTATCAACAGAATCACAATGAACCCATTCTCCATTCAGACCCCTTAAGCAGTATCATTGGTTTTCTCAGATTCAGAAACATCCTCATCTTATTCTTTCTGTTACATCCATGGATGCACAGCTTTTTGTTTCTTTCAGACAATCGAATTGGGATATGTGGCTTAAACAAAGAAGTGATTAAGAGAATGATGAATTCTCTCAATTCTAGGGTTATAATCCCGGGGTGGATATTTACACCCTCTAGGTGATAAGGGATACCCTGGACGACAACCCCTTAACATGTAGCTGGGCTCCAAGTAGTAATCACCCATGAAATGCCAAGTTCGCCCCTTTATGCTCCAATTGAACCCTTTCTCCGTCTTTCGAGTTCCTCCGCTAACAGCAACCATCCCTTATTTCTCATATTCACTTATACTCTTCAATGAGAGTCATCACTAAAGTTGTCATGCTTTTCAGACAGAATTCGCATCACTAAAGCTGACATACTTTTCAGACAGGGATGAAGAAATAAAATCAAATAGTGAGAAATAATCCGCCTCCAAGAGAATTTGCACGAGAGATGAGGTTTTTGCGTTGTTTCTTCTTCTTTTTCTCCAAACCACTCCAGAGTACCTAAATACTCAAAAACAAAACATAAGACACATAATTTACACGAAAACTCGCAAAGAAAGCATAAATACTAGATATTAAATTAGGTGTACTCTACACCTATCAAATTCCCCCACACTTAGACTTTGCTAGTCCTCGAGCAAATCAAACAAAACAAAAACTAAAAAAAATACATACAACTCTGTCTCGTCGAGGCTACGGTCACTTTAAGCATAAATAACAATCATTTAAACCCCTAGGTGTCCCTAGTGGACGAGTTTTAGTCTCGTGAAGGTTTACAAGAGGTCTGCCTACAAAACCTATATTTCCAACTCCGTCTATTTGTGACAAATCAATGAACGAATCCAAATTGACTACAGGAGGAGGTACCTTGCACAAATTCAATTCATATATTAGTAAAGATTTTATTAGATATTCGAACAAGCCACAATACTCGGAAACTAACAAACCACAATCACAATGAAAAGATTAAGAAGATGGATATAGATGTAGATGTTGGCGAATGTTCACAAGTATTCGATGTTTCCCATATCTGTCTGAAGGTCACTGCCAAGATGAACCTATTCCTATTGGATTGAGCTACTTGGTTTGAATGCTACATCAAATCACTGGCATATACAAGGGAACCAGAAGTGACTTTATTCAACCAAAATAATACTTTCTTTTTCTTTTCTTTTCTTTTTCACTTTTTTTTTAAATTTTTTTAAATTTTTTTTTTTTTTAGACAACATGATTGGATCAAACTGGATCCAAGCGCATGATTCTTGTCAGTAAGTACATGATAGTTGCCTTGGATCCTGCATTCCACGCTTGTTTAGGCGACGGAGACAGGGACTACGTTTCACACATACTGCTATTCCCAAGTGTCATTTTATTCCGTTTTGGTCTAATTGGTCGGTCCCTTTTTTTTTTTCATATATTTTTTTTTTTTCTAGTAACTCAATCACTCTATTTCATCCTAGCAGTAATAACATGTCGATGTTTAGTGACCCACCAAAGCACTTAGAGAACAATAGATAAATATGGAAAAATAAAAATAGAATGCGATATGGTGATATTCCGAGATATGGTAACAACTATCATGGTATTTATGATTATGAGCTATGTTCGTCCCGTTTAGTTAATTGGTTCCTCAACTCCTGCATTCAAAATGGTTCCATTCACTAATGGTGTCATCCTAAAGGCACAAGTTTCTAGATTTCGGAGTTCAAAAAGAACAAATTTTTCTTGGTTTTTCTATTTTTCTGATTTTTTTTTATTTCTGATTTTTTTTTTAAATACATAAAACACACTAAAATAAACTATACAAACATATAAATGCTCCCCCACACTTAAACTTTACATTGTCCTCAATGTAAAATTGAATCATCCAAAGAGAGTTCAAGGTGGGAAATTCCGCAAATGATATGCAAAAACAAAGAAAATAAAGATAAAAGCAAATGCATAAAATAAAAAGATAAGGGTAAAGATACAAAACCGGTGGGTTGACTCCCACTTAGCGCTTGGTTTAAAGTCGTCAGCCCGACGTACTCCTTGTTCACTAAGACTCCTCCAGCGAGAATGCATCCACAAAGTTCACACCTTCCACAACTTCGGAAGTAAAGTTCTCATAATATGGTTTCAACCGGTGTCCATTCACTTTAAACTCCTTTCCTGTAGCTATGCTACGTATTTCTACTGCACCATGAGAAAACACATTAGTAACAATAAAAGGTACGATCCAACGTGACCTCAATTTACCCGGAAATAATTGCAAGCGAGAATTAAACAAAAGCACTTTCTGCCCAACAAAAAATTGTTTTCTAGAAATCATAGAATCATGAAATGCCTTAGTTTTCTCCTTGTAAATGCGCGAGCTTTCAAATGCATCATTGCGTAGCTCCTCTAGCTCTTGGAGTTGTAACTTCCTTTGTTTTCCAGCACCATTTAACTCCAAATTGCATTGCTTAATCGCCCAAAACGCCTTATGTTCAATCTCAACGGGTAAGTGACAAGGCTTACTATACACAAGCCTAAAGGGAGACATCCCAATAGGTGTTTTGTATGCGGTTCTATAAGCCCACAAAGCATCATTAAGTCGCATGCTCCAATCTTTCCTTGTTGGATTCACCGTTTTCTCTAGAATGGATTTCACCTCTCGGTTCGATACCTCGGCTTGTCCATTGGTTTGGGGATGATAAGGTGTTGCAATCTTGTGCGACACATTGTACTTCTTCAACAATCCTTGTAAGAACTTGTTTTTGAAGTGAGATCCCCCATCGCTAATTATGGCTCTTGGAATTCCAAACCTTGCAAAAATATTAGCTTGCACAAAATCTGAAACCACTTTAGAATTATTATTTGGGGTGGCTTTAGCTTCCACCCATTTCGAGACATAATCAACAGCAAGTAAGATATAAAAATTCCCATGAGAGTTGACAAAAGGACCCATAAAATCAATACCCCATACATCAAAAACTTCAATAAATTGAATAAAAGTTTGTGGCATTTGATTTCGAGCACTAGATTGCCTGTCCTTTGGCACCTATCACAAGTTGTGCAAAATATATGTGCATCCTTAAATAGAGTTGGCCAATAAAAACCGCTTTCAAGTACCTTGTGAGCTGTTCTTTTACTCCCAAAATGTCCTCCGCAAGCATAGGAGTGACAAAAAGACAAGATAGAGTTAAATTCAGAGTCGGGAACGCACCTTCGTATGACTTGGTCACTGCCATGTTTCCATAGGTATGGATCATCCCATATATATTGGTTTCCTAACCTCTTAAGTTTGTCCCTCTCAGCACGAGACAAGTTCTTTGGGATTTGTTTAGTTACCAAGTAGTTAACAATATCCGCATACCATGGTTCCGCAAATGCAATTGAGAATAGTTGCTCATCCGGGAAACTTTCACGCAACAGGATAGCTTCCTTGTCTACAGCAAGACGGCTCAAATGATCCGCAACGGTGTTCTCAATTCCTTTCTTGTCCTTGATTTCTATATCAAACTCTTGCAAGAGTAAAATCCATCGTATGAGCCTCGGTTTCGCCTCTTTCTTTGTAATCAAGTACCTAAGTGCTGCATGATCTGAAAAGACAACAACTTTTGTACCAATTAGATAAGAGCGAAACTTTTCTAAAGCAAAAACAATAGCTAATAACTCTTTTTCAGTGGTAGTGTAGTTTTGTTGGGCCTCATTTAAAGTTCTAGAAGCATAATAAATAGCATGAGGTATCTTCCCCACACGCTGCCCAAGCACCGCACCAACCGCATAATCACTTGCATCACACATGAGCTCAAAAGGCTTGCTCTAATCCGGTGGTTTAATGATAGGGGCTGAAATCAAAAGTTCCTTCAAACGATTGAATGCCGCCATACACTTCTCATCAAAGTTAAAAACCACATCTTTTTGCAATAAGGTACAAAGTGGTGATGCTATCTTGGAAAAATCCTTGATAAATCTACGATAAAAACCTGCATGACCAAGAAAAGAACGTATCTCCCTCACCGTAGTGGGAGGGGTTAGAGTACGAATAAGGTCTATCTTAGATTTATCAACTTCCAAGCCTTTAGAAGATACTATATGGCCTAAAACTATGCCATGAGTTACCATGAAATGGCACTTCTCCCAATTAAGCACAAGATTTGTTTCAACACATCGTTCAAGGATTAGTGACAAATTGTTCAAACAAAGGTCAAATGAATCACCAAAGACACTAAAGTCGTCCATGAACACTTCGATTATGTTTTCAACATATTCCGAAAATATACTTACCATACACCTTTGAAAAGTAGATGGATCATTGCACAAGCCAAAAGGAATCTTTCGATAAGCAAATGTACCAAACGGACAAGTGAAAGTGGTTTTCTATTGATCCTCCGGTGCTATCGCAATCTGATTATAACCTGAATAGCCATCAAGAAAGCAATAATAAGAGTGTCCAGCTAGACGTTCAAGCATTTGATCAATAAAAGGCAATGGAAAGTGATATTTTCTAGTAGTGGCATTCAATTTCCTATAATCAATACAAACCCTCCAAACGGTTTGCACACGAGTTGGGACAAGTTCATTCTCATCATTCTCCACCACGGTCACACCTGATTTCTTTGGTACAACTTGTACCGGGCTAACCCACTTGCTATCGGATATGGGGTAGATAACACCCACTTCCAAAAGCTTGAGTATCTCCTTTTTCACAACTTCCATCATAGGGGGGTTCAAACGACGCTGCGCTTCCCTTGTAGGCTTTGCATCGTCCTCCAAACGAATCTTATGCATGCAAATGGCAGGTATTATACCCTTAATATCGGAAATTGTCCATCCTATGGCCGTCTTGTGCTTCCTTAGCACCCTTAGAAGTTTTTGCTCCTGTAATTCACTAAGCTCGTTAGAAACAATCACAGGTAACTCTTCATTGTCACCCAAGTACAAGTACTTTAAGTGACTAGGAAGAGGTTTCAATTCTAACTTTGGAGATTTAACAATAGAGGGTAAAAGTTTTTCATCACTGCATGGTAAAGAAATAAAAGAGATATTATGAGTTTCCGGGCATCCTTGTAGTGAGTTGAGATCACCAAGGGCTTCTTTAACCTCAATACCACACTCTACACCATTATCAATGGTTGTAGTTAGAACGGTTTCCAAAGCATCTTCACCATTCAATTCAAACATTTGTTGTGCCAAAGTATCCATAACATCAACGGAGAAGCAAGAGTGGACATCACTAGGATATCTCATCGTCTCGAAAATGTTGAAACGTATTACTTCTCCATCAAACTCCATAGTTAGCGTTCCCTTATCCACATTAATAATGGTCTTCGCCGTTTTCATGAAGGGACGCCCAAGTATCAATGGAAGAGACGAGTCCGGTGAACCTTCATCCATATCTAAGATACAAAAATCAGCAGGGAATACTAGTTGATTAACCTGCACAAGAACATCATCAACAATACCCATAGGGTAGACATTAGAGCGATCGGCTAATTGCAACACAATTTCAGCCTTTTTGAGAGGACCTAAATCAAGTGACTTATACATAGATGCATGCATAACATTAAAGGATGCACCTAAGTCTAACATTGCTTTGTTAAATGTAGTGGTACCAATTGTGACGGGGATGTCAAAGCTGCCTGGGTCTTTGCATTTCAGTGGGAGTTTGTGTTGTAATATTGCCGAAGCATTCTCCCCCACACTTATCACTTCATTACCTTTGAGCCTTTGCTTATTGGTACATAAGTCCTTCAACACTTTGGCATACTTTGGAACTTGCTTAATAGCATCAATGAGTGGTATGTTCACATGAATCTTCTTAAGAACATCTAAAATCTCCTTTTCTAGCGCTTCCTTCTTAGAATTTGCAAATCTGCGAGGAAAAGGTAAAGGAGTAACATAAGTAGGAATAGGAGTTTTAGAGTTAGGAATAGGTACCTCAGAAGTTTGGGGAGAATCCTCATTCTTATCCTCCAAAACAGGTTCCTTTGGTGTTTCCACCTTGCCCGAATCAGCAACTTCGGGTTGCACAAGTTGTGTACCACTTCTCAATGTAATCGCATTCACACCCTCTTTTGGGTTAATAGGTTGAGAAGGGAGTTTCCCACTATTTTGTGCCTTCAATTGGTTCAACTCAGTAGCCATAGAACCCATTTGTGTATGCAATTCCCTGATCGCACTCTTGGTTTCTTGTTGACTATCTTTAAACATAGAAGAAATGCCTTTCATCATGGTTTGAAGCTTTGCATCGATATCGGAACCTTGATTTTGCATTGATTGTTGTGGTTGCTGAAATTGTTGACGCGGCTGGAATTGTTGTTGTTGAGGTTGAAATCCACCCGAATTGTTGAAAGTAGATTGTTGAACCGCTCCTTGATTGTTCGCATAGCTAAAATTGGGGTGATCTCTCCATCCCGGATTGTAAGTATTGGAATAAGGATCATACCGTCTTGGCTGATTTGGAAAAATTGAATTAGCTTGCTCATTGACGTCTTCGTACCCATGAGAATTTGGTATCACTGCGGATGAAACTTGTTGTAGCATTGCTGTGATGTTTCCCATTTGTTGACGAAGTTCCTCCACCTCGCTCACTTCATTGACTCGTCGAAGAAGCACGTCTGAACCACGACTCAAGAATTGTTGAGAGTTTGCTACCATGTTTTCAATCAACTCTCTAGATTGTGCCACCGTCTTGCTCACTAGTGCACCACCACCCGCTGCGTCGATAAGATTCCTATCACTTGATTGGAGTCCTTCATAGAAGTATTGGATGATCATAGCGTCACTAAATTGGTGATGAGGACAGCTTGCCACCAACCTCTTGTATCGTTCCCAATAATCATATAACGATTCTACGACATTTTTCTTCATTCCGCAAATCTCCTTGCGAATTTGAGTAGCCTTAGATGCAGGAAAATATCTCTCTAGAAAGAGTTTCTTAAGCCCATTACAAGTTGTAACACTCCCGGAAGGCAAGTAGTATAACCAATCTTTAGCATTACCTTCCAATGAGAATCGAAAAACCTTCAACATAGCACCATCCGCCTCCATATTTGCTGGGAGCATCGCCATGACAATGGTGTGGAAATCCATAAGATGCTTGTTTGGATCTTCATTCACCAAACCATGGAACTTTGGTAATTATCTAAGAAGTCCCGGCTTGATTTCAAAAGTGGAGTCGGTTTGAATGCAACCCTTCTGTATATCCAGCTTGTGAGAAGCTAAGTCTTTAAGTGAACGATTTGCAGGGTCACCCATTGCTGCTTCTTCTTCTTCCTATTCTTCAAAAGGAATCTCGTGTTCTACTTCCTCTCCTTCTTGCCGAAGAGCTTCGTGTTCTACTTCCAAGTCGTGTTCTTCCGTTGTGCCTTGCCTTGGTTGGAGTATTGTTCCTTTTCGAGTAGCTATCCCGCACCTTGGATAATTCCAATCTTTAGAAGCCAGAGATTAGGTACCTGAAAAACAATTCTCACAAACAAGTGAGAAACAAGACAAGAAACGAAACACAAGTATGCAAGCAGAAAAATAATAAAAAGAAACTAAAAACTAGATAACAAGCCGAATGCCTCCCCGGCAACGGCGCCAAAATTTGATGCGTGTCGTATGCGTCAAAAATAATTTCACTTCCTCACTCAACTAATATAAATATAGTATTCGATAAGAAAGAGTTCGTATCCACAGAGAGGCGATTGTTGTTATGCAATTTTCAGATTCTTATGTAACCAAATAACCCAAGTTGTGTTTTTGTATTTATCAAAGTAATAATACTAAATAAAGCAAAGTAAAAAAGTTGGAATAATCAATAAGGAGAAGATATTGGTTAAGGGATAGTATCATTCACAAACATGTATTTTTCATCTATGATTAGAATTGGTATTTAATCTCTCAATTATCAAAAGTCCTAAGATATCTTGATCGCAAGAGTATCCCGTTTATTTCCTGATTTTATCACAAACAACATTAAAAGATGCTATTGTGAAATCTTCTTAAAAAGCAACCTAAAGTGTAAAAGCACAATTAGATTTAACTCCCTAAGAGCAATAAGTTATATGAAATAAGACTAATCGATGCAAACAAACGTGTAAAAGCACTAATTCGTTTTAACAAAGGTTATGATTCATATGCGATTAAAAAGATGTATCACTACAAGTATTAACCACAAGTTGCTACTAGAAATCAGGGACAAACAAATTTTACGTATTGAAAACCCTAATATAGCTATAGAGATGAAAACAAATCCAATTGATTCCGGACTCAACCAAACTAGCATTCAAATCATATGATAATATAAATAATGAATCACAAACGATAAAATTGAGACAAAACTAATTCATAGAATCAAATAATCATGCTTGAAGAAATCAACTTTTATCCCATAACCAATAGTTGTATTTAGCTACTCATATTCATGGAGTTCATCATCAAAATATTCAAAGGAGGACTATGAAACATAAAAGAAAACAACCCCTAGAAGTAGTTCTCTGCAAAAGCTCCAAGAATAGAATAATAAACCCCTAGAATAATAAACCCCTTCTGTCTTTGTTGTAGAAACTCTCTTTTTATATCCCTTTGCTTTCAAAAAATAGGTCAAAGTCTTCAAAATCCGTTAGTTGAAAATTCACCCGGCCCACGAGTAAGAGAAACCCGTGTAGAAAATATGTCCCAAAAGTGGTCGCCGGAAAATTGGGTTTTTGGCCGGAATCCGGTATCGGAAAGTCGCCGCAGGCTACCTGACATTTCTGTCGTCGGGAGAATATTCGACGGAATATTCTGTCATAACTCCGTTAAAGTCAACCATTGACTTAACAGTCCTCCGTTAGTCACCGAGTTAAATTCTCGAGTCACTAAGGTCAAACTCGCCTGACTAGGTTCGAGTTGCTGCCAAGTCGAGTTGCAATCACTTCCAGCCATAAAGGTTGTGCCTCCCTTGCATACCCAGCCATGATGGCTGTTCACCTTTTTCTTTGCACCCATCTCAACTCCTAAGTCCCTACAATCTCTGCCAGTTCTGTCCAGCCATCTTGGCTGCAACATTCTCTCAAGCTCTCACTGCAAACTCACAACCTTTCATTCTCAGTTCAAGCCTCCCCTCGAATTCACCATTCCATCCTAGCCATGACAGTTCCCTGCTACAGCTCTTCCCTGTAATCAAGCTAGTACCTGCAACACTCACTAGACACCTCACTTCTTTTGGTTCTCAAAACTGAGAACTCAAATAACTGCATCTCAAACTCCACTTCAATCTCCCACATCAACCACCAATACCAACTCCAGATGCCTCCATGAGCATAACCTCAGCTACCAAACCACCCATCTTTGAGAACTCAAATGCATCACCAGGACCAATAACACTAGCCACCAGAACTGTATCTCATTTATCTTAGCTTCTCTCTGGTAAGCGCCACCAATCTTAGTAACCTCCACCTGCAATGCCTCCAGTCATCAATTCCAATAACCCCGTAATTACTCAATAAAAAACGACCTTCACCAATGGCACCATTTACAATTCATGGCTTCACCGCCTACTTCAATCTCATCATAACACAAAGAACAACAAGCAACCCAATGCAATCTACTCAACTGCAACCTTCAACAGATGCAGCATCACTGGTTCCTGCACATCCATTGCAACTCATCACCAACTCAGCTGCAAATACATCCAGACTTCTATCTCAACAAGAGCCATCCAAGCATTACAACATCTATCAGATTCAAGACCCATTTCTATTATATCTTCTCAGCAACATCACAACAGCAAGATCGATCTTCCCAGTAATAACAGCAACCTATCTCATCCCTGTAATTCTCGATCTGCGCTTCTTCTCAGAAATTGAACCCAAAGATTTTCATCTTCTAGCTTCTTCATAAACTCTCAATTTCAGTTCTCACTTCATACATGATTTCTTGCCGTCTACTAATTTCTGGGGTTACTCAAACCCCAACTTCAATTTCTCTTTGCTAATCAACTTGACCCCAAATTCATCAAAACCCATTTCAATTTTGGCAGCAACCCACCTCTCTGAATTTTAACATAAACCCATTCTCTATCAACAGAATCACAATGAACCCATTCTCCATTCAGACCCCTTAAGCAGTATCATTGGTTTTCTCAGATTCAGAAACATCCTCATCTTATTCTCTCTGTTACATCCATGGCTGCACAACTTTTTGTTTCTTTCAGACAATCGAATTGGGATCTGTGGCTTAAACAAAGAAGTGATTAAGAGAATGATGAATTCTCTCAATTCTAGGGTTATAATCCCGGGGTGGATATTTACACCCTCTAGGTGATAAGGGATACCCTGGACGATAACCCCTTAACATGTATCTGGGCTCCAAGTAGTGATCACCCATGAAATGCCAAGTTCGCCCCTTTATGCTCCAATTGAACCCTTTCTCCGTCATTCGAGTTCCTCCGCTAACAACAACCATCCCTTATTTCTCATATTCACTTATACTCTTCAATAAGAGTCATCACTAAAGTTGTCATGCTTTTCAGACAGAATTCGCATCACTAAAGCTGACATACTTTTCAGACAGGGATGAAGAAATAAAAGCAAATAGTGAGAAATAATCCGCCTCCAAGAGAATTTGCATGAGAGATGAGGTTTTTGCGTTGTTTCTTCTTCTTTTTCTCCAAACCACTCCAGAGTACCTAAATACTCAAAAACAAAACATAAGACACATAATTTACACGAAAACTCGCAAAGAAAGCATAAATACTAGATATTAAATTAGGTGTACTCTACACCTATCATTACACTACTCACCTCCATGGATTATTCTCCCTCAATGACTGAGAAAAGGTGTGTTGATGATGTTTCTTCTGAGATTGATGCTTTTCCCTTTAATTCCCTATTTTCGTTTGATAGTCCCTCTGAGTACGATGATCGCGCCATAAAATATATTTTTCCTGACGGTTCTCCTTCTATTTCGTGCAGGTCCGAGAAAAGGGTGAAAGATCTATCTGATGAAGAATTCATTGAACAGTTGAAAGAGAAGTACGATCTTTAATATTACGAAGTTACCCTGATCTCGGGCCAAAATAACACCTTGAGGAAGTCCAATATGGAGAAGTACGGACAGTCGGCTGAATGCGTGGTTATCACTCATGGCCAGCTGGAGCTAGGTCTCCGTCTCCCTTTGTACAATCCTGATAGCCCTTTCTACTACGAGATTCTCTCCCAGCTCAAGCCTTATTGTGCTCTGGCTTAATGGACTAGCAACACTTTTCGGATTATGGATGAATGGAGAGATCGCCGAGATGGTCATGGCTCCACCGCCTACTGGTCTACCTATAAGCCCGAGGACGCTCCAGAATATACCGTTGCCAATTTCCTTGTCAACTATCGAGCTGGTACTTCAACCAATGGTGACCTTGCCTGTTTTGCTGCTAGTCCTCATCGTCACAAAACTATGCCTAAGAATGTTGAAAGGATGATTCTGGATGCCGATCCCATGGGCCAAGGTTCTAACAGGCGACCCCGTCATAACAATGATCCAATTTATCCCCGAGTTCCACTTCTTGTTCGAGGGCCCATTTTACATGGTAGCTTCCCGTCGCCTCCATTTCTTGTCGAGCCCTATCCTTCTGCCTTCCTTCATTTCTAGGTTGTTAGTTTTGACACCAATTGGTTATTTGTTGTCATCAAAGTCTCTGGGCGATTCTACCAAGGCCGCCGCATTGTCAAGAAAAAGGGGTGCTGGCACAAGGGTTGAGGAAGACCAGGGGAAGGTAACAAACACAATGATTTTATTATAAGTACATGTACTTGCCCCTGTTTTTTTGTTTCACATGTTCTGACGAGAAGCCTTGTGCAGAAATTTCCTAGGCACGATGATGATGAAGCCGGTGGGTCCGATGTGCATGAGATTGATGCTCAGCGTCTTAGGCCTAATCTTGCTAGAGGAAAGAGTGTTGTTACTAAGACGCAGTCGAGGAAGAAGCCAATCATCGATATTCCCGATAAAGATGACATCTTCGGAGAGGATTTCTCGGATAACAAGGGCGATGGGAAGGAGATGGGCGAGAAGGGTGGTCCTGAGGTGGTCGTTCCGGCTTATTTGGTAGGAGACAAACAAGAGCCCATGAAGACGCCCGAGTTGGAAAAGGTTTTTAATGCTGAACCGGAAGTACTCCCTCGTCTTCCCCGGATCACTGATGGATCTATGTCTAGTGACGAAACCTCCTTTACCGTCTCTGTCCCTATCCTGAACTCTCTTGGAGCGCTCACTTCCCCCGACTTTGGAGCGTATACTGATGAAAAAAATACTCTGTGCAGTTCCGCTTTACAACAATATATCTCAAACTCTTGATATGGTGGTGAGTGATTATGTATGTCTGGGCGATGCCCCACCCCTTAATATTTTCCTGATTTTTGCTTCCCATTCTAACTTGTTTACTTGTATCAGATCCTTAATTGGGTCTGGTTGTATGCCGCCAATCGTCGTAGGGAAAGGCAGTTGGTGGAATCTCTCCAACTTCAATTGCAGAACAAGAAGAGTCGTGCGCGTGAGTTAGAAATCAAGCTCGCCGATGCTCAAGGTGTGTTACAATTCTATAAACCTTAACTTATGTTGATTGAGTTTATCGTGCCAGTATCCTGAGTCGGGTATCCTTCTGCTAGCCGAGATAGATAGTATAGGTTTAGATTCTTCTTCGGAGTTTAGGATAATGAAGAGGAAGTGGGATATTAAAAAGGATTTAGTGGAGAATCTTCGTCGGCGAATGGAAAACAAGGATGGGAAAATAGACCGCCAAGCTGATAAGATCGAAGAACTTCAAGGTGAATTAGACCAATATCGTCAGTTTGAGTATGCCCCTGAAGAAATAGATAATTTGCGGGCTCATTTGGGTTCTTCTCAACGCCTTGCTGCTGAGAAAATTTCTTTGACCACGGACCTAGAACAACAGGTAGACTCTTTACAATAGCAGAACCGAGACCTTCACGAGGATCGCCGACGAATTTTGAGGGATAAAGACGTAGTGGAGCGAGCTAATAGGGATCTGCTGGGAAAAGTGGGTGAACTTTAAAAAATGGTGGGTGAACTAGAATGGAGCAGGTCGCAGCTTTCAGTGCTCCAAGTGTCGCGCAATCGTTTAATGGACGAGTGGAGTGAACATAAAAAGTACTGCCCCAGCAGTGAATTCAATGAACAATGCTATAACGAGCTAACCATGAAATTTTCCAAGGACGAGGATGAGTTTTCCAAGTCGGTAGAATCGCTTTAGTCAGTGTTACCAGCCCTTTCAGGTCTCGTAGGCGATGTGTTGAGGCAGTTTCTTAGGATTAGATTATTTTCTGTACTTGTGAAATTGCTAAACCATATTCAATGAATAATCCCGTGTTGTTGTGATCTTGTAGCCGAGCAAAAGCGTTCTCAAGAATTGGATCTGGAGGTTCGACGGTTGAAGCGGGTTGATGCCGATTTGGGTACCAAGTTGACCAATGCCAAGGAAGCCAATTTGCAACTTACTCAGCAGGTTGAAGATGAACGCGTCGCTCATGAAGAGGAGATAGATGAGAAGGTCCAGTTAGGTATTGCTGAGTATGTGGAGAATAAGCGGTGCGAGATCGCGCAAAGGAGGGACGGTGCTGTTCCTCCCAAGGCTTGAATTCTTTTTTTGTAGTGCTGCGCCACTAAGTTTCCCTTTATCCTGGGTTGTAAATTGTTTTGAACACCTCTTCACTTTTTACTTCTGATACGCTTCTTGTTTGTTTTAAAGGGGGTGCTGCGTCGCCGATGTTGTTCTTTTTATTCCTGTTATACTTTTCACTTCGTGGGGTTTTATGAAGCTTTTCGTGCTTCCTTAATTGGCGTATGACGCTGTCTCTTTAAATTTTGTTTCTTATTCTTATATCATTCCTGCAATTGTTGATCATGTATGTTAGTATTTTAACCTTTTCTGTCGAACACACCCAACGAGGAGGGTCATCGGGCCCAATGCCATGTTCTTATTGAGGTATCTCATCACTATCTCTTGGATTCAGTGGAAGGTACTAGTCAACCTAATTCTAGGTTCGATTGCCCCGAGTGGTTATCGATCAACCAATCTCGGGCAAGTGGTCACAGCCACTTGCGATGGGGGTGACCTTTCAAATGTAAGTAGGCCACCTAGATGAGAAGACCTCGCATCTTATCAGCCTATGGAAATGGTTTCCAACCACCAGAACCCTTAGGCTACCTCGGCACTTGCACACTGCCACTGCCCCGAGTACGAATAGCCATGCGACTGTAAGGCACCTCGGTACTTCCACACTGGCTTTGCCCCGAGTACGAATGCCCATTCGAGTGTAAGTCACCTCGGAACTTCCACACTGGCTTTGCCCCGAGTACGAATGACCATTCGAGTGTAAGTCACCTCGGCACTTCCTCACTGGCGTTTCCCCGAGTACGAATGACCATTAGTCGCTCATGCCTTATCTCATACCCCTCACGGTTTTACAGAAATAGAAGAAAAGTATGCTCACCTTTTCTCCGTACCTCCGTTCAGGGATGGTAGAGCTTCAGATACTTGACGTTCCAAGGTTTGGGCTCTTTTGTTCCATCGAGTCTCAGTAGTCGATACGATCTCTCGCCTGCCTTAGACACAATTATATACGGCCCACCCCACTTTGGTGCTAGCTTTCTGCCCTTTTTCTCTCACTCCCATTCGACCAGAAACTTCAGCACTTGCTTCCCTGGTTTGAATTCCCTTGGGAGAACACGCTTGTTGTACTCTCGCTGTAACCTCCTTTGATAGTTTTCCATTTTTTGTAGCGCCATCTCCCTTGTTTCTTCCAAATCGTCGAGTTTTGCCAAAATTAGATCGGACGAGACGTTTCGCCTCCAAGATTCTGTTCTAGTAATATGGATCATTCCTTCTGTTGGTAGAATTGCCTCGGTTCCGTAAGTAAGCATGAATGGCGAGAACCCTGTATCTTCCCTCCGTGTGGTTCTGTATGCCCATAAAACGTTGTATATCTCCTCGCACCAATCACCATATTCCCCATCCAATTTCTTCTTCATGTTATCGGCGATTTTTTTGTTGGTGATCTCGGCCTGCCCATTACTCTAGGGGTAAATGGGGGTAGCCTTACTCTTCCTGATGTTGTACGTGTTGAAAATAAGATCAATATTCTCCCCTTGGAGTTGTTTTCCATTATCGGCGACGATAGATGCTGGGACCCCAAAGCGGCAAATGATATGCTCCCAGATAAACTTGAAGACATCTGTGTCTCGGATGTGCCTTAGTGGTGCTGCCTCTACCCATTTGGTAAAGTAATTCGTGGCCACGATCAAGTATTTCCTCTGCCATGTTCCTACATGTAACGGTCCGACAATGTCTACCCCCCATTTGTCAAAGGGCCATAGGCTTATAACAGAGTTTAAAGGTACTCATGGTGCCTTTATTTTCTTGCCAAACCGTTGACATTCTTCACAAGCTTTCGCCATTTCCTTTGCATCTTCGTTCATGTACATCCAAAAATAGCCCATTGTCTTTTCCTTAGATGATAAGCTTCTCCCCGAGCTGTGATTTCCGGGGGCTCCATAGTGTAATTCATGCAAGATTGTATGGCCTTCCTCCCTACTTAGGCATCGTAAAAGTGGCCATAAGTGGGATTTCCTATATAAGATCCCTTCCCTTAGCTTGTAGGCACCCGACTTACTTTTGATTTTATTTATCTCGGGCCGACCTTTGGGTAGCTCGCCCGTTTCCAGATATTGGTGTATCGGCTTTCTCCAATATCCCTCTTTATATCGATCGGCTGTATTAATAGCCACATCGATCCGCACATCCGGTGTTTCTGGGATTGAGGGAGTAAGGAGCCTCATAACACGAATGCCCTCTATGCTCGGGTCTACCAGCTGTGAGGCGATGTATGATAGAGTGTCCGAGTGCCTGTTATCTTTTCTACAAATATGACAGAACTTAATGCTTGGTATTTGGCTGATGTAAAATTGTGCGAGCTCCTAATACTTTTGCAACACAGGGTCGTGTGTCGCATATTTGCCCGTAATCTGCCGAATCACCAGCTGTGAATCACTAGTTAAGCGAACCTCCTGTAGCCCCATTTCTACAATTATCCATAAGGCGTGGATTATCGCTTCGTACTCAGTGACATTGTTTGTTGCCTTGAATTCCAACTTGAACGAGTGCACTATCTTTCTTCCTTTCGGCGTGGTGAATACTAACCCAAGGCCTGACCCCTCTTTGTTTGATGCCCCATCGACGAAGACTTCCCACCGTGTAGGATTATTGGTTGTTAATAGGTCAGCAAGCTCTTCCCGTTCTTCCATCATCCAGGGTATATCTTCAACCTCGTCTTCATCGCTTAGTGGGAAATCTGCTAGGAAGTCGGCCACTACCTGTCCTTTGATTGTCTTCCTCGTCTGATAGGTGTCTAAAACACCTTATTATTTATCTATTTTTTTGCTTTCTCTGCTAGTTTTCTTGTAAATTATGTATCTTATGTTTTGTTTTTGAGTATTTAGGTACTTTGGAGTCATTTGGATCAAAAGAGGAGGAAACATGGCAAAAGTGTTGGAGGCGGACTATTTCTCATTATTTGCTTTTATTTCTTCATCTCTGTCTGAAAAGTATGTCGGCTTTAGTGATGCGAATTTTGTCTGAAAAGCATGACAACTTTAGTGATGAAAAGATATTGAAAGGAAAAAGTGAATTTGAGAAGTAAGAGACGGATATTGTTGGTGGAAGAATCTGAGAGGAGCGAAAGCGTCATTCACATGCGAGGGATGTTTGGAAACAGCTAAGGGTGTGTAGTGAAGGAGCGGAAGAATGAACTGATAGGCCAAATTATTCGATGATATCCCTTATCTACTCTCACGTGGGTGGCTGTATCACTTTCATTTCCTATAACCCTAAAATCTATGTTCATTACATTCGACCTCAAATTCAGAGAAGTGCGGTTGTTTTCCGTGTCTAAAAGTTAGAGAAGATCATAGAAAGAAGATGAAGATTTGTAAGGTTAAGTTAAATATTTTAGGATGAAATTGATGAATTATAACGAGAAGGGATGTTACTAAGCTTGAGGAGGAAGATGATGTTGTCCGAGATAAAGAAGAAGTTGTTGCTTCTGGGAGAAATCAGATCGGAGGTTGGGTATAATTCAGAGAACTGAGAAGAGATTTGAGAAGATGGGTTAGTCCCAGAGGAGATTAGGTGGGTTTGGAATAGATTTGATGATGGGTTCAACTCCAGTAAAGCTCTTGAGTTCATGAGGAGAAACTAGGGTTCTAGTGCTGATGTCTGAAGCATATGGGTTTCTGGAATTGAATTACAGGGAGAAGAATGGTGGTGCTTTAGGAGCAGGGTGAGATTAAAATGATTAAAAGCTAGTGATAGTTGTTGCTGCTTATAATGGGTTATTGAAATATGCTGATGTGGCTAGATGGAGAAATTCAGGACTGATAGCAAATAGTTGAGGCAAATTATGCAATTGAAGATTGTGAATCTCTGAGTACAAGCAGTCAGTTGGTGATGTTGCATATGCTTAATGAGTATGGCAAGTGAGAAGTCTAGATGATTGTAAGGCATTGATTGAGCTTGAGCTGGATATTGAAGATGAAATTTGGGGATTGCTTTGTACCTAAAATGCAATTGTGAATAGTGAAGTTTAAGTACAAGATGAATAGATGTATGCCTAGGTTGTGTGACTGCAATGGCAGCAGGAGATTTTAATGCCAGTTGAAATGAAGGTTAGATGGATGGATGTAGTTCTTGGAATGGAACTGTAATGAGGCAATGACACTGGTTGTAATTGGTGTTGAAATATTTGAGCTATAGATAAAAATGGTGGTGATTGAAGGTTGTCTCTGCTGAGATTGGAATTGAATTGCAATTGAAATAAAACTGTTGGATTAACAACTGAGCTGAGATGGTGGCTGTAATCTCAAGTTACAGAGAACTTAGTGGTGATGTTGTTGCTGCTGGGGCTTGTAATGAATTGCTACAGGTGGAGATATGGCCAAGTTCTGTTGCTGCTGGGATATGGAGTGATGACAGCACCACCATGTTATGCACAAAACATGTTCATCTTGAAGTTGTGGGTCTATTGAACAAGGCATGTAGTGAATCTGATGTTGTGAAGCCACTAGTGCTAGTTGTTGCAGCAGTGCCTGGATGTTATGTATTAGTCTTGGGAAGAGATGCAGCTGGTTACAAGTGTTGCCATGATATGAGTTGAAGTTGCTGTTGCAGTGAAGTGTGGTTGAGTTCTGGAAAGTACATGAAGGTATGCAAGTTAGATTTGGATGAGTACAAGACAATGATATGGAGTATTGGTTATGCACACAGTTATGGGTTTGAGCTGTAATTGAGAAGGACATGGAAATTGGAAATGCAGATATGGTGGTAATGGCTTTGGAGGTTGTGTAAGTAATGCAACTGGGGTTGAACTGAGCTGTAATGGTTGGCAGTGAATCCAGTGGTGCAATGTGCTGCATTAGTGATGCTGTTCAGAAGAGATAACAAATTGAATTGATGTAGCAGCTGTGATCCAGTGGAGGCATGGACCTGTGGCTGTAGCTAGGAAGTGGTTGTTTGGCTGTATAAGTTCATTGATGGCATGAATAGAAGGGATTGCAGTTATGAAGTTACATGGAGTGTAGATTGCAGTCAGCTAGCTATGTTGCAATTGAATGGAAGTTAAGATGCAGGTGTAGTGGGGGTGATGGTTGCTTGTGGCTGTATTGGTGAATGACAATTTCAGTTGGAAAACATGAGCAGAAGGGATGATTGAGGTGCCTCTCAGATGGTACAAGAAGAGGTGTGAAGAATAGCTGGAAATGGAGCTGGTGGTGCTGTGTGTAAGTTGCAGGGTCCGGCCATCATGGCTGGATTGCACTTATGGAGTGCAATGATGGTACAACACGATTTTAACAGTGCAAATGGCTCATGCCAAGGTGATTCAGCTCAGCTGAATCTGACTATCTGTCTAACTCGTCTGTCTGACTCACACTTTGACTCGGAGCTTGACCGTGTGGACTCAGTTGACTACCCGACTTGACCTGTTTGACCGGTGACCGGGTGGACTTTGCCGGTCACCTGAGCTACTTTCCAGTGCCGGATTCCGGCTATATTTCGGCCAAAAACACAGTTTTCCGGCGAGCATTTTTGGGACATAATTTCTACACGGGTTTTTATCACTTGTGGGCTTGGTGGATTTTCATCTAATGGACTTTGAAGACTTGGACCTAATTTTGGAGAAAAAGCTACAAAAAGAGAAAGTTTTCTACAACTTTTGGGGGATCACGTTTTATTCTATTCTTGGAGCTTTTGCAGAGAACTACTTCTAGGGTTTGCTTTATTTTATGTTTCATCTACTTTCTTTGAATATTATGATGATGAACTCCATTAATATGAGTAACTAAATACAATAATTGGTTATGGGATAAAAGTTGATTTCTTCAAGCATGCTATTTGATTCTATGAATTAGTTTTGTCTCAATTCTATCGTTTATGATTCATTGTTTTTATTATCATATGATTTGAATGCTAGTTTGGTTGAGTCCGGAATCAATTGGATTGGTTTTCATCTCTATAGATATATTAGGGTTTTCAATACGTAAAAGTTGTTTATCCCTGATTTTTAGTAGCATCTTGTGGTTATTACTTGTAGTGATACATCTTTTTAATCGCATATGAATCATAACCTTTGTTAAAATGAATTAGTGCTTTTACACGTTTGTTTGCATTGATTAGTCTTATTTCATAGAACTTATTGCTCTTAGGGAGTTAAACTTAATTGTGCTTTTACACTTTAGGTTGCTTTTTAAGTAAATTTCACAATAGCATCTTTTAATGTTGTTTGTGATAAAATCAGGAAATAAACGGGATACTCTTGCGATCAAGATATCCTAGGACTTTTGATAATTGCGAGATTAAATTACCAATTCTAGTCATTGATGAAAATACATATTTGTGAATGATATTATCCCGTGACCAATATCTTCTCTTTATTGGTTATTCCAATTATTTCTTTGCTTTCAATTTATTTTTATTGCTTTGATAAAACAACATCCCCCCTTGGTTACTTAAGTATCTGAAAATTGCATAACAACAATTGTCTCTCTGTAGATACGAACTCTTTCTTATCACGTACTTCATTCACATTTAGTAGAGTGAGAAAGTGAATTTATTTTTGCTCGGCTGACAACCGACCATTGTCTCGTACACCACATCATATTGTTTGATTAAAGCTCCCTATTTATATATTCTCCCTGATCGCCCTGCATTATCCAAAACTGCTTCGATAGGTGATTTGGTGAGCACTCGTATGCGATGAGCTTGAAAGTATGTTCGGAGTTTAGAAGCGGCAAAAGCTAGTGCAAGTACCATTTTCTCCATTCTGGTATAGTTTTTCTCAGCTGGACTTAGTGTTTTGCTAGTGAAATACACCGACTTCTCCACATTACCCTCCGTCTTAACCAACAATGCACTAATGGCATATGGTTTCGCCCCCAAGTATAGTGTGAGAATTTCTGACGGCTCGGGCCTCTGCAGAACCGGGAGGCTGTCTAGGTATAACTTGATATTTTGAAAGGCTTTTTCACTAGCATCCGTCCATTGAAACTTTTCTCCTTTCTTCAGAATGTCATAAAAGGTTTTACATTTGTCCGACGACCGCGACACCAATCGCCCCAATGCTGCTATACAACCATTTAGCTTCTGCACATCCTTTACTGTCGCGGGAAATGGCATCTCTAAGACAGCCCTAACCTTCTCGGGATCTGCTTATATCCCTCTGGGGGTGATGATGTATCCTAGGAATTTCCCCGATGTAACCCAAAAGTCGCACTTGGCGGGATTAATCTTCACCTTGTGTTTCCTCATCATTTGAAAAATCTCGCTAAGGTCTCGGACGTGATCCTTAGCTCGGAGGCTCTTGACCAACATGTCATCCACGTAAACTTCTATGGTGTCATGGATCTTGTCTTCGAACATGTCTCCTACAAGTCTCAGATATGTAGCACCAGCGTTCCTAAGTCCAAATGGCATCTTGGTATAACAATACAACCCTCTTGGTGTGAAGAAGGAAGTATGCTCCTGATCCTCGGGTGCCAACGGTATTTGGTTATATCCCATGTATCTATCCATCAATGTCATTGCCTCATACCCAACTATTGATTCTACTAGTTGTTCTATGCTTGGGAGAGGGAAGTTGTCCTTCGGGCAAGCCTTATTCAAGTCACTAAAATAAATACATATTCTAACTTCTCCTTTTTTCTTTGGTACCACGACCATATTAGATATCCACTGCGGGTAATGGGATTTCATGATTATCCCGGATTCCTGTAGCTTTTTTAGCTCGGCCTCAACCGCTGCCTGTAACTCTGGTGCGATTCGCCTTATTTTCTATCTAACGGGTTTGAACCTTGGATCAATCTTCAAGTGGTGGAAACAGACCTCCGGGTCAATGCCCTATAAATCGTGTATTTCCCAAGCGAACGCGTCTAAGTTTTCCTTTAACACTGTCATGATTTGACTTGCTTGTTCATCCGAGATTAATGTACCGATCCTTACCATCTTTGGCTCCTCAACCGTCCCCAAATTCACTTCCCGAGTCGGCTCAACTGTCGAGAAATTCGGCTTAGGTTCCCTGAATGGAGTCGTTTCCTTTAATTGCTATAAAGGGTCTTTCTCTTGGGTCTCGTACGCCATGACCGCTTGTGAAATAGCCTTATCCAATTCTTCTGCGGCCTTAGCTTCTTTGGCTTTATTCTTCTCTCGCCTTTATCGAGCTCGCCGATCTTCATTAATTTCGGCATCAACCTGCATGCATTGTCGTGCTGCTTGGGAGTCACCTACAACTCCAGATATTCCCTTGTAGGTCGGGAACCTTAATCTCTGATGATATGCCGATGCCACCCCTTTAATATAATGCCAGCGATCCACGGACGTCCAATAATTGCTTCATAAGGCGAGGCGACGTCGACCACACAAAAAGTGGTTAGTGTGTCAAGGTATCCCCCACCATCCGAAATCCTCAAAGTTACCTCTCCATTAGGGATGGTTACTGTCCCATTAAAGCCGTAGATGCGATATGTTGAGGGGATGAGGATTTCGTCCGACAGCTTCATTCTCTTGAACGTGTCGTAGAATAGCACCTCGACTGAACTTCTGCTATCCACGAGGATCCTTCTTACTCCCCACTCCTCAATCAGTAGTGTGATGACTAAGGGATCACTGTGTGCCTGCCCATTTGCTGGGACATCCTTGGTCGAGAACAAAATAGGCTGCATCATCCACGGTTCCATCGGTAAGCTCTTGGATACGCTAAATATTTCTTTGCCATCGCGATCCCTCTTGTGAATTCTTGAAGTGATTACTGGGCTAAGAGTGTAGTCTTGCATAGCTGAGTGTGAAATAGTATTCACAAATTGAGTTGACCTATCGATGCGAACTTGATGAACCGGCACATCGGTGTGGCTGTCGGCTGAGCTGGATGTCGGACGAACTGTCTCAGGTATCCATCTCGGATGAGGTGTTGAACGATATCCTTCACTTCCCGACAATTATTAGTAGAGTGTCCCCTATACTGATGGTAGTGACAGTACTCGGGGTGATTCTTGGTTTCTTGGAACTGGACTCCCCTTGACGCTGGGTAATTTATATCGTTCCTCTTCTCGACTTCCTTGAATACTTCCTCCAAAGGAGCGTTCAAAGGGGTATATGATCGGGCTTCATGCCTCGGCCTCTTCCCTTTGGCCACCCATTCTTTCTTCTCACTGCTCCTTGGTGGAGGGTCTGATCTCTTCTCGGGACGCCTAACAGGATCATCCATAACTGCTTTAGCCTCCGCACCAGCTTCAGCACTAGCTTCTTGTACCCCATATCTCTCGATTCGGCTTGAATTTCTTCTAGGGCGATAAAATGTTCTTGCATTCTTCGCATCTCCTTTAAGGTTTTTGGATTTTCAGAGAATATAGCTATCCATATGGGGTCCGATCTTCCCAATGCATTTTCGAATCCGAAGATAGCTTGATCTACCTGTACTTTTCCAATTTCAGTACATAGTTTCCTACACCTATCGGTCAAGGTTCTCAAGGGCTCCCTGAACCTCCGGGCGAGGGTGAACAGTTTGTTCATTCTAGGCCGAGGTCGGCTGTTATGCATATAGGTTTCAAGAAAGGCCTCAATTAGTGCATCGTAATAGTCGATCGATCCAGGTGGAAGTGAATAAAACCAATCTCTCGCCTCGCCCTCCAAGATGGCCGGGAAGAATTTACACATGACTGCCTTGTTGTTTTTCCATTGGATCAACGACATGGTATACATTTTTAGATGCTTGACCGCATATCCTGTTCCGTCGAATCTGGAAGGAAATGTAGGTAAGGTACACTTTGGTGGAAACGGAATTTGTTCAAGTTCTTGGGATAAAGGTGTCTTCTCGGCCTCGCTCATAATCTCTGCCAATTTGTTATCTTCGCTTCTTCCCGATAGCTCCTTAATCTTTGCCTCCAACTCTTTGAGTTTAGCTTCTGTCGCCCCGTCCTGTCGTCCGCCCCTTCCTCGCCTTTCTTCATCAGTAGACGAATCCTCGGGTGGTCCATATACCTGTAGGGAGGGTATGGAAGGTCGTCTCGGCCCAGTTATAGGTGGTTGACCTGATCGGTCATGATTACTCGACGTTCCTCGGCTGGACGATCCTCTTGATCTGGTTCGCTGATTCCTCAACTGATAATTCTCAAACTCCAAGGGGAGATTCTGTTACTGGAGTTCTCTTAATGCCGCTTATTGTCTCCTTTGACTTTCTAAGATGGCCAATAACGTCGGGTCAGTGCTTTCATGACTAGAATATCCATTAGGGTGGTGTGGCCGAGACTATAATGGTATCAACGTTGGTGGTGGGGGTATTATCGGACCAGTTGCATGGACAGGTGCAGGGCCGACGTTGCTATCTGCTCCTATCCCCAACTGAATCTGCCTGAGACGCTCTTGACCTCTTCCTAAGGCTTCCTGATACTCTGCTTGTTGCCTTGCTCTTTGTCTCTGGGCTTGTGCTGCAAGCGCTTCCTCATCGTCCTCCGTATCTAAAGTTGTAAGTCCATCGACTTGGTCAACTCTCCTCCGGGTCAAGATAACCTGGTCTAAGGGTAGGGTGTCATCATTTCGCCCAAGATCCACTTCCTCATCAACGGTTGGCATGCCTCGTGCAGCTGCATGAGATTCCTCAGGCGGTGGTTGTCGATTATCTTCTTGACTCGGCCCAGTTACCCCTGCCTGCATGTTGCTGCTAGTAATTGTACGATTCCTTAGCGTCCTTCCCGTCCCCGAAGTACTAGCCATCAAGTGTGGCACGTGTTGCGCCGAGTATAGTCCATACCTACGTCAGCAAATACAAAGAACACCTTACTTTGACCTGATATTGTAAATAAACATTCAACATGGTGAAAAATATTCGACTGACACAAAAATTGTCACCACGCCAGAGATTGCAGATACAAATCCTACTCCGGTTATCAAATGGGTTCTGCCTATCTACCTTATTTTGACTCTATATTGACTTTGTGGCAGATTTTACGCTACATCACTATCATTCCGTACGACGTCGCCTTCAGTACTTGACCTCCGCGTTTAAGCTAGTTTGTCCTTCATTATATATGCTCCAAATCATTAAACTCATGCACGCGATGATTGAATAGTATGGCGTGTAGGTTCAAAAATCAAATCAAGTCTCCACTATTGTTATTTCCTCAAGATATCATCATGGCCGTCTTCCATGGATCCTCTCGACGAATTTTCCTATGGCTAGACAGCATCGCCGGACAAGATTTTTCTCCCTCTTTTTTATGACCAAACGACATGGGTTGTTGTCGATCAACGAAGCAAGGGTACAAATGCAAAAAGGAACTTGGAAACGTATTCTCCTTACTAAAGAAACATCTAGAACACGACTTCCACGACGGGAAGCTCAAAATTGGAAGCTTATCATGCAAAACACACCTTAAACTTAACCTTTTGTGGTTCTAAGCACACAGACTTTGTACCGCAACAAGAAAACAACTTATTTACCACTAAAATTCACTCAACCCCCGTGAACAAATAGTCCTCTTATCAGCAGATCCTCAACCTAGCTCCTAACATGTGATGTTGATCGCCGGTGAGCTTATGGAGATTTTCTGCCGATCAAAACGTTTGGGGGCGAAGAAACGAGAACTCTACTACACCTTGCAAAGACGTTGCTCCTGTTTTGACTTTGCAAGTACACTAAATGACCCATAAAAACAAGAAATAGGCGGTTTCGGCCAACAGAGTTCACCCTAGCTTCAAATGCAACACTTAAATGTGTATTCAGGAGCTTTTGATCGTCTCTGAAGGCCTTTTAGGCAAGGTATCCGAAGATCTTAGTCGGATCCCCTTAGTCGGCGCCAGAATGTAGATGCATTTTACTACAAACTACATCCAAAGGATAGAGATCTTCTACTCATGCAAGTGAAAGTAAGAACTTAACAAGAGACACAAGGATATATGTGGTTCGGTATGATTACCTACGTCCACATGGGTGAAAGGATGAATCTTATTACTTCAAGGTACTTACAATGGTCTCACTCTCCAAGTTGAACTCTCTTTTTTACAAGATGAACTAGTTCCCCCTCTCTTTCTCTCTAGTGTGATTGCAAGTCTTTCTCTCTCCCAATTACATCCTCCCTCTCTTGGATACAAGTTATTCTATTTATAGGGGAGACTACATACAACCAAACTATGGTGTTGGTCACAATACATCTATCCTGAAGTCTTGTGTCGGGCTCGCTCGTATCGTCTCCCTTCATGCAAATATGGTCGATGTAGTTAGGCTCCTTAGCAGTATCTTATCCGAGCCGAGTCTTTTATGTGTTCTCTTGGTGCGATGTCGCCCTTCCAATCATGTCGCCCTTTCAGCTGGCTGATATGGCACGTATATTCTTATCGCTTTGACTAACGCTCTTTGTTTGACTCAATACGTCTCGTTTGTCATCTTTTTCAGGGGTCTGGAGTCAAGTCTTGTCCGACAGCTGTAGAGTGATCATGTCCGACCCATGTGATTCCTTAATCCTTGCGCCTTCCGGCCTCTGTCCCATGCTTATCGCTTCTTCCTCCTTGGGTACATCATAACTTAAGATGTTGCCACCTAGCTCTGTGGATAATATACACCTACAATTATAATTGTAGTTGAGTATGTATCATAGATCACCTTTGAAGACTAAAAATCGACGAAGACATTTGGAGAACTTGTGCATCAGGTATGTGAAGACTGAACTATTCTATTTTGCTTATGATACCATCATTTTATCTATTGAGACTATGTTGTATGACTTCTAGTAGGGTTACAAAGAAGAAATTTCGAGTCAAGCTTGTCTTGTGAAAATTTTCGAAATATGATTTAGCAAATAAGATGTACAACGATCCTTAACAATATTAGTTCTTTGAATTAATTTGTGGATCAATTGAAAATTCCCCATGCAAATAATTATATCACTTGGGAATGTTTCAAATATCATAAGAGAAAAATATGAACTTACTGATATTTCTACTCAGGGTAGGTTGGCGAACCAGTTCGTAAACCATAGATATTTGAGTTACAGAAATACAGGAAGGTGGGAGAACCAGTTCACAAACCGAAAGTTCAGTTGGGAAAAATTCACGAACCCGGTTGGCGAACCGTGGTGAACTGAATTTTGTAATTTGGATAAATAGGCTAGTAGTTGACGAATGCGGTTCACGAACTGTGGTCAACTGATTTAGGTTGTCTAGTAGGATTGGCAAAACCGGTTCACGAATCGTACCACCCTGACTTGTGAACAAGCCTTGTGGTTCATGAACCGTTGTACCAACTATCCCAGTATATATTTTAGTATATGCTTAAAGACTTATTTTCAGAATATGTTTAGCATTAGTAGAACTCTCTTAAACTATTTTAAGATTTCATTGATTACTTAAACACTTATTTGTGTGTATCATGATTAAACTCTTACGTGTTTAAATGAACAACAAATAGATTTTAGTTTGTTGGCCAACTTTCCAAACCGAACAGTCATTATGCACAATTCCGTAACCGGACCTATGTGTATGCTCTTATGTTGTATTTTGAAGACCTAATGTGTTTTCGTGATTCTCAAGTTATCTTAGGTTGAATTCTAATCTAACCATGGTCTTTGAAAACTATAAATAAAAATACTCTTTCAACTTGGAAATTCAATCCTGACACTTTATGTCCTAGTTGATTCTAGAGTTGTCCTCTATTGACCTAGGTTGCCTTTGTGGAACATTATTACACTACACTATTTTTCCTGATTAGCAACTAGATTTCGCAATAGCTTTGCCCCTGTTGCGAAATTTAGTTGTAAAAGGGCAACAACAGTTTTTGCTTGTTACAAAACTCGCATTCTGTTACGACTAGCAACAGATTGGAGTTGTACGCGTGCGACTACCGAGTATGGATGCCCACAATATTAGCTGACTCAGTCTATTCAGCCCATTCAGATCAAAAACTGACTCGGGTGACTATTATTATCGAAGAAACCTAACTCTTTCTCATTCTCCTCCGACCACACTCTCTCTCTCTCTCTCATTTTTATTCTCTGATTTTTAGGGTTCCACTACTCTGATTCAGAGAAATTATGAAGTCTCAAATCAGTAATCTCTTTGAGATTAAGGTCGAGTGGTTACTGATTTCCGAAACCTCCAATCCAAAATCAATCCCTAATCTCAAATCCGAGAAGTTTTGACCTAGCAGCGCTGATTCGATCTATTAATGGAAGTAAACTCGTTCCACCATGATTCGATCTTAGTTGTTGCATTATAATCTTGGATCTATAACCATCTTCTTCGATCTATACATATTTTCTTTCTTCCATCTCACTGTGAACCATTTTATTCTTTAGTCATTTACTGGAAATTCTCATTGATTTTTTTTTTGTTGTGCAGGTGGAGATTAATAGGTTAAGTGAAGAGATAATTCGGTTGAAGGTTCGGGTATGCATAAGTATTTGGTTTTGTTTGAGATTCGGTCTACAAATGTAGGTATAAATTTATTTGCAAAAAAGGGTTTGTTGATTCGATTTTTGTTGTTGAAATTTTGCTTGAAGAAATGAAATAGAACTTGGGTATGATTCAAATTTGATAATATTGGGTTTTGAATAATTGTGGTTACTGTGAATCTGACCTCTGAAGATGATGATACTAATTGTAAAATTTTGATGTTGTGCCATCACTAAACCTTGAAATTTTAAGAGCTCTAGCCAGAGGTGAGGAGTGTTTCCGTCTAGTCTTTATAATTTTGTATAGCAATCTACCTTTATTTTGTTTTCGAATCTTACATTTTTAGAACACAGACATCAATAAGTGTTATGCTCCACTTTCTCATGTCTTACAAGAGCTTTTTCTTTCTTTTTGTTGCATTCTTACAGAAGGAATCCCATATGTTGAAATGTCACCATTTGCTTATGTATTATCCGATGTGTCTCTGCCATCTCTTCGTTTTTTACATGAACTTTGTTTCGGGTCACAGATATCGGCTGCTGATACATCTCAGACTTCCAAGTCAATCGACTATGGTTTTGTCCCTGTAAGTTTAGCATTAAGTTATTTATGATTTTCTTTCCATTCAGGGGTTTTCTCACTTAATTGAAGATTGATACTTGTAATAAAGATAATTTGTTTAGTTTTCTAGGTTTTGCATGGAGATGCGGTGTATGAAGACTTACAGGTTATGTTTCTCTAAGTTAAGTTGTCCTATGAGATTCTGAAGTTTAGTATCTAGTTGTTTACTAATACTAAAATCACTTAATCTATCAGGAGTGCACTATATTTAGTGGTGTTGAGGTGCCGAAGCCTGAATATGTTGTTTTCTTCATATCCTTTTGATTTTTGAGTTATTTCCCTTTTATGTCTTCTATTTCAAACATATTTGATGGCAAACTGTTGAGACATGTTTGAATTTAATGTTTGCACGGTATTCCTATTTTTGTTGCCACATGTTTGTAGCATATGTTCAACTTCAAAAATAGTATGTATCTATATTTTATGATTTTATCCAAGTATTTTACATGACTTTTCCTAAAGACTGCACCCGTTCCTGACCCTGCATTCTTTATCCAATTCTTCTCGATTTCGTTCTCCCTCCCCTTCCCGACCCCACGCCTGCTCCTGGTGACCAAAGAATGGATTAATGTTGATGGTTTTGATGGTTGATATTTCAGGTTCAAGAGATGGTTTGATTGAGAAGATTTGAGACAATTATGTGTCTGTGGTTGAGAGTATGAAGAAGACTGGAAGATGATGATGTTGATGGGGTTAAAATGCTAGATTCTGACTTTAAGGGTTGAAATTTAATCGCAACGGCTTTTGTGTAATGAGGACCAAGAAGATGAGCCTCACGTTTTATTATTATTAGGCATAGTGATAAGGAGTTAGGAGAGACTAGTAGTTCTGCTCAAAGTAGTTGCATCCTTCAAAGTTTACACCAGGATTTTGGTTTTGTCCTCTTTTGTTCTAGTGTTCATTTTATTGTACGCAGTTCGATGGATACGTATATCTGCCGAGTGCAGATATATACTGAGAATTGGGTAAACGATCCAGGGAAACCAGAAGACAATCATGTAACAGATGTAAGTGACAATAATGTATTTCAGAAAATGCTTTCAACACCCTAGCGTTGATGACAACTAGGTAAAACAATTTTCTTCCCACTTAATATTTCTTTAATGGAATATAGTTTGCTTAATTATGTTTCTATGTAGATGCTCTGGAAATAGAAAAAGATGCAGGAAGACATGTTGATTGTTTCCTATCTTCAAATATTTCTGCAAAACAGTCACAAAGATTTACATACAAGTAAGTTGTTATATTTCATAGCCTTTTTCTTAATGAAAACACGGTGGTTTAGGAACTTTTTTATAATTCTCTTTTGGATGGTTTTACTTTCTATAATTTAAGTTTTTTGGTTCCTGCAAGTGGTGTCATCACTACTATTTCCTTGCATTATGTGCTATGAGAGCTAAATGTACAGTATGTTGTTCCAAGCAATGATTCTTTTAAAACTGGACTTCATCAGGAACTAGATTGCTTTTTTGGTTCTTGAATCTTGTTCTTATTTTGGTTTTATGTGGTTAATTTGTTTGCTTGAAGGGCATTTTACATCTGGACTTCAGAAACTAGATTGCTTTCTTGGTCTTTGAATCTTGTTCTTATGTTTGTTTGATGTGGTTAATTTGATTGCTTGAAAGGCATTCTACATCTGCAAAAATGCCTTAGGCAATGCATAGTAACTATTTTGTATATTGATTGTTTTTTAAGTTGTGTTATGTTACCATGTTGGTTTTTTTAAGTTGTGTCTTTTTATTTAACTCAGTACCCGTTGAGTAAAGTATTGACATTCAAAACAGGGAATCTTTTATGCAGTTAACTCAACCATATGAAGTTAAGAATGTATTCGAGTTGCAGGATTTTCTATTTCAAGACCAAGTTACTAATGGGATGATTTCATTTTTGTAGTGATTGTTGGGGAAGTTGCTAACTTTGAGACTTATGCATTCGGCCCAACTATTGTGGTCACTCCTCTTGGTGCACTCAACATCATTGCCAGGAACGAAACAAGTTCATTTCCCGAGTTGTATGTACTCTTTCCATTTTTGAGCTAAGTGTCATCTTCTCTTGCAGTGCTGTACTTGCAAAACATAGAAGTCTCTTAAGGGAAAAAAGTCCATTCCATTTATAGTTTTATCTTTTTGTTCAACAATTTTTTTCTTTTTGAATTTGGTGTAAAGTTCATGGCTTAGGTAGTTTGGGTTATAAAACAGGGTTGACTTGATTTTGTTGGATTAATTTGATTTTCAAATAAATAGTGGTAACCTGATTTTGTTACAGGGAATTAGAATTTTAATTTGACCAGTCAAAACCACTATTTTTTTGAGGATACAAAAATTTCGCAACAGTTAGAAACTGTTGCTTCCTTCTGATTTTGCAACTGTTTGAAATAGTTGCGACTTTTTCAACGTTGCAACAGTTTGAAACTGTTACGACCAAAATTTTGTAACGACAATGTAGCCGTTGCTAAAAACTGCAACATCGACTTTCATAACAGAGTGGAACTATTGCGACCCCACTTTGCAACTACCAGTTCCCGTTGCTAATCACTAAATTTGGTGTAGTGTTAGGTCTATGAGATTTCTCTTTGGGGATTCGTGAATCCAGGTCCGACTATCTTTACCTTGATAGTTCTTGAATCCTGATCTTGCTTTTCTGTTATCGAGGTTTTCGTAATCTCTTTCAGGCAAGATAAATAGTAGTCACAAAGTTCTCTTCATTTCAGACTTTGTGATTCCTCAAGATAGATATCTAAAGGCTGATCTTAGTTGATCATTCGAAGATTGTTCTTGAGAGATGGTTGAGAATCTAGGCTGTTCTTTGGGAGTCGTGAGTTTCGGATTTGTGAGGTTTACTAGCTTTGTCTATTGCAAACAGATTTATGCACCTTCATCTTTGATTTAAATGAAAATCAAATAGGCTTTTCTGTTAGAGGTAGATTGGCATTAAAAGTATTCACTTCGTTTGAAAAAACTTTTAGGTTGTAAAGGACGTTGATGCGTGTTGTAACCACAACAAATTAATTAATATTTTTCACCTAATTAATAAATAATATAGGGTAGTTAAGATCGTTCCCACGAGGAGCAAAAGATTCATAGTTGTAAAATAATGTCACAAAAGGGGGGGGGGTATTGGTTCTAGAATTTATAAAGTAAAAGAAATAAACAAAGAAATTAAAAAGATAAAGGAAATCAATAAGAGAAATTAGATCAAGGAATCCTTCTTCGTTGCAAAACAATGATTCAAGTTATGTTCTTTTCCACTTCTTATTAGTCACAGATTATCACCAACCGTAGGATAGCAGGTTCGCTTAGCTAACCCCAAAATTCCTTATTTCACTGAGTAAGAGGTTTGCTTAGTTATCAGATTCTATTCAAAAAAACCACCTTGAGGTTCGCTTACAAGATGTAATTCCCCGAACGCATTAAGATTTATGAACTTAGGTTTAGTACTAATAGTTAGACTCGGTTCGGTTGGTCCACTTTCTAGCGTTGTTTTCACACACAATTACTTCACGGAATCCCTCCGCAGGGTCTCGTGTTTTCTACTTGTGTAAAGAGTAAAGAAACTATTACGTATTCCCTAACTTTCACTAGCTTTAGATCAAATTAACAAATCAATAGCGTGCACTCTAAACAACCTAACAATCAATCATAAATATTAATATTAGCAAAAACAAACGATAATCATGTGAAAACTTCAAAGTAGATTTAAAACAAAACTCAAAACATGTTAAGAACTAGGAATTCATCCTCAATTAATAAAATTAGTTACTCATGCTAAAGAGTTCACACAAATAAAGAAATGAAAAGAAAAGAAAAGTGTTGTGTGTGTAGATGTGTGCAAAGATGTGTGTATAGAAAAGTAGAGAACTTCTCTATTTATAGGCTTCAATGCTCTCCAAATCTCCCAAGGAATGGAATCTATTTCCTTTAGCAATTCAATTTCCAAATTCAAGTCTTTATCAAATCCTCAATCTTCTCTTTCCAAACCCAAGTCTCCACACCCATGAGTCTAGAATACTCTTCACAAAATTCTGCACATATTGGGTCGCCGGAGAAATCATGGTGTCACCGGAATCCGCATAAACGGAGCCGGAATAGTGCTTCCGGTCATATGGATTCTCTTATCTGATAACGGAATATTCCATCACAGTTCCGTCAAAACTAACGGTCATCGTCAGTCAACCGGGTCAAAAGAAGGAATGTCAGCCGAGTCAGTTATCGAGTCAGCTGTCTAACTCGGCTGACTTGTCTGAGGCAAGTGAACTGGATCGGTCACTGAGTTGACTCGTCGTCTAGGAAATCCGACAGAGTTCTGTTTGTTTCTTCGACATCTTCAGGCCAATCTTCTTCTTCCATGTTACAAGCCTAACATACATCTAAGTTTCCATTCATTCGACACATTTTTGAGAACCCATTCTTTCAATTTCACAAAAATCCATCTCAATCATTCTTGTCCCTGTTTCCTAACTTCCAATTTCCGCTTCTGTAACTTCTTCTTAATTCGAGAGAAACACCAACATTATTCTAGCTTCTGCTGTGTTCTTCTTTCCTTATTCAAACCCATCTTCAATTCACAACTGCATATCCATTCTCTTACGCATATCGATCCACAAACCCATAAATAACTCGAACCCATCTCGAATCTCTGGCAGTTCCATCTCAGACTCAGTTTAATCGCACAAAATCATCAGATTCAAACACCCATCGATCTCTTCTCTTATTTCACAGTTCAAACAAACACCAACCCATGAGAATCCTCCCTGTTTTGGTATCAGTAATACCAATTTCTTCTTAATTTCTCAACCCTAGCTTCTGAAACTTCAATCCAACAGCAGAACCCATCTAATCATCCTCTGATTTAACCACATACCCAATAACTCACAGAACAAGAGTTTATTTAGCTGTTCCTTCGACATTTAATGGCAGTAGTACGCTGCGCCTCCATTTCTCGATCTCATATCTTGGATACAAGCCGCTGTTTTTAACTCTCAATTTCTGGTGAATGAGATGAATGAGAGACATACCTCTCTAATGTAGGGTTGCCCTTTTTGGGGATGGATTTAGAGACCCCAGAGATAGAATATTTGCACCCGATAATTACACCCACTGATAAATGATAATGGATGCCCAAAATGACAGCCCCTAATTAATTCTGGGTGTCTTTAACACTTTCTTTCAAACACAAGACGAGCTACCCCTTAACCTTATATAGGCTTCAACTATCACTTGCCTGTGAAATGACAATCACGCCTCCTTGACTCGATTTGGGTAATTTCTGCTTCTTTTCTCCGTATTACTCCAAAGTACAGGCGTAAAATACATAATTTTTAAGAAAAATAGGAAAGAAAGCATAAACTCTATAGATAGTAAATACGGTGTATCCTACACCTATCAGACGTCATCTAGAGGAATCAAATGCGTAGAGCCTTGCGAGGTTCAAGAGACGTAAGGAGCGATATTGTAACTGAATTGGTTGGAGGGTGGGTTCTGTCTCAACTACATTCTAGTCCGAAGTATGATAGTAGGCTAGTGTCTGTACCGTCTTAATACGGTGTGGTGTTCAATCTGGATGAGGTCTTGGTTTTTTTTATGTTATTGCGTTTTCCTCGTTAACAAAATTTATGGCTTCTTGTGTTTTTCCTTTTCCACATTATATTGTTTATCTTTATAATTGAATTTACACAGGTTAGTACTATTCAATCTAAGTAGATATGTCTGCTTAATTGTAATCGATTATGAGACTTGTTTCTTGTAGAATTCGTATCTTGAAATATAGATAACTAATCACTTGGCAGAATTCCAATTAGATAATTTGGATACAACTAGATTAATCTTGGATATTGATTTTTGAGATCGTTCAAATACACTGCTTAACAATCAAGTTCACACACCTTATATATATATACATACTAATTGAGTAGAGGTTGAGATACAAACTCTATATACATATTGTCAAGGATCATCCTTTCTTTTTACTATATCTTTATTTTATCCTTCGTCAAGTTCGGTGTGTGAAAGGTCAATTGGAAGCTGGCAAAGCTAACTACAAGGTTGAAGATATGCAAGCTGAAAACTTAAACTTAACGAGCCAATTAGATAGTTTAGGTACCGAGAACGAGATACTAAAATATAAGATTGAAACCCTTTACACTCAAGTGGGTCAACTGAACGTTCGACATGACAATATTGAAAGTTTAAATGTTCGTCTCCATAATGAGAGGATTGATTGGGAGCGAGAATATAGGTTTGTTGAACATCATGTGGGACCTCTTTATGACGAGAATCAGGATTTGAAGATTGAACTTTGAACTTAGGCGAATTAGTAAGAAACTTGAGTCTTTAAGAGATCTTTACTCTTCGTTCCAAAGTTCAGTTGAGCAATTAAAAGATGATAAGTCTAGAATAACTAAGAGAAATGATAAAACTGAGGACATTATTCGGAGAGCTCACAGCGAGGTTCGTAACCTGAGAGCTAATAATGGACACTTAGAAGAAGAAGTTAAATTTCTCCTTGCCCGCTTAGATAAGGTTGCACCTCTTCGGGAGAAGAAGTCAAGCAAATCTCGTTCAAGTGAAAAACAACATTTAAGAACAACGATAAGTATTACCAAAGAAAGAAAGAAATCAAAAACAAGGGTAAAGAATAGGTTGTTGAGGTACATGCATATCAACCAATTCATATATGACAAAATTCAGAAAAGTATATGAATTCGCTAATATATGTGTCAAACATACTTGCTTAATAAAGGATATGAATACGCTGATATATGGGTCAAACATACGCCGATTATGTGTCAGATGAACCATACATTTTCCAATCGGCATATAAAGAAATATATAACGCTGATTGTGATTATGTCAATTAGGTTTTCTGAAACCCAACCAGGACCAGATGATATAGATATATGGTATATCCGAAGAATATCAACCACAATTGGCGGATATGATACACCTAACGATTCTGGTTGATTTTCAGAAAAATTGACGGAAAACATTTTAAAGTTTAATGCATAAATAATTGAACAAAACTTTCTAAAGAGAAATTGGTTGTTTCAACTTTTGACTAATGGAGCCTCACTCGAATTGTTTGAAAAAAAAAGTTGGAAGTGGGGAAAATAAAAATGAAAGAGTAGAAGAAAATGGAAAGATATTAGTTTTTGTTTTAGAATTTAAGATTTTGGGGAGGCGGAAAATAAAAATGATTTTGGTTTTAATATTAGTATTAGGGTTACTGTTATTTTTTAGGGTAGTTTCATATTTTTGTCCAATTTGGACACCCCATATCCCTTTTTCTTAGTGGGAGCAAAAAATGTTGGGTCTCAAGTAATTGAAATAGGCCTCAAACTAGTCAGTTTTCTAGTCTCACCAGATCTCTTAGCCTTGTAAATCTCACATTTTGATTCCTGCAGCCTAAGTACCATAACATAGCTAGAAAACATATATATTTTTTTTATGAATTTTTATATATTGCTTGTTATATGTTTTGTATCCCCTTCGTCCCATAAGAAGTGAGTGTTTTTTTTGCCTTGTAAAAAAAGTGGATATTATCATTTTTTACATGTTATTTTCGAAATAAATGCTTATTAATATCTAGATGATATGTTCCTCTCGTATCATCTAGATGGCGGTGTAAGACTCTAAATTCCTACCATTTACCGATCTTAGTTTCTACATTCCTACAAAAAATGAGCGCAATTCGAGTTACCAAACCTCACCATCTACCGATCTTAATTTCAACCGTTAACTTTTAACGGCTGACACTCAAATGGGTAGATGGTGGTGTAATACTCTAAATTCCTACAAAAAATGAGCACAATTCGAGATGTATAACACCACCATCTACCCCTTTGAATGTCAGCCGTTAAAAATTAACGGTTGAAATTAAGATCGGTAGATGGTGAGGTTTGGTAACTCTAATTGTGCTCATTTTTGGTAGGAATATAATAAATTATAAGAAGAACATATCTTCTAAATATTAGATTCAAATTCATTATAGTTTGGGTTTTGCGTAGAAAATAGCGCAAATCATGTATAATAGTGTCCATCTAAAAGTGTCCACAGATCCTCCTTTTAATTAATAATTAGTGTTGTTAAAATTTTCTCTAAGAAATATAAAGAAATTGATAGTCATGTCCGTACTCATCGCGTAGGCCTTTTACAAAGATTTCTAACTATGTAAAATTTACAAATATTCGACTTTCAGCAATTCGAAATTTTAACACATAAGGGTAAATAAGAAAAAACAAGAAAACTCTTATCTCCCTTATTTACAATTTTACAAATCCTAAAACACTCATTTTTTTTATGGGGAGAGAGGGAGTATTGTAATTTGATTGGCTTGTAGCTATTGACCGATTTTGAATATAAGTCATGAATATTAATATCTAAAAACTATCATAGTCTAAGGACGATCTTTACTATAGTCTCGTCTCTAGGGCGATTTTTCTCTCTCATCAATAGGATGATTTTTACTTTCGTCTAAGGACGATCTTTACTTCTTAATCTATTCTTTTCGCTTGTCTTTCTTGTTGTGTTTTTGTTTTTGCAGGTTAATCAGTCATTTGTTTCTCTTCCTCAAGATAACTTGGTGTGTTTTTTAGGGTTTAATACTGGGTTATATTTTCGTTCATGCATAATGGCTTCGTCTTCATCCCAATCCTCAAATCCAGAATATGAAGACCTGGCAGATAGAATGGATGCACTGCTACACAATGATGAAGAAGATTTTGAAATTCCTGAAGATCTGGTAGAAGCTTCCACAACCCATAAGTTTTCTCTGGTAATAACTACCATCACAAGGAGGGAATACGGCATAAATGTTCTTTACAATATGCTCCTAAGATCTTGGAGACCTTCAGGAAACTTGAAAATCTCCAGTTTTGGAAAAGCAATCTACTTAGTTCATTTTGAACTGGGATGCGATTATAACACAGTTATCACAAGATCTCCATGGGGACTGAATGAATATCTTCTCCTAGTGGAAGTATGTGATCCGGAAAAACTCCCAGAAGAATACGAATTCAAGTTTGCTGACTTCACAGTGCAGATTCATGGTTTACCTATAAGTGCTCAAACAATCAAGATGGTGGAATTTTTGGCAGGCAATATAGGAACCCCCTATCCCATAGTTGTTTCAGATCGTCAAAAGTGGGGTAACTTTTCCAGAGTTCGAGTTAAGTTGGATGTAACTAAATCCCTAAAACAAGAGTTAAACTTTATCTTACCGTCCAAGAAGAAATGCAAAGCAATGCTAAGGTATGAAAGGTTACCCAGAGTTTGCTTTTTCTGTGGTTATTTTGGTCACATCATGAAACAATGTCCAGATCTGTCTAGAGAATATGAGAAGCTAGGTTTTTTCTCCCCAGACACATTCATGGAGAAAATGCTAGACAAAAAGGTAGCCAGATTTACAGAGGAGATCAATGCCAATTACAAACCCAGAATGATGCAAAATGGTCCTACCTCAAGGAAAACACAATAACAACAAGCCACCATTAATGAAAATGTTGTCACTTTTCAACCAAACTCTAGTTCAAATCCCAGTCAAACCTTCCCCATTCCTCCCCCTACAATCACTCCACCGAAAAAGCCATAAAACCACAAAATCCTCATGTTACCATATTGAAACAGAATTCTCATGTAAATCAGGAAATAACCATATCTCATGTTGGTCCCACTGATCCCAATAATAAGGAGAATCAGTCACCAAACATATCTGCATTCATTGCAAATCCCCATGAAGTTGAAAATAGAAAATTTTAAACTAAGGATACATACCCTGTTATAAGCCCAAAACTCACCACTCACCCACCACAAATACCCGTTACCATCCCCAAGGTTTCAAAATAAAATCTGTCTACACCAAAGCAAAAGTCCACCACAAAAATCAATAAACCTTCCTCACAGAAACATGTCCCACCACCCACCAACCCCCAATCTTCTACAAACCCCATTCAACCAGAAACATATCCAGCACCTACTGAGCAATCTCAAGATAATTCCACAACTTCTGAACTTCCCAAGAGCATCCGGCAATGGAATAGAGTTGCTAGAACAAATCAAAGCATGGTCTCTACTGAAATATTCCCTCTTAGTGGAAGCAAAAGATCCCCAGAACCCATGGAATGTGATCTACCTCTTAAACAACTCTGCTTCAACACTTCAAAGGTTGTGGAGACTTGCCAAAAAAAGTTTCAAGATCAATGTTAATACAATCTTGGAACTGTCGTGGTCTAGGGAACAAGACGACAGTTCTAACCTTAAACTCGTTCCTCCGTAGCTGCAATCCATCAGTACTGTTTTTATCTGAGACAAGATTAAATGAGGAAAAAAACATTAAGGTTTGCAGTTCCTTGAAGTTTAGGCACTTTGATTATGTCCCTGCAAATGGAAGAAGTGGAGGACTAGCATTACTTTGGAAAGATTCAGTTGACCTTACAGTGATTTCCAAATCTCATAATAATTTTCATTGCATCATTGAATCAAATCTTTCCTTGCCAAAATGGGAGTTATTTTGTGTATACGGCCCCCCTGCCCATGCTCAAAGAAATGGTTTCTGGAGAACTATGAGCACCACATTGGAAGGTGTAGATGGTGCATGGTGTATGATTGGTGATCTGAATGCTTTAATGCATCAACATGAGAAACAAGGTGGCTCGGCTAGTACTAATATAAGTTGTGACGAATTTAGAGCTATGATTAGAGAAAGAGATGTTATTGATCTTGGTTATACAGGCCCTGCTTTCACTTGGTCCAACAATACAACTCAAAATGTTCCAATATTTGAGAGATTAGATAGGGCAATCTGCAACTCAGAATGGAGAACCTTATTTTCTGATGCTGCAGTTTTACATCTCCCAAGAATTGAGAGTGATCACTCCCCTATTATTCTCAATACCATAAGAAAACCCCCAAAAAGGAAACCAAATTACAAATTTGAATTTTATTGGACTGACCATCCTCAATTCAAAAATGTGCTTCAAGAAAATTAGGAGAAATCAACTGGAGATACAATGGATAGACACACTGACCTGGGAAATGGACTTTGGAAGTGGAGAAGGAAAACCTTTGGGTACACAAAAAGGGAAATTAAAGAAGAGAAACAAAAGCTGGTTAATCTGCAAGGCAAGCAGCTGCACACATGACTGACACAAGGGAAGCAGAAAGAGCTATCTGCAACAACATTATTACCCTTGAGAGAAGAGATAGAATGTTTTGGCAGCAAAGAAGCAAATCAAAATGGGTGCCTTCCATTGATAAAAACACTCAGGTATTCCATGTTTCTACTATCCATAGAAGAAGCAAAAATAAAATCTTTTCTCTGAAAAACCAAAATAATGAGTGGATTTCTAATCTTGAACAGATAAAAGATACTCTCATAACTCATTTTCAGGATATGTTTTCTAAATATTCTAATGTTAATCCTAGAGCCATAACTCTGGATAATTCTAATAGATTGAACCAAGATGATTGCAGGCACCTTAGATCAATTCCCAGTGCAGAAGAAATCTTCAATGTGATCAAGAAAGTGGGATCTTTGAAATCTCCAAGACCTGATGGTTACCCAACATTATTATACAAAAAATGTTGGGAAGTCGTTGGCCAAGAAGTAGTTCACCTGATCCAAGACTGCTTCAGATACTCAACAATCCCACCTGGAATGAATCACACATATCTTTCTCTAATTCCCAAGAAGAAAATAGCAGAAGCTGCATCTGACTACAGGCCTATAGCTCTCTGCAATGTTCTGTACAAGGTAGTAACCAAGATCCTCATAAACAGATTAAGCCCTTTTCTAGACAATCTCATAGAGAAGAACCAGTCAGCATTTGTACCAGGGAGGCAGATTTTAGATAATATTGTGATTGCTAAAGAATTATTTCACTTTATGAAATACTCAAATACAACTCAGGGCTCTTTTGCACTGAAGCTGGACATGAGTAAGGCTTATGATAGAGTAGACTGGGACTTTTTGAGTCAATCTTTACTGAACTTTGGAATCTTAGATAGAGCTCATGCTCTTATTATGAGCTGTGTGAAGATTTCTTATTTTTCCATCTTATCAATGGGCAACCTGAAGGCCTCTTCAGAGGGGAAAGAGGCATTAGACAAGGATGTCCTTTATCTCCATACCTATTCATCATATGTGCTCATTCCCTGTCAGGTATCATCAACAAAATGGAGAGGGAAGGATCATATAGTGGGCATCAGCTGAACAGATGGGCTCCCAGTATTTCCCACATAATGTTTTCAGATGACATCATGTTATTTGGAAACACAGACACAAGAACCATTAACTCCATCACTACAGTTCTGCAATAATACTACACTTTATCAGGGCAGCTTGTCAACTATTCAAAATCCTCAATTCACTTCAATAAAAATGTTCCAGACACATATGGTGAAGAAATCACTCAGGAGTTGGGGGTTAAAAAAATGACAAATGATGAAAAGTACCTAGGGGTGAAGATTATGCAACAAGGTAATAGAGTCTCCAACTATAATTTTCTCATTGAAAAATTTGATGCTGGTTTTTCAGGAAGGAAGAAAAAAACTTTATCTCATGCAGGTAGAACAATGCTTATTCAATCAGTTCTAGCTCTAATTCCAGTTTACTTCATGGCAACAAATATGATACCAAAATCAGTTCTAAATAAGCTGACTCAGTTTATAAGATATTTTTGGTGGGGTCATTCAAGGGACAAGAGAATGATGCATTTTCTAAAATGGGATTGGTTCAACTTGCCTAAGGAGAAAGGTGGTTTGGGTTTAAGATACCTGCATGACTTAAACCTGGCCCTTGTTGCTAAATTGTCTTGGAGATTTTTGCAAGAACACAACTCTTTATGAGTCCAAATCTTAAAAGCTAAATATTTGAGGGGGAATTCTTTCTGGGAAGCAAGGAAAACTCAACACTGCTCCACTACTTGGGCCGTTATGCTTGATTGCAGGGATGACCTGAAAAAGGGATGCCTATGGCTTGTAGGCAATGGAAAGAATATTAACATATTTAATGATCCTTGGATACCCACTATTCAAGGTTCCTTACCAATCAGACCACAAGATGGGAATATGAATCTCACAAAATTCAGTGATCTAATTGATAACACTACATGCCAATGGAACACTCAAAGTCTTCAAAAACTATTAGATCCTTATGCTTCAAGTCAGATCATTCTAATCTCTCCAAATACTGTAGCTGAAGACAAACTCATCTGGAAATTTACTTCGCATGGTAACTTCACTCCACAGATGCAACTTGATCAACAAGGTGAGTCTTCTGCCATCAGTGAAAGTGTTTTCCCTTGGAAGAAATTATGGGTAGTAAAACGAGTTGCTCCAAAAATTAAAATGTTCATATGGAGAGCATTTCACAATGGCCTTGCTGTATCCAAGAGGATTGGAAGATTTATCACCGGAGCCTCAACTCTTTCCAACATCTGTACCAAGGAAGAAGAATCTGTAGAACACCTACTGATTCATTGCGACTTGGCTAGAGCTGTCTGGTTTGCTTCTCCGTTAGGTTTAAGATTCCAAGATTACAACCAGATAACTATTTCAATCCTCATGGAACTCCTTCTCAGCAGAAACGATAATGAATCCTCTTTGGTTTTGGGAATGTCTATATGCTGGGCCATTTGGAAAGCCCGAAATGAGAAAGTTTTTGATAACAAGACTGCCAACATACAAGGTATCCTGATTACAGCTATGTACTGGTACAATCTATATTATAACTTTGCAGAAGAAGAAGATCCCCAACAAACAGGTCTAAACCAACATACAGAGACACCTAGTCACAACTCCTGGGTTGCTCCCAATTATCCCTTCATCAAGATCAATGTAGACGCTGCATGGAAAGATGGCACGTACGCCTGCGCAGAAGTGGCGAGAGACAGTGAAGGCATCTGTTGTGGAGCATGAACTCGGCTAGGAAGCTTAGATACAGTGGTTTTTGCTGAAGCTGAAGGTTTTAACTTAGCCACAGATCTCGCAGTCTGGCTAAATGTGAATAAAATCATAATTGAAGGTGATAGTCAGGTGGTGGTGAGAAGTTCAAAAGGTAAAATTCAAAACATTCCTTGGAGGATCTGGATACTAAAGGATTTTATCTCAAACAAGATGCAATTGCTCAACAGTGCAGGTTCTTACAATTTTGTTCCAAAGATAGCTAACTCAGAAGCGCACACTTTGGCAGCCTATGCACACACTCACAAAGTCCAACACATGTGGACAAGTTCTACTTTACCTTCTAGTATTGTCAGTCACATGGCTGTAGACAATCACTAGTTTTTCCCCTTGTTTTTCCTTTTCTGTTACCAAAATAAATAAATAAATAATCTAAAAACTATCCCCTTTAATAGAATTTCATGTGCTAACTATTGGATAGTTTTATCTCTAGTCCTAAGTTTACCATAGACTTTTGCTTAGTAAAAAATTTGTATTTAGCTTTGGTGAAAGTATTTGATCCGAAAATAGGGTTGATTGTATTTGTGTGGACACGATAACAATTTTTTTTCCAAACATATCTAAATGCTACCACTTATGTGCACCAATGTGTTAAGACATGATCATGTTCGACAATTTATTTATGATTTAAGCATGACCTGGTTAAATCCCATGTGCAATCTTGGCTTAAAAATAAAGTTTTAAAGGGAGTTTGGATACATCTTGAGAAGTTATATTTCTATTTTTTATGAAGTATAATTTTTTTGCTTCTGACTTCCGCTTCCTGAGAAGTAATAGTGCTTTTACTTCTGGCAGAGATCGTAAGTTTGATCTTCCTTATATTAGGGGCTATAATTATTGTTGGTTTTTGGTTGGATATATTTGATTGATTTTGATTGAAATGGAGAAGGGGAAAGTAGTTTCTCTATTTTTATTCTATTTTATTAATTTTTCTCAATCATTTTCTCTTCAATAATTCACTTCTCTCTTTACTTGGTCAATATAAGATCATAACGATAAGAGGACACGTGGCACACTAGTGTCCATTCACTATTTTAGTAATACTTATATTCTTATATTTATATTGCATTTGAACATTACACTAACACTCAAAAATCTCCTCCTTAATGTGATGTTCTACGACTCCGATTAATTCACAAAAATTATGAAACTTGTCTTTGGAAAGTTCCTTGGTGAATATGTCTACCAATTTGTCTTCCGTCTTGCAATATTTGAGTTCTATCTCATCATCTTCAACCGCTTCTCGAATGAAGTGATACTTTAGTTTTATGTGCCTTTCTTTACAATGCTCAACCGAATTTTTGGACATAGCAATTGTCGATTTATTGTCACAAAAAATATCGGTGCACCGTCTTGTTTCTCTTGCATATCTTCATGATTCTTCTTAGCCACATGAGATGTATTTATTTGTTAGAGCATTGCTCGGTCGAACTCGCATGCGTTGCTATCTCAAGCATGTTTTTCAATGTTAGTGATCAAAACTATAAAGTCTTGATTTCTAGTATACTATCGCTAAGGTCTCGGACTAGGATATAAAGTGTAGTTGAGCTCAAGAACTCTATGGCGATCATCATACAAGACGAAGGACTACTCAAGGAACCAGTAGATCTTCATCGACTAAAAGGTATGTGGAGACTTGAACTTATATATCACTCAAAAGTCTATCTACTCTATCTCCTATTTTGAGAAAAAAGTCGTATTACTATATAGACTAAGATTATACACATATGATATTTCGAGCTGAGTATATCTCGCGTATCTATTTCTCGAAATATGTGTTGGTAAAGTTTTCGCTTTAGCCAAGTTCATATTTACCTAGTGACGAAAGTCATGTTATGTTTCAATCATTTTGGAAATCGCTCTGACGAGAAATAGTTTGTGAATAGCAACTATATAACGTCCTCTAAGAATGTTTCAATGATTGAAATGAGAGTTTAGACTATATAACCATTGGAGGATAAGCATTGTTGTGGTAACACATATATGTATAACTTATTACTTGAATCGAATTTTGCGAACTTTGTTGATCAAGTGAAACCGGAGTAGTGCGTAAGATCAGTCCGCGAACTCAATATACAAGCTCAGTCCACGAACTGGCATAGTTCTCGAACCCAAGAATTTCTGCTGGAGTTTGTGAACTCCGTCCGGGAACTTAAATCCGCGTACTTGAGTAGGTTATGTCTAAAAATGATGTTTGTGAATTTATCATAATAAACTAAGGAATACTATTACAAACCGTGGCTTTATAGTTCATGAATCGATTCGAGTGAATCACATCATTTTTGCTTCAATTGTGTCTTGTGTAGTACATAAAGATCTAAGCAATTGAAAAACTCTCTAACTAGTTCATTTGAGTCATTTGGACTAGTTATGGTGAAGAAGAATATGGTTGATATGAAAGTTATAATTTGGCTAACCATTTGGTTAACTAGTGTTGAACCAACTAATGTACAAGTTTGGGTACGGCTACACGAACCTAAAATTGTCTAGTACATGTGTGTATGACAAGCTAAGTTTTTGATCTAACGGTTGATAAATATTAACTTGAATCTAATCAGGTTTTCATCTAACAGTGAATATTGAATGCTTTGATACTAAGCTAACATTGATTGCAAACCCTGATTTGAAGATTATATAAGGGAGAACTCTACCAACTGGGAAACCTAATCCCCACACATTTTGTGTGATAAGATAGAGTCGATTCTCCTTTAACCTTTGGTTTTCTTCTTCTAAAACCAGGTTAACGACTTAAAGACTTCATTGGGATTGTGAAGCCAGAACGATACTACTTTTATTGTAGTTGTGTGATCTGGTCTTTACTTTTTTAACGTACAAGTACAATTGTAATAATTGGCTTGATATTTCTATCTCCGATAGGCAAGATATAAAAGTAATCACAAACATCTTCGTCTCATCGTTTGTGATTCCACAATATCTTTTTTCGCTGCGTCGATTAAGACTATTGTGAGGTGATTAATAAAACTGAGCTGTTCTTCGGGAATATAAGTCTGGTTTTATTTATTGGTTCATGTTCACCTTGATTTATCAAAATACGTTACAAAACTCATAGGTTTATTCGTGGGAGACGAATTTATCTATCTTGTAGACTTTTCTGTGTGAGACAAATTTGTTTATTAAAGTCTTCGACTTTGGGTCGTAGCAACTCTTGGTTGTGGGTGAGATCAACTAAGGGAATCAAGTGCGCAATATCCTGCTGGGATCAGAGGCGTAGGAGCATAACTGTACCTTGGATCAGTGTGAGATTGGTTGGGGTTCAACTACAGTCCAGACCGAAGTTAATTTGGAGTAGGCTAGTGTCTGTAGCGGCTTAATACAGTGTATGTTTAATCTGGACTAGGTCGCAATTTCCTTGTTAACAAAATTATGGTGTCTGTGTTATTTATTTTCCGTGTTATATTTTTTTATATAATTGAAATAATACAGGTTGTGCGTTGTTCAATCAATTAGAATATCCGACCTTCTTGGTTGTTGATTTAAATTGATTGACACTTGGATATTGGTCTTTGGTACCATCCAAGTTATCTCTCTTTGATAAAGACTCGCATAGTGTATTTTATTGAGTAAATCAAATTGAGAGATAGAGATAATAACTCCTTGAGATATATTCTATTGATTGAGTCTGATTGTCTAGTTGATTCTCTAAAAAGTAACTCAGAGTTGTCCATACAGATTTCTAATCGAAATATTGGGTTTGGTTGTTAGACCCCCACTTTTTCAATTGGTATCAGAGCAGGCAAACACGTTTAAAGACCTTATAAGTATATGTTTGTAGTGATCTGATTATGGATGAGTATATATCTAATAACGTACCAGTTCAGAAATTACCAGATGATTCTAAAAACTTGGATTCACCTGAGAGAACTGTCACATCAAAGTCAATATCTAAACATTCTCTTGATGTACAAACTGTTGATTGGGAAATACTTCTAGAAGAACAGTTGAATGAACTTTCTGATGAAAGTGATTCAGATATTGATAGAGATGTTGATGAGGAAGTCTCAGAGTATGATAAGTTTTTGGATTCGTTGAAAATGAAGAATATTACAACTTCTTGTGTCACATCTCTTCTTACTCTTATATGTCGAGAAAACAAGAAATTGAAAAGGATATACGGTGGTCTTTATAGTCGGAATCTCTCTTGCGAATCGGTCCTCAAAGGTACCGAGAAAAACCTGAGTAGAAAGTCACTTGAATGTGATCGTGTATATCAACAATACTTCTTGTTGGAATAGAAACTTGCTAAAACTGAAGGAAGGATTAACTCTCAGCAAGCAAGTTTTGATGACAGATAAAAGGCTTTTCTCGCTCGAGAAAAACGTCTTGAGGATGATTTAACTGCTGCTCTTGATAAAATCAAGATGTTGTAAAATGACTTGAAAAAGTTCAATTCTAGATCAAGAAAATTAACCACTATGCTAGGAGCAAGTAAAAATCATCGTGATACACGAGGTTTGGGATATAAGGGAATAGATGCTCCAAGTACTAGCAAAGATGTAAAATTTGTGAAGGCTAGTGATGCTTCTCAACAAAAGGTTTTCACTGATGTCAAAAGTGAAATACCTTCACCAGCAGTTAAAGTTCGAAAGAGCAAAGTATATCAACCTCCAAAGTCAGCACACATGGATCGAGGTAAGAACATTCCTTATGTTTGCCACTATTGCGGAAATAAAGGTCACCTGGAAAGGAGACGTCGTTTCCATATTAGGGATGAGAAACTTCATGATGTTCTTGTTTGGGCATCACAAGAAGTTGTGAAACCAATATCATATGTTAAGACTAATACCCTTAACATTACAGGTTGTAACTGTCCAACCTTTAGGCAAAGGAATCAGTGTTGTGATCAAGCTAGATTTGCATATAAATGTCATACGAAGCCTTTTCACAATCGCAATGGTTATCAAAAGGATAACTTTATAAAGACGAAGACAAGATCTGATGCTCCCGATTGGAGAAAGACTAACTTGTAAAATAATATTCAATCTAATTTCTCTCAAGAAATCTAGAAAAGGGTAATGTGAAGAAAGTTCCGGTTGTTCCTAAATGCACTCAGAAGTGGATACCAAAGAAATTCGATGATGTTTTGAGTGTGAAAATGAATGATCTCCCAGAAAATTCCATGACTATGTAAAAGTCAGTATCCATGATGTTGGAACTTAAAAAGTTCTTTGGAAAGATGAATTTGGATGTGAAAGGTTCTAAAAGTGATCCCTTTCATGATAATCCAAAAGTCACTTGTGGTGATCAAGATATTGTTCACCTCAACACAAGCTGAATGTGTTGTAAGTGCATCCTCAGCAAGGAATTCCCTGCTATGAATAGGGTGAGGAAAGCACGAGAATTTGGGCACACAGATTATGTTCGATAAGTCGATTGGATTCGTCTAAAAAGGTATGTCTATAAACTTGAGTAATATTTGTGTTTTTATTTGCTTAGAAGTTATAATGATCCATGTACCTTGCTTATCGTTCATTTCTACCTAACTTGATATGTTTTCAAGGTTCTTAAATGTTTAGGTTTGAAAATAGTGGTTTGGGATGTTTGGACTTCATGGTACACATACCAAGTATGCATAACATATTTTAAAACCAAAATCCAGGAGTTTAAGTTCGCGGACTTGAAAATTCGTGTGCAAACCCGTAAGTTCGCGGACTTGCCTGTAGACGTCGATATTCGGTCAACTTGTTTTGGTCGTAACTTCTTCGTCCGAAATCGGAATGAGCTCATTCTTTTTACACTCTCTTCCTCTTTAAATTATATTCAAAATGAGATGAGAAACCTTGAATTTGGATGAGTTAATATTGGTATTTGTCCTGTCTCTTGTTTTTGAGTATGTTGCTCCGTTTCATTGCACTTGTTCCACTTCTCTTGAACTTGGGCACTTGGATTCTTGGAGTACTACTCTTCTAAGCTAATTTGTTGCTTTTACTAGAATGTTTCTGGGAAATCTTTTTATACGCCTTTGGTAGCTATTATTGGTATAAATCCGGGGAAAAAAGATTGATTATACCCTCTAAGGACAAATCATCTTATATGTGCATTACGAGTTTGTCTTGGTGCCTAGGAAACTTCTTATGATAATTTATTCTTGTTTTGAGAAGGATTACTAGAGTTTGGAATAACAATTATTGTGATTTCACATAGCTATGTCCAACATATTCATCTTCAATGCATTTAAATTCTAAAGTTGATTTGGAAGATGATTTTTGCAGTATTATTCTTTACGGTTTTATGTATTTCAATATGTTATGGGGTATGTGTGTTTGTGTCCGTAAAATATTATTGTCCCATATGATGTTAAAAGTTATCTTTTTCATATGTCGATATGCATGTATTGATACAAGATCGATGAACTTTTGACAAACAAAAATTGAACCTATTATGTCGTTATGCAAATAATTGATGGAAGATAAGATGAATTTTTGTTTACAAGGATTATGTCTATTGTATGTCATTTTGCAAATGGTGATGGAAAATAGAATGAATCATTATCTATTCCACAGTATTAATCTTCCCTGATCCATATCCTAATTATATATTGTGCGGCTCCATAAGTCTTCTTATGTGAGCATTTCCAACTAGACTAATCATAGATTCGTTTGTGGTTATTTTGGTTGTGTATTCCGATTAAATTAATCATGGGTTCTCTTGTGATTAGTTTAAATGAGAATTTTTGGATACAAAATCATTTCTTTTGTGGTTTTTTTGGTGTCCAAAGAAATCCTTCTTTTCTTTTGAAATAAAGGTCGCTCTTGTTGTTCCCTTGGGAATGACATTTTATGGGGGAGAGTTCTTTTGAACTTGTGCTTAATTTCCAAATCTTTGTGGGGAGTGCGGCTGTGGAATATTATAGGAGTTATCTTGTATCTTTATAAACTCTTTGATGAATGCATTTAGCCTATGCTTTATGATTGCATCTAAACAAGATGATATACATTTACCTTTGGTCATGAAATGTATCTTACGGAAATTTCATTAGGATCTCGTTCTTGTACCTTTGCCAATTTTATCGACAAAAAGGGGGAGAATTAATATGTAGTTCATACTACAAATACATATGGTTTTCAGATCATTATGTAAGGGGGAGTGGTTTCCATGTGATATGGAGTATTGACTAAGGGGGAGTGAAGTATCACCATAGTATTATTGTTAAAGTTGTAATGAAATTGTACTTTGACGTTGTGTAATAATATTATGACACTGTATAACAATGATTGCGAACCACTGCTTTTCTCATTGTTATAGCTACGGATTTTTAACAACGATGATGCTAAACTTACAACCTTTGGTATCATTGGACTACTTGGAAGTGACGAAGATTTCGAGTAATGTTGAAGATTAGACATGTGGAATAGGAGCTACAAAGTTTATTTATATATTTTTTTGTATTCCATATGTATTAATAGTTTTTCCACTAAAATTGACAAAGGGGAAGATTGTTAGAGCATTGCTCGGTTGAACTCGCATGCGTTGCTATCTCAAGCATGTTTGTCAATGTTAGTGATCAAAACTATAAAGTCTTGATTTCTAGTATACTATAGCTAAGGTCTCGGACTAGGATAGAAAGTGTAGTTGAGCTCAAGAACTCCATGGCGATCATCATACAAGATGAAGGACTACTCAAGGAACCAGTGGATCTTCATCGACTAAAAGGTATGTGGAGACTTGAACTTATCTATCACGCAAAAGCCTATCTACTCTATATCTTATCTTGAGACAAAAATCGTATTACTATATAGACTAAGATTATACGCATATGATATTTCGAGCTGAGTATATTTTGCGTATCTATTTCTCGAAATATGTATTGGTAAAGCTTTCTCTTTAGCCAAGTTCATCTTTACCTAGTGACGAAAGTCATGTTATGTTTTAATCATTTTGGAAATCGCTCTGACGAGAAATAATTTGTGAATAACAACTATATAACGTCCTCTGAGAATGTTTAAATGATTGAAATGAGAGTTTAGACTATATAACCATTAAAGGATTTAAGAATTGTTGTGGTAACACATATATGTATAAGTCCTTATTACTTGAACCGAAGTTTGCGAACTTTGTTGATCAAGTGAAACCGGAGTAGTGTGTAATCTCAGTCCGTGAACCCAGTCCGTGAACTGGCGTAGTTCTCGAACCCAAGAATTTCTACTGGAGTTTGTGAACTCCGTCTGGGAACTTAAGTCCGCGAACTTGAGTATGTTATGTCTAAAAACGATGTTTGTGAACTTATCATAATAAACTAAGGAATTCTATTGCAAACCGTGGCTTTATAGTTCATGAATTGGTTCGAGTGAATCATATCATTTTTACTTCAATTGTGTCTTGTGTAGTACATAAAGATCTAAGCAATTGAACAACTATTTAACTAGTTCATTTGAGTCATTTGGACTAGTTATGGTGAAGAAGAATATGGTTGATATGAAAGTTATCATTTGGATAACCATTTGGTTAACTAGTGTTGAACCAACTAATGTACAAGTTTGGGTACGGTTACACGAACCTAAAATTGTATATTACATGTGTGTATGATAAGCTAAGTTTTCGATCTAACGGTTGATAAATATTAGCTTGAGTCTAATCAGGTTTTCATCTAACGGTGAATATTGAATGCTTTGTTACTAAGCTAACATTGATTGCAAACCCTTATTTGAATACTATATAAGGGAGAACTCTAGCAACTGGGAAACCTAATCCCCACACATTCCGTGTGATACTAGTTGTGCTAAGCTAGAATCGATTCTCCTTTAACCTTTGGTTTTCTTCTTCTAAAACCAGGTTAATGACTTCATTGGGATTGTGAATCCAGACCAATACTACTTTTCTTGTAGTTGTGTGATCTGATCTTGTTGTTTCTGTCGTACGAGTATAATTGTAATAATTAGCTTGAGATTTCTATCTCCGATAGGCAAGATATAAAAGTAATCACAAACATCTTCGTCTCATCGTTTGTGATTCCACAATATCTTTTTTCGCTACGTCGATTAAGACTATTGTGAGGTGATTGATAAAACTGAGCTGTTCTTCGGGAATATAAGTTTGATTTTATTGATTGGTTCCTTTTCACCTTGATTTATCAAAAGATGGAATAAAACTCATAGGTTTATTCGTGGGAGACGAATTTATCTATCTTGTATACTTTTCAGTGTAAGGCAGATTTGTTTATTAAAGTCTTAGACTTTGGGCCGTAGAAACTCTTGGTTGTGGGTGAGATAAACTAAGGGAATCAAGTGCGCAGTATCCTGCTGGGATCATAGGCGTAGGAGCATACCTCCAAACCCAGCAGAAAATTCCGGACATAAACCTATGCCAGTATGTGTACGGGTATGCGCATTTAGGTTCTCGGACTTCTCAAACCAACAGGTACGCATACAGGTATGCATACTATGGTTCCCGAACATGGATCACATATGTGCAAGAGTGCACAACATGTTTATAATCCAATGTTGGTTAGGTGTTCTAAACTCATATTTCAATCACTGAAACTTTCTTAGAGGATGATAATAGTCGTTTTCACACACTATTAGCATCAAAGCAATTTTCAAGTTATTGAAATAATCATAACGAAGTGTGAGATTGGTTGGGATTCAACTACAGTCCAGACCGAAGTTAATTTGGAGTAGGCTAGTGTCTGTAACGGCTTAATACAATATATGTTTAATCTGGACTAGGTCCCGGGGTTTTCCTGCATTTGCGGTTTCCTCGTTAACAAAATTCTGGTGTCTGTGTTATTTCTTTTCCACATTATATTTTGTTATATAATTGAAATAATACAGGTTGTGCGTTGTTCAATTAATTAGAATATCCGACCTTCTTGGTTGTTGATTTAAATTGATTGACACTTGGATATTGATCTTTGGTACCATCCAAGTTATCTCTCTTTGATAAAGACTCGCATATTGTAGTTTCTTGAGTAAATCAAATTGAGAGATTGAGATAATAACTCCTTGAGATATTTTCTATTGATTGAGTCTGACAGTCTAGTTGATTCTCTAGAAAGTAACTCGGAGTTGTCCATACAGATTGCTAATCGAAATATTGGGTTTGGTTGTTAGACCCCCGTTTTTTCACTATTGATTATGAAATGTACTCTGCTTCCACCGTGGATAGATCTACCATTTGTTTCTTCTTTGATGCCCAATAAAATATACCCAAACATACCCCGATGTACTCTCATGTCATCAATACATCATCCCAAGTCGCTATCACAATAGCCAACAAATTTGACATCCAAATTTCTAGAATACATGATTCCAAAATTCATTGTTTCTTGAATGATTTTTGTTAAAGGGAGAGCAAAAATGGATCCGAGGAGAGATAAAATTGTAACTGACTCACTAATTAGGTCAATTCATGTAATGAGTTTTGACTCGGGCAAGTAAATTATCAGGTCAATTCATGTAACCTATTTATATAATTTATGAAGTAGAAATTTTAAGCTAAATTAGTTACAATGAATTGAGAGATTGATTAGGCATAATAAGTTAGTATTAAATTAACTAAATTTTGATGAATAAATCACTTAAAATGATGTAAATTATTTATGTATATTTTACAAAGTAAATTATCAGACATACACTGGTAAAGATAGAAGTTAAAGACTAAATAATTTTTATAAAATAAAATTAATACTTGGTTAATCGTAATAAGTTTGCACTTAGTTAATCCAGCACTGGGGAATAGTGAGGTTGGTAATTCTGATGTGTTCGGGTGATACTTGTTAGGTAGTAGGCACTGCCAGGCATCGCGAACCTAGACAGGGAAACTGCATTCTTGTATCACTAGGCATTGAAGGGAGACTTGCTTCTATTAGTGAACTAATAGATCCCAAATTTTAATGAGAAACTTTATTATTGAATATCTTCTAAAGTACTTAGAACCAGTAAATTTTTGACATATAAATTAGTGTATTCAAATCTAAAAGTCGTAGTTTCCATTATAGAGATTCATTCATGTAAGAAACTTAAGACTTCCCTCTTGGATAGAACTTAAATCAGCATAATTAAACCTAGAACTACAAATTTTAATTTTAGTTGTAGAGCCATATAGGTTTGTGCTATGTTTTATGTTGTTGTGCGCTTAGACAAGAAATGAGATAAGGTGGGGAGAATGTGACGACCCTCAAGCTCGTCAACGCTATTAGACTAGTCAAGGGACGTTTTAGCCGATAATTACTTGATTAGTTAAGACAAATGTTAATTATTAGGAATTAATATAATAACGATCTACATACGAATCTAGAATCATCGATTAGGTCTCGAAAAGTTATGCGTAATGGACTACTCGCACGCGTCATTCAGACACTGGGTGATGAAGATTTATCAATTTGTATTCGAAGGGTAAAATCGTAATCTTGGATATTACTTGGGGGCTGCATGTGTCGAAGCCAATGGGTGTGTCATCAAATTGGGTCGGCCTTATCTACGTGTCGAGAAGATAACTCTTATTCTTCTTTCCTCTCTTTTTCTTCTTCATTCTTCTTCTTTTTCTATCTTCTTCTGTTCTTCTTCTTTAGTGAGTTTGAGAATCAAATTCATGATTCTGATATTGAAATAAGATTGATAAGGATCGACGATGGGTGGTTGGTGGTGAAGATTATTCGTATTTGATTCCGAATCGAAGGAGAAAGTAAATAGGTGAGTTAGGGTTTCCGTTATTTGGATTAGTCTTGATTTGAGATAACGATTGAAGATGGGTTTCGAGAGCTTGAGTATAAGAAGAAGATTCTTACGTTAATTTTTAGATTAGGTTTCTGAGAAGAAAAGTAATTTGATAATTAGGGTTTCTGTTTAGGGAATTGAATTAAAGTTGGGATTAGTGATGTATAAGAAGAACTAAAGGTTGGGTTTTATCTGAATTGGAGATTGAGGTTGGATATTAGCTTGAAACTGGTAGTTAGGGTTCGATTCTATCTTAATAAGGATTTGGGAATTTGGGTTTTCGTTTGATTTCGAGTTTGTATGGAATTGATGAGAGTATTGGATTGTTGAGGATGATGAACAGAGAGAGTTTATGTTTAATCGAGTTATGGAGTTGTTTAATGAATGAAGGAGTAATTAGGGTTTCATAAGAAATCAGAGAAGCCACTGAAGATGAAATTGAGAATTTTAGTGACAGATTAGAGATGGGTTTTTGATTAATTTGAAGATTGATCTTTGAGTTAGGTATTTTGGGGTGAAATTGAGTATTAAGGTTTCAGGCTCAAACTGATGGAACATATGGTGATTGTAGAAGTGAAAAAGGGGTATCCAGAACAGATTGGAATTGAGCTGAATTAGCAGAGAAAATTGTCTACCTGTATGAGATTTTAATTTCACCTGAGGTAATATTTTCTTCTTAAATTGAATTGAGTTATTTAAAGTAGTTAGTTTATTTGATTTAGAATAGAACCAGGATTGAGATATGTGTTGAATGGATGTAAATTACAGATAGTTGTGGTAATGATGTTGCTACTGTGAGATTGTTGGGTATGGAATGGACTAAGTTATATGTATGTTTAGGAGATGAATTGAGTGTTGCCCTATGAAGGTGAACTGGTAGTGTTGTGGATTGAAGAATTTTTATGAATGGGAGGATGTTTTGCATGAACTGTGTTTTAGATGAATGCTAGGTTACTGGAAGGTGATATCTAAGGATGGTGGTGTTGTCCGAGTGGATGAATCTGCAGGTGGAGATGTAATATGGTGTTGAGAGTTGTAGGTTGTAGTTGAAGTGAAATTCATCTTGGAATGGTGATTGTATTGTTGAGATGGAGAACTGTGAATGAATGTCATTGAAGCTGAGATGTAGGGGTATTTGTGCTTAGTCTCGACTGAAGTGGAAGCGTTGAGACACGAAATAATTCTGTGGGTGTTAGTGTTGTTGTGAGATGATGGAACTGACATGATTGTGTCACAGAAGTTGGATGGATTGTGTTTTGTTGCTGATGAGCATGTAAGATATTGATTGATGCAGTGACGATTATAGTGAAGTTAATGTTATAGGTAACGTGAAGTGGTTGAGGTTTGTTTGAGTTGAGAAGATAGTTATTGCATCTACTGCAATTGCAGGTAAACTTAGTTTTTAATTGTAAATGAGTTATGAAGTTTACTTTAAATGAATGTATATAGAATTGAAATGTTAAAGAAGTAGAATTGGAAATGAGACTATGGCAGGGAAGAATGGTTGCTCAGTTTGAGCTTAGTTTGTGTGTTGAGTCTTGTGTTGCACCTTTATGCTTATGGCCTGTGTAAGGGCCTTGGTTTGTATAACCTGAATCAGTCTTGTAGACTGAGTCGAATCACTAATTTTCCCTGACTTGACCTGAGTTGGACCTTTGACCCGACTTGACTTAGTTGACCTTCTGACATTGACCATTTGACCAGGACATTGACTTGACTTGGACGTTGACCGTTAGTTGACTCTTGACTGTTAGTTCAACCGTTAGTGACCGTTAGATTGACCCAGTTGGGCCATGCCCTTATTAATGGGTTTGTTTAAGTGGGCTTGGGCTTAGGATTAGTTATCTTATATTAATGTTTTGGACCACTTATGGTCTGAATTGACCTTGACTTCTTCTACAAAGTTATAGATACTCATAAAACTTAGTTATTGGACTAGAGAACCAACCCAATGAATTGGTAAATCTTTAAATATGCAAGAGATGGATTATGAAGATGTGAAGAACCTTAGATGGGCTTAAAATAGATAATAAAAGGGTATAAAAACGTAAATGGGCTTAGGACTATCAGTTAGATTTGTTTAATTCATGTATGAGCCATTTTGGCTAGAATCTTAGAATTATTATGTGATTAACAGTTAATTATTAACAACGATCGATTCAAAGGATGAACCAGTGGATCGTGGATCGCGAAGTACTTGTCATCAAAAAGGTGTGGGAATGCATTTGACTCTTTGTATTCATTATTGTTGCTTTTTATAAAATGTTATGCTTAATAAACCCATGCATTGTCTGTCAGTGCATTCCATGCTTTGTTTAAAATGCATTATGATAATCCTGTTAATTCTATGAATCTTTCCACGATTTGGAAAGGACTTGTAATGTGTTGTCAATATGAATTGTTATGGGAAATGAGAATTTCCACTTGTGGTATATAGGATACGCTCCTTCACATTTATACCTACTTTAATTCAGCTTTTATTGTTTAGATTATTGGTCACCATGGTCTTGGTGGCATCCATAGCTATTAGTTGTGAATTTCCAGGTAGGGATTTACAACCATATTATACATTGTTTGATGAAGGAGTTTGTTCCATATACATGTATGATTATTTTCAGTGACTTAGTCACTGTTTAATGTTTTCGGAAAAACATGTATTGTTTTCCAAATCTTGTCTATGATTACTTAGAAGGTTAAATGTTAATTATTCCCACTTCAGTTTCTGTGACAGATCAGAGTTGCGCAACGAAAGCTTCAAGGGTTGAGTTCGATAATTGATTAACATCTGTTATGATTATGGGCTTTTTACAGAAATAGGCCTGTTTTTTTGGTGCTTTTCAAATCTAGGACACTTTTTTTATTTATTGCTAGACTAGGCAAGTTTTGACCAAAATTGATGGATGGAAAGTTAGCTGCAGTTATCTACCAGCTGTCAAAATTTCCCCAACTTAAAAGACGTTTTAGTCCTTCAAAGCTCCATCAACTACACATATTGCCTTTCAAAACAAACGGCTATGATTTCGTATACAGAGTACATGCGTAAGAGGTCTAGTCACCAACCATATTAGTTCATACTTGCTCTTCTTGCTAACTCATTGGCCTGAACCCAATCCACCTTCCTACTTTCTGACCAGATAAACAAACACACCTCTCTACTTTATCTGACGCCTTCCTAAATATTCCATCCATAACACCTTCTTCCACTGATCCAACACTTCATACAGTTTCATACCAAACAACATACATAATCAAATCCGGCAACAAACAATGTCTTTGCTCAGTCTGTTCACAACCATGACCAAGGCAGCAACATCTTCCTTACCAGCACAATCAACTACCATCATTAAAGATTCAATTGTTCAACAATTCTGGTACAAACTTCAGACTGAATACAACTCAAATCTTCATTGATATAAACACTAACTTGGTTGCTGTCATAATATTCATTGAAATATCGATAACTGCACATACGACCAACACACTAAATCATCCAAATACCCATTGTGGTTGCTGTGAAATCACGAACTGCAGAAACCCCATAATGCAGATTTGAACCCCGCCTGTAAAATATAGGTTCGTTGTTCTCCTCTTGATAACTGCAGACACCAGCCATCATCACTAGCAACTATTTAATCACCTGATTTCATATCTCAGTTTCTTTCCTCCAGTTCAAGAATTTTTCAGCGAGCCATACAATTTCAGACCACACCAAACCCCCTAAGCTTCCAAAATCTATCATGTAAGCACCACTGGTTCAACCAATTTCATATCCTCCTGTAACCTTGCTTCTGTCAATTCTTAATATGAGAATCAAACATCCAAGAGCAATACAGATTTGCAGTGAAAAACCCCAAAATAGATCCATTTAAGAACCCCGAAATCCAGTTGATGTTGTTGTTGTAGAATGACTGTCGCTGCCAGTTTATTGGGTCTCTCTGCGAAGTCTCTATCTCCAGTAATGGAGTGGAAGATGGCAGCAACTGCTTGAATGAGAAAAGAAATTTCTCATGAAGAATTTGTCTCTCACGCATTTTCTCAAACACCTTGCTGATGATTTGTGAACCCCTGTATCTCCTTCCATACAAAAATTGCATATTTAACGTCAACCCAACTTTCCAAAACAATTACAACCACTGCACACATGTAAAATCAACCGAATCCATTCAATTAACTCAAAACTTACATCTTGTACCTATTCAATCAATCCCCCCTTCCAATTTATGTAATCACAACTCAGAACCCAAATTTCCAATTCTTGGGAAGGACATGAGAAACCCTAATTTTCTGTTAAATCAAAACTAAACTTCATGCAAACATATGTACTTCATACTTAATCAAAACACGTCACTATTATTAAGTTTATCAATCAAATTCACCAATTAAAACTTCAATCAAGAAAACCCTAATTTAAATTATATTACTGTTAGGGTTGAGTTCACCAAATCACCAGCACCATCAAATATTCCTTGATCTTTCTCCATTTCTCTCGATCCCAAAACTTCTGTTGATTCCTTCATCTCAGGAACTAAATCGTAACCCCTTTTTTTTTTGATTCAACTCTCTTCGATGAACAAGAAATTCTAACTCAATCGAATCTTTGATAACAATGAAGAACTATCATGGTCGTTCATATAATCCTCGAGATGTCGTGTTAGTTAGATTAGGCTCTTAGATAGCAACACGTGGACATCCTATCGAGGCAGGTGGACATCTTATCACATGTGACTGACACACACGTGTGAAGGATATTTTGGTAATCTTACCACATCTGTGATATCTCCTCATATGATATTTTGGCGAGATATTGACAAGTCAACGCGATAAATTGACCGAGATGGTTAAATTGGATGGAAACTGTTTAACTTGCCTAGTCTAGCAAGAAATAAAAAAAGTGGCCTAGGAATGAAAGTGAGGGTTTAGACCAGGCCTATTTCTGCATATAATCCTATGATTATTATATTGTACAATTTATTTGAAAACCAAATGACTATTATATATGTAACATTTGAGAGAAGATCTTGTATGTATATTTCTGAGAGGGGTTAGTTTCGGGTTAAGTTCTATAGCAGATTTCTTAATTGGAAGTTAAGTGTTTAATTTGGAATTTTAGTGCCTCTTATTTAGTTAATCTATTGGATTAGTCAGCTGTTAGCTTAGGGGGCGCTAAAAAGTTGGTATCATTCACACGCTCCCCTCACATGCTTGCAGACCAAGCTTAACTCACAAATTAAGCTCCAAACCAGTCAAACGCTTATACAGTGGAAATCTATATTTCATCATAAGCCTAATCCATGTTATGTGGTGATCATTAAAAACCAACATCCAGAGCCAATTATGCAGTGACCATTGATCCATAGTCGACGCCAAAAAAAATGGAGGTATCTACAACCATCACGTACACAGAGAATGACCGAAACGAAAAAGTAAATAACTAGTCTAATGAGACAAGTGCATTAAATAAAATATATATTAAATGAAACTAATATAAGAGTATCCATTAGAGCTCTTGAACAAGGTCCGTAGACAACGAATCCATATTAAAAAGACAGAACTATTCAAAAGATACAATTATATAAGAAAATAGTAAATCTTCTCATATTCATATCATGCATTAATCTTCATCCAGACGAACCCTTTTCGTTTCTTTTGTTCCCACCATATGTTCGTATCTTTCAATTCTTTTAACAAATCGACATTTCCTAGCATTACTTCCGGGGTTTAGGTTTTAACTGTGTTTTTGGTTGTCGGTGATGATAAAAATTCTAATTTTATTCCCTTGAATTTCCGTTCCAAAAAGTATACCTTAGGTTAACTTAATAAACACGGTTAGGGTAAAGGGAATATTGGGCAAAAAAATCTCAAAAATGAACTCAGTATAATAATCGGCCTAATTAGTGAGTCAACTACGATTTTCTCTCTCCTCGGATCCGTTTTTGTTGTCCCTTTAAAAAATACCTTAACAACCTCTTTGCCGCGCCAATATGTAGATGACTAGGTGAATTCATGAACCTAGAAAGCATACTTGAAGGAAACATAATATCGGGTATTATATCTGTAAAGTACAACAAGTTTCCAATAAGACCTCTATAATAAGTCTCATCAACTTTTCTTCCTCCATCATCTTTCTTTAGTTTCTCATTCACTACAAGTGGTGTTGATATGGGGTTACAACTAAGCATACCAAATTTCTTCAACACCTTTTCGACATACTTTCTTTGAGAAATGAACACTCTATCCTCACTTTGATGAACTTATATACCAAGGAAGTACTTGAGAAAACCCATGTCACCCATCTTATATTTCATCATCATTTCTCTCTTGAATTGTTCAATCATATGAACATCATTTCCCGTAAAAATAAGATCATCAACATATAAATCAACGATGAGAATAGATGTACCTTGTGTTTTCACATATAGTGTAGGTTCACTCTTGCTTTTGTTAAAGTTTTTCCTTTTGAAGTATCCATCCATCTCACTATACGAAGAGCTCTTGGTGCATGCTTTAGGCCATACAAAGATTTTTTTAACTTGTATACCTTGTTTTCTTCTCCTCCAATCACAAAACCTTGTGGTTGTTCTACATAGACCTCTTCTTGGAGTTCTCCATTCAAAAATTCCGATTTCACATCAATTTGATGTAGTAACCAACCTATTTGAGAATCCATATCAATCACGGCTCTAATGGTGTCAAGATGAGTAATCGGTGCAAAAGTCTCATTGTAGTCGATGCCGGGTTTTTGAGAGTATCCCTTTGCCACCAACCTTTGTTTGTGCCTATGAACCAATCCATCTGCATTATACTTCATCTTGTTGATCCATTTCACATAAATAACTTACTTGTCACTTGGCCTTGCTACTTTCTCCCATGTATCGTTCTCATCAATGACAAAAACTTCTTCTTCCATAACTTTTATCCAAACCATTTATTTTGATGCTTCTTCAAAATTTTCCGGTTCAATAGTACAAAGTTACATCTTTCATACACTTTACTCAACCTTTGCATCTTCTTTGGTGTATTTGGTGGTGATGATAATGCACTAGTACTTTGAGACATACTTGGAGATGCTTCTTGTATTGTATTTGGTGGTGTTTGAGGTAGTTCTTCCTCATTTTCTTCACCTTCTTCAACTTTGTTTATTTCTGAATTTTCTTGATCTTCATCAACAATATGGTTTTCTTATCAATTTTACCTTCTTCCCAATTCCATGAAGCACCTTCATTGAACAAGATATCACGACTTGTGATCATTGTGTTGTTTTTCAAGATAAACAACCTATAACCCTTTGATTGGAGTCTATAGCCAAGAAATATACATTTCTCACTTGATTCATCAATCTTTGTTCTTTTCACCTTGGAATTTGAGAATAACACACACTACCAATTTTTTTGAGATGTCTTACCGATGGTTTTCTCCCACTTCATGCTTCTAAATGAGTTTTATCCCATACGGCTTTTATTGGACATCTATTCATCAAGTAGACGGCAGTGTTAACATCTTCGGTCAAAAAATCTTTAGGATTACCCTTCTCATGAAGCATGGACTTCGCCATCTCCATCACTGTTTGGTTCTTTCTCTCGGACGTTGATGATGATCAGATTTGTGGGAATTATTTTTTCCATGCAAGTGTTGCATATTACCAGTGCTTTAAAGATATTTAATCTGACCTATAAAACAGCTAGTGCTGTCGATATGCTGGCAGTTACTTGTTTGTTGATGGTTATTAATTTTCTGAAATGGGAAGAGATAAAGATGTTATTGTGTCGTTCTTACAACATGTGTGTTAAGAATTATCAAGACGTGTCTTTAGTGAATGAAGCAGAGAAGGCGATCATTAGGTGTTTTCGTGGAGTTGCGGATTTTTGTGACATTTTTTTGAAGATATATCAAGTGATTAGTAAGGTCTTTATCCATAGATTTTGTGGTTATTCCTTGCTTTTCTCCGTGGTTAGCGAGTCTTTCTTGCTTTTCCACACTGTCAGTTGGGTTCTTTATCATGGCCTGGCAGCTTTTGTTGCATGTGAAAACCGTGGTAGTTCCTTGCTATTTTTTTATGCGTAGTGGAGGTTTTTTTTGCGGCGTCACACCTTGCAAGGAGCAGAAATTTTGGCCAAAGCCTGGCAGCATATCGAAGGTGCTGCATGTGGACACTTTGGTGTTCTGCTTCTTTAATCCCCTGGGTACAGTGAGTTATTCTTGATGTTGGAAAGTTTTGAAGATTTCAGGGTCTTACAACTATGCAAGCAGTAAGCTTTGTTTGCTGTTTTTCTATCTTGAAGTTTGGCCTGCTTTTCAGTTGGAATTTAAATCAAGCGAATTTTTTTGTGCCAAAGCCTGGCTGCATATCGAAGATGCTTCATGTGGACACTTTGGTGTTATACCGCTTCATGCCTATGAGAATAGTGAGCTTTGCTTGTTGTTGGGTTTTTATGAAGATTACGGGGCTTTCCTACTAATTTTGAAGATTTCGGGGTTTTTCTATTGCTGGTTGTTAGTAATATTTGCTTTATGACCTATTTTTAAATTAACAAGATGTTTGCGGACACTGTGCTTTTATTTTCGGATGGAAGTGGAAGTCATTTTGCTACCAATTGAAGTTTGTTACGATGTCGGAGCTTTTATGAGCTCAACTGAAGGTGCAGACGCGATAATTATCTAGCGTCCTTGTCTTTCAAGGTCTTTTGTGCATCTTTGGAGCATTGAAGTTATTGCGAAGTTTGGGTGTTAGATTCGGAAGTCTAGAGCATTTTGGTATTTAGTTGCCTTCTTTGGGATTTTTTCTTGATGCAGCCATTGGGAACCTTGAAGCTCCTGCTAAAGCCTTTATGTTTTTTGTTTTTTAGCTCTCAGGGCATGTTGCCCATAATTTGAAGTTTTTACTTTTCTTGCACCCCTTTGGTTTATGGGGGTCGGGGGCCTACGGGCCTTTTTTTGTAATCTTGTTGGTTACGTTTTTTTGCTCAATAATAGACCGAAATTGACCGAGTAAAAAAATGGTTCTTTCTCTCGGAAACACCATTTTGTTGAGGAGTATAACCCACGGTTAATTTCCTTTATCAAACTCTTTGTTGTGTACTCTTTGCCTCCATCACTTCTTAAAACTTTGATGTAGTGACCACTTTGATTTTCAACGAGGCCTTTAAACTTCTTGAATATGCTAAAAACTTCAGACTTTTGTCTCATGAAGTATACCAAAGTCGTACGAGTAAAGTCATCAATGAATAAAATGAAGTATTTATTACCTCCATGAGTTGGTGTCTTCATTGGTCCACACACTTTGGTATGTTACCAAACCAAGAAGTTCTTTTGCTCTCCATGCTACACCTTTTGGGAATGGTTGGAGATGTTGTTTCCCAAGTGCACAACCTTCACACACTCCATCTTTGTGGTTGATATGTTGTGGAAGTCCTTGCACCACTTCTTGTTGGAAAGCACCTTGAGACTATTGAAATTCAAATGCCTAAGCCTTTTATGTCATAACCATGTTTCATCAATGGTTTCCATTCCCAATGCAAAATTATTCTCTTTTTCAAACACAATTGGAAAGCTTAACTTCTTCACCATCTTGATACTCTTTATTACTTGTCTCTTGTCCTTGTGTTTCTTGTCATAAATGGTGCAATATCCATCTTCAAAATGGACAGCGTACACAAGCTCCACAAGTTTCCCAACACTAAGCAAAGGGTTATTTAATGTTTGGTACCCAGCAAATGTCAAATACCTAACTTTGGTACCCAATATTCAAAATATTAAGGGTTGGTACCTAGACCAATGGTTGACCGTCAAAGGCCAGGTTTGACTTAACATTTTCTTATTTTTTAAAATTCATTTTTATTAATTATTATTCAGTTTTCCATATTTGACCCTAACTGGTCTAGACGAGTCTGTTTTTAGGGCATAAATTACCGATTCCAAATTTCCCTCTTTTATTTTTCTCTCATACCGCCGGCAACAATGGTCGCTAGATCCATTTCTCTTCAACAAAATAATATGCTTCTTCTTCATATATAGTTTCTGAGTTTGATGCATTCATTACCAAAAGATTAGGAACCATGACGGCGACGGAGGCGGAGACACTTTTGATAGTTGCAGGTAAAGTTTTCATTAGGATTTTTCATTTTTTGCTTTTTATGGTGGAGTCGTCAGCAAAGATGACATAGTTTGGTTAGTGGTAGCTCTGACGGTGTTGGTGATATTCGGAGAAAGCAAAATTGAAAGAAAAAAATTAGAAAATTAGAAGCCATTAACTAATAAAGAATTACAGTAAAGACTAATTTTTATCTGTTAGAAATTCTCGCAATTGTAGTCGATATTTTTATGGAGGATTTTAGATCTATGTTTTGAGATGGAATATGCAGAAAGAACCATATCATACTGGTGGAAAAGGTAATAATAGTAATATTAATACAACTGGTGTGAATGATTTGAGATGTATGAGTGTATACTACTGCTACTAATTCACCAGTGAATTGAATTAAAGATATCAAATTGAAGAAAGGTTATAATGGTGGTTCAACACCATCAAAGAGTTAGTGGTACTGTTCACGGAGATGAAGTTTTTATTTGCTTCAATATCTATTGGTGGATATCCAAATTAATGGGTTTTTGGGTCTTGTTAATTCGAACCAAATTTATTGAGGGATTTCCTGTTTAGTCCACTAAACCCGACCCGGTTTAGTGGCTAGTCCAGCCAAAACTTCTTCTTAATCGTTAGTCCAAAAAAGTTTAAATTCAAGTAGATTTACCTATATACCCCCGAACATTATAAGTTCGTTTTTTACATTTAAATTCAAGTAGTAACTAGTAAGTATACTAGTATGTATACTAAAGTACTACATATCAAACATATTCAAGTAGTAACTAGTATGTATACTACTAGTATACTAGTATACTAATATGTAGTATGTAGTAATAACATATGTAGTATGTAGTATACTAGTATATTGATATGTAGTATGTTTTATATGTAGCATGTTATATATTGACACTACATATTGATATGTAGTACGTTATATATTGATATGTAGTACATTATATATTGATACTACATATTAATATGTAGTATGTTATGTATTGATACTACATATCAAAAAATTGTTATGTATTGATACTACATATGTTACTACTAGTAGTTACAACTAGTATAATACATATTAATATGTAGTATCACCATATTGATATTACTAGTATTTCGTAACATACTACTAGTAACATTTGCATGTGGTGATACTAATTAGACCTAGAAGGGTGTTTTAGGCATTTCGAAAATACCCTTTATAATCTCCACGAAGTTTTTGGACTAGAGAGTAAATAATCTAGTCCAAAAACATGTTTTTGGACTAGAGAGTAAATGTTTTTCATGGGTGGACTAGCCATTAATTGGGTCATGAAAAAGTGGACTAGCCAGTAATTCCTACAAATTTATTTTGAAGAATTCGGTTTTGTGAAAAAGTACACGGTTTCCATTTTCTCAGAGGTTCTGTAAATTTTGATAGATTGTTTCAATTTGATTCGTGTATAGTTTGAATATTAAGCAAATGATTTAAGAATTTGGGATAAGAAGTCTGTGTCGTTGGTTAAGTGTGTAAATATTCCGAAATTTATGGGTATAATTGTAAAATCCTAAAAGTTTAGTATAAAATTTGAATTAAAACCTAGTCAAACAAATACTTTAACGGTCAAACGTTGGTTTAGGTATCGGTCATTTGCTGGGTGCCAAACGTTAAGTGGCTCCTAAGCAAATTTTGTGCCAAATCTGGAACATATAGCACAACTCTAATGTATTTTTCTCCATTGATAGTTTGTGCGCAAATTGTACCTCTTCCATTAGCTTGAACCATGTTCCCTCCCCATCTTTACTAGAGAATTTATGGATGTATCCATATCAACAAACAAGCTCTTCTCGCCGGACATATGAGTTGTACAACTACTATCTACAAACCATACTTCACTCTTGGAAGTTTCTACGACACTTTGAAAAGCATAAAACATATCTTGTTTATCTTCCTTCTCAATGGCTCTACCTGCTTGTTCTTTATCTTCTTTGTATCTACAATCTTTCTCCAAATGTCCATATTTCTTACAATGATGAAATTGGGGTTTTCCTTTATTCCAACAATTCTTCTCCAAATGACCATTCTTCTTGCAAAAATTTCATTTTGGTACTTGTAAAGAATCACTCTTTGTGTAGTTTTTGGAGTTTGCTCCTCATTTCTTCCATTTTCCTTTTCCTTTGAAGCTAGATGAAATATCACCCTTGTACTCATTCTTCTTCATTGCTGAATTTTTTGAGTTCAGGTTCAATTTTGATTGAAATGCACTCTCAATTGATTTTTCGGAGTGTCATAACAACCTTTAGTCATACACCTTCAAAGAATCCCATAATTCTTGTGACTTTAACGTAGATAAATCTTTAGTCTCTTCCAAAACGCCACAATGGGTTCAAATTTTTCCAGCAAGCATATCAAAATCTTCTCACATATTCTTCCATCTTCTTACCACACATCATCATTTTATTAACAACTTCATCAACTCTAGATGAAAACTCATTCAAACTTTCATTATCATTCATTTTAAGATTCTCAAAATCTCTTCTATGTGAATGTAATTTTAATTCTCTTATATTCTTATTACCTCCATAATATTGTTGTAGAATATCCCAAGATTCTTTAGCTTTAGATGAATGGATTACTCTTGGTAGAATAGTATCTCCAACTCCTTGTTGAATGTACATGGTTGCTTTTTCATTCTTCCTCCTACTCTCCTTGAGACATAAACAAGGTTTTCATTTTGATGTATCTTCAATTTCATCATACCCATTTTGAACAATCTCCCACACATCTTGAGACATAAACAAGGTTTTCATTTTGATAGCCCAAAAATCATAATTTTCTCCATGAAAAAATAGTACTGAAGGTTGTTGAGTGTATAGATTTAAGTTGCTACTACTTGCCATTGATTTGATTGAAGATTGATTGAAAAATTGAGTTTTTTCTTTTTTAGATCTAGATTTTAAAAAGTTTATTTGTTGTTGATTTTTTTGATTTAATGGGTATTGATTGATTTTTTTCACGTTCTAAGATTAGAATAACTTGATCTATGCTCTGATACCATGATAGAAATGTGTGGGCTTCCAACTCACCAATTGGAAATGAGTGGAGTGGCTCCGCACTTTATTTTTATATTTAAGGGGTTAAGAAATGTGGGATTATTATTTCCATTATGCCCCCTCCACGTGTAGGGCTCCGTGAGCACCTCTACGTTGTGGACCTTTGTATGGGTAGACGGGTAGCCATTTCTTTGAGTCTACCCTCACTCTACTTTCATACAGTCCTAGCTCTGATACCAGTTGTTGGTTTTTTGATTGAATATATTTGATTGGTTTTGATTGAAATGGAGAAGAGGAAAGTAGTTCCTCTATTTCTCTTATATTTTATTAATTTTTCTCAATCATTTTCTATCTCAATAATTCACTTCTCTCTTTACTTGGTCAACATAAGACCATAAAGATAAGAGGATATGTGGCACACTAGTGTCCACGTATTATTTTACCGATACTTATATTCTTACACTCCTATTACATTTGAACATTACATTAACACTCAATAATTATTTAATAAATTTATGTATGACTCATCTACGAACGAGATCTAATGATTTCATCCTACCTACAACTAATTTACCCGTAGGCGAATTTGAAAATTTTCCATCCGCATACAGAACATAATTCAATGGATCTGGGAAGTAGCAGATAGGTCTAACAGATTTCTAATATCAATATCACCTGATTTCTTGTCTCTATATCATTGAATACACCGCACATGCTTCAAAAATACAATTATGCAAAATACGCTTATATAAAATAAACAAAAGATAAAAGATGATAAAAAAAATGAATATTCTATGCAGATTGGTTGATTGAGTGATATTTTATAATTTTAAACCACATGAATCAAGTATTCGAAAGTATTAATTCTTTATCAAATTATGAACTCTGAATTCCTATAAAACTATATATGCATCTGCAGCCATGCATTAGTACATCAGATGCATCTAAATTTTCAAACTATCGAGAATAACTTTTATGGTTTTTACTCCTATTTACTCAATTGATATAAAAGAATTCCAACACCCAAATAAGCATATTGGAAGTTTACATCATGAATTATATATCAAAGATTGTTGTTGTAATATTGTTTAGACCATATAGATTGAACTATTGTAAGAAAACAACAAAAGTTATATTACACCTCCGAAATATAAAATACCACTACGTAGTCGATAAATATCCTAATTTATTTTTAAACCTAGTAAGTTCATATGTCTAGTGAATTTCTAAAATTAACACCCTATCAAATCACAAAACAGACAAGTGTCTGGGAATGCATCATAGAGAAGTTCAAGATGAAACTTATGGAAAAGAAGATTTTTCTCTAAAGCAGGGAAGATTATGCTTATCAACTTAGCTTTTCTAGACTACCACTGTACTTCATATCACTTATGCATATGCCAGCCTCAATAGAAAAGAAAATAGTGAAGATCATGAGAAACTTCTTGTGGGGATCTATTGTGGAAAGAAAGAAGATATGTTGGGTGTCTTGGGACAAGATGTGCAAAAAAAATGAAGATGGAGGAATGTCCATAAAGAATTTGAGACTCATAAATAAAGATTTATTAGCTAAATAGAATTGGAGGTACTCTAAGGATAAAAAAGCCTTATGGAAAAGAGTTGTACATCAAAATACTAAATCTGGGAAGGAAGGTCCCACTGCAACTGAGTACAAGAAACCTCAAGGGAAGGGATTCTGGAAATGCATACAAAAAGAGAAATGGCTTGCAGATAAGACCACCAAAATCAGAGTGGCAAATGGGCAGTCCATCAAATTTTGGCATGATAAGTGGATATCTGACACCCCTTAGCCATTTCTCACCAAAAAGCTTTCAAACTTGTTGTACAAAAGAATGCAATGATAGCTGATTATATTGAAGAGAGTAGATGGAAAATAGCACTGAAGAAGCAACCTAACAATGAGGAATTGCAGGAAACCAATGAACTGCTAGTCCTCTTGGGGAAGACTCCAAATCTTAACCAAGATGAAGATTCAATGACACGATACACTACAAAGGAAGGATACCAATGGATACTCTCTCAGCAAACCACACATGATACACGCAGTTTCCCTTATAAGTGTATTTGGGTTAGGTATGTTCCTCCTAAGAAAAAAGTATGTCTGGTCTGTGCTTCACAATGCTATTCATACTGTCAATAATCTGCTGAAAAGAGGGTGTGATACAATGCAACGCAGTAGATGAAGATGTAGATCACCCACCACTACATTGTGTCTACACCTAACAAATATGGGAATATTTCTTATCTCGGTATGGGATAGGAAGGAGTTTCAAGACAAATACAAAACAACATCTTGATGAATGGCTAGTCAACAAAGGGAAAAACAGGGGGAGGAAAATATGGCCTCTTCTCTCAGTAGCTATCTCGTGGGAAATTTGGATTGAGAGTTATGACAGAGTCATGGCGGGGAAACAACATAAATACAAATAAGAAGTTATCAATGAAATAAAAAGATATATCTACAAATGGGGTGCCCTTTAAAATTGGTTCTTTTATGTTACTTTTAGGGATTTAATTTTCAATCGGGCTGCAATTTTAGATTGTAGTTAGGCTGAATAGTATTTGCGGCTAGGGATATATGCCTTAGTTTTTCTCCCGAAACTTCTATTTTTCCCTTCTAATAAATTTTTTCAAATCTGGAAACTATTAGGTTTCTGAAAGTAGCCTTTCATATAGGGCTTTAGAGTCTCCAGTCCAACCTGCTCGTGCACAGATCGGGTTGGGTTGGCGAGTTGAGTACCAAATGCTCCACCCAAGATAATCCAGGTCTGAACTATTTTTTCTTTTTGGTTGTACATCTGCGATGCTCTGATATGATTGTAGCTTAGATCATCCCTGCCATATGGGGTCATATGACCCTACAAACTTTGTGTAATTGCTTGTCTTTTTCTCTTTGAAACGACATGTAATATTATATTTTAATATTAATAACTATTATTTTTTGGTTTATTTTTCATTTGTCGCATATCCCCATTTTTATTTTCGTTGTGTTTCCTTCGCTAGTATTGCTTTAGATCTTATTTTACTGTCATCCCTTTTGGTTTACATTACACACCACCAAAAACAAGGGGCACTGAAGGAGGTAAGAAAATCCAAAGCTTAGATACCTCTGTTTATTTTAAGGGTGCACACGGTACGATTCGGCTCGGTTCTTGCCGAGACAGAGTACCTATACCTCCCTAGCCTCGGTTCCAAAATTTTGGACCGGTACATGTACCTTGTCCATCGGTTCCGGTACCATTCGGTACACATACGGTACCAGGTACGGTTCCGGTACTAGTCTCGGTTCCATAAAGAGAATGCAATTTTGGTGTTTGATGCCACCCCTTTGGATTGATTTCTATGATACAATCCTACCCAATGTTTGTATCTCACCATTAAACCCATGATCATGAGAGGACCCTCTACTCATTCCAGGTAGTCTTTTCACAGAAACATTATCACCATTGGGCATCACACCTTTGTAAACAACTCCAGCTCCTCCCTTACCAATAATGTTTTCTTCCTTCAAAGAATCCAGAACATCATCACTTGTAAATTCCAACCTCTGAAACGCTGTTAGCTTCCAAGAACGAGAGTCGTTTGCTTTCTAAATGGCTCGAGCTTTAAAAATTGCAGCAATTGCAAATAAAATCGAACAGATAAGTAAACCGATCACAAGAAGAAGCTTCAATGACGCAGTGAAACTCCAAACTTACAAGTTCCCAAATATGGACCACATAGTTCGGGATTTCCGACAAATGATGTTGAATTGAAGTAACTAAATTGACAAGTTCCAGGAACTAAACCAGACAAATTGTTAAGAGAATGCAATAACAAATACATATTTGAAAACATATTCCAAAACAAGAAGGAATCATCTTTGAGTTCATTTTCGGCATGCCAAAAACTCAGTACTCAAGTTCTGCAATTACCAGTAACAGTGGGTTCTCATCCAAGAAGCCAGAAAGTTTAAAGTTGTGCACTGAGAGACTTGGATTTGAAAGTTCGGATGAAGTCGAGAATTCCAAAATCCAGAGTGTTGATGACTGGTAAGGCCATGGAAACGAAGTGGTGAGTGTTGAAACTGATTCTTCGGTACATTCGGTCCGGGACGGTACGGGATTGGGATAGGACCGTGTACCTCCCTAGCCTCGGTTCCTATTTTTTGGACCGGTACCTGTACCCCCTTCCTCGGTTCGGTACAAAAACAGGTACGGTTCCACCGGTTCCGGGACGGTCCGGCTCGGTTCCTGTGCACCCTTAGTTTATTTATTTAATTTTCTTGACTCTGTTTATTTATTTAATTTTCTTGAATTTTTTTTTTTTGACTGAATTGCAAAGTAGATTAGAAAAAATCTTATGTCACCCAAAAAGTGACATAGGAAAACAAATTACAAAGAGTTTTGCATTACTGCATTCTAATTCCATAACAAGGAAGATAAAGTAAAGCCAGCAAACAAATTTGATTTCAAACCCCAATTAAACATCAGACATTTTACATCCCTAATCAGCTGATCCAAATCCTTCTTCACATTCTTATGAACTCTAGCATTCCTTTCATTCCACAAACACCACCAAATTGCAAACGGTAAAATGCTCCAAATTTTCTTTTTTCTGTTTTTAGAACTTCTCCGGCACTTATCATTCCATTCCCATAAGTGTGTCTTCACATTTCTAGATAATACCCAATTAATCTCAAAGCTTTTCAGAAAATAAGCCCAGATACCAAAAACAAAATTGCAGTGCATGAACAGATGTTCATTTGTTTCCAAGCAGTTAAGACAGAAAACACAAGAAGGATTTTGTACCATTCCAGCATTAAATAAGTAGTCAAAAGTTGGAGCTCCACTGAAGCACAAGGTCCAGACAAGAAATGATACCTTTAATGGCACATTTGAGTTCCACAGTTGTTTTTCAGGGAAGGCTAACAAACCCCCCGAATTCAGCGCCTCATAGGCATTTGCAACTGAAAACTCCCCTCCGTAACGCCATTGTCTTGAGTCCTCATTCACCAGGCGTGAAGGATCACCAATAATCTGCAGTAAGTTATCCACCTCCATCATCTCCTGCTCATCTAAATTCCTAGAAAAATTCAGAATCCAGGCACCTTCAATTGAGATTAAATCACTTACCAGCGCTTTTTTCTGTCTAGCAATCTGAAAAAGAGCAGGAAAAAGATGGTTGAGAGGAAAATCCCCAACCCACACATCATCCCAGAAGTACATAGAGACACCCGAACCAATTTTCATAACAGTTCCAGATTTAACAAATTCTCTACATTTCAAGATGCCTGACCAGACACTATGACAGATAGAATGTCTTGTTACGGAAGGAAGGAAAGCATCTACCGCACCACCAAATTTTTGATTTATAATTCTTCTCCACAAAGCATCCTTCTCCGAGCCATATCTCCATATCCACTTAGCGTGTAAAGCTTTGTTCATCAACTGTATCTTCTTAATTCCCAGCCCACCTCTACATTTTTGAAAATTAGTTCTTGACCAAGACACCCAGCTCCTCTTCTTAGCAGAATTACTTGTACCCCACAGGAAGTTCCTCATGATTTTCTCAATTTCTTTAGAAACAGACACAGGCATTTGAAAAATAGTCAAGTAATAGATAGGTAAACTAGCAAGAACACTCTGGATCATTATCAATCTTTGACCTTTGGAAAGATATCTCCTTCTCCAGCTAGAAAGCTTTTGTTGAATCCTATGAATGATATCATTCCAAATAATTTTGCTTTTTGACTTACTACCAAGAGGAATTCCTAAGTAATTCATTGGTAATTGAGTCACAGAGCAATCAAACAGTTCAGCACAATAATCTGCATTATGTAACTGTCCTAATCCCGCAATAGTACTTTTACTATAATTTACCTTAAGACCCGATATAATCTCAAAACCCATTAGAATGTTTTTCAAATTTTGAATTTGTGTTTCATCATCTTTAAGAAAAACAATCAGGTCATCAGCAAATTGAAGATGAGTTATAAGAGTACCTTGGTTGGAGACCGCAAACCCTGAAATGAGACCCTCATCCGCCGATTATTTGATTAATAAAGAAAGCACCTCAGCCACCAAAATAAATAAGAAAGGTGAAATTGGATCACCTTGTCTTATACCTTTTTGGCTTTTAAACATATTTGTTGCTTTTCCTTTTACTAAAACTGAAAATCTTGGAGTAGAAATACACCATTTGATCCAAGCTCTCCACTTCGTACCAAAACCAAACCTTGCCATTGTATAATCCACACAATTCCAGTTTACATTGTCAAAGGCCTTCTCGAAATCCACTTTGCAGATTATACCCGTATCATGCTGCCTCAGCTTGGAGTCAATAATTTCAGAAGCAACAAGAATATTATCGTGGATTTGTCTCCCCTGGATGAAAGCCCCTTGAAAATCAGAAATTATAGACGGAAGAACTAATTTCATTCTCTCAGCCAACAGTTTAGAAAAATTTTATAGACACTGCCAATTAAACTGATAGGTCTATAATTATACAAAGACACAGCTCCCTTGCACTTTGGGATGAGAGCCAGATAACAACTCTATAATTGAAATTTTCTTGAAATTTCAATTATATCGTTTTTTGTATCTATAAGTGACACTTTTATTGATCCAGATAACAACTCAATGGGATCAGTATCTATTATGATCTTTGTTTGTATCAGGAAAAACAAAATCTTGATCTTATTATGTGCTTGAGGTTTTGTTTCTGTGATCATTGATCTGATATCTAATTATTTTTGTCTTGAAATTACATTTGCTGCTTAGTCATAATAATTGTGAACACGCAAATCACGTAGGCATCAACGTGTCCACAACCAATCTTCGCATGTACAGAGTGCATGCATTAAAGTACGAATATATTGTGAGATGCTGGGATAGATGTTGATTCATTGATTCTAAACCCCACGGGTTTTTCATGATCTCCTCAACATCCATAACGACAGATCTAAGAGATGCATACAAATATTAGGGTAGATCAACACGAAATGTAAATAAGACAAAGATTTATGTGGTTCGGATCTAAGGCCTACATCCACAGGTCTGAGGGTGATTCACTATGATGGTAAAAGATTACAAGATTAGTCGAAAGACTTTGGGTCATCATGGAACCCGAAGGTTAACGCTCATACTTACTCTTCTCTCTAATTGTTCCCCCTCTCTCTCCAATTGTTCGACCCCCCCCCCATGTAACAGGAAGGGTCATATATATAGCTCTTCTACGTGGGTCCCTTAGAAAGGGGCTGTTATAATTTTATCTTCTTGTGCTTTGTGCATAGTCCGCGGACCTCTTGGTCATCCCGCGGCTTCTATGCTTCCTAAGATCATCACGTTGACCAATCTTTCTCTCTCTCTTCCTAAGACTGGGAAAGAGCTGTTGTATCCTTATCTTCTTGTGTTCTGTGCATAGTCCGCGGACCTCCCTGTCATCCCGCGGATTCTATTATTCCTACGCTCATCACGCTGGCCTACCTTTGTTCTTGTCGTCGGTCCAACCGACACATGTCCTTCGCGCCAGGCGGTGTCAGTCCTTCCCTGTCGCGTCTGTCAGTGGGGCTTCACCTAGCCGTTGATCACATCTTGCCTCTTGAGGGGGTAAAGTGTAATAGGGAAGTTCTTTGGTGCTACGCGGGTATACCTTCCCTTGATGCTCCTTCATCTTCGATCGCTTATCTTGACAGATGGCGCACTATCTAGACCCACGGATGATCCTGTGTGTCACCCACCTTTGTGACGTGGCTTCCACGTGGGGATGCTAGTACACGTGGTGAGGGAGGTAAATAAGTGTATCTACAATTTTCCCCTCTTCTTGTGACTAGGCACCAGCTATAGTTGGAAGAAGAACCGTGTGATATGTTTTTATCTCCCTCCTCATAACTTCTCATAAAAAGGAGTTATTTGAATTTATTGTGCACGTTTCCCCTACATGTCATGACTGCCCCTTGGGTAGTGGGCGGTATCTTCTGGCGACATAAAAGAGGAGAGAATGATGGAATGTGAGTTAAACTCACATTCTCTGTTTTATTCCCTGCCCCATTTTCTTCTTTACCCTCTTAACTTCTTCTGCTACCATTACTGTTGCTTCTGCTATTATTGCCGTCGTTGTTGCTGTTGCTTCCGCTGCTGCTGTTGTTGCTGCCGTCGCTGCTGCTTCGTACAACTATTGAGGTTCAGGTAGGGTTTTTGTCTCGTTTGTTCGCCATTTTTGTTCCTGTGGAGTTTTTGATTTTCTGGTGATGAATCATGATGGGTTTTAATCCCATGCATGTCATGGAATCGAAGATTTCCCCTGCTGAACTGGGTGTTTTACCGGCTACGTTTTGATCCTTTTTGAGTGGGGTAATGAATTGAGAATTTAATCGGCGGCTGGTGAAACTTAGGGTTTTCTTCGTGTTCTTCACTGTTCTTGAGATTTCCTCGTTTTTGATCTTCCTTGACTGACTAGTCCTCCTGTTTGTGTTTGTGTTCGCAGATATTTCGGATTATCCGCGGGTACCTTATCAAACTCCTCCGCCGAGTCCTCATAGATCTCCTCGGGGAGATTCTCACATCAGGGAAGGGGCTTCTCCTTCCTCTGCTCAGGGTAACCCTCGGGATAGGCGTCTATCCTCGCCTTCTAGCCAGAGGCCTCTGTTCCAAAGAGGTGATCCGCCCCGGGGGTCGAAATACGCCTCGAACCGTCCTAGAGATGAGTCTTCTAAGAGGAAGCAGACTCCACGCACTGAACTCTTAAATGTGCAGCCTCTTCGTACCATGCCTCCTTTGCGGGCTAATCTTCCTCCATCTTCATTTGTGCCTAGATCAGGCAGAACAACTAAGAATCAGCCCACGAAGAGGAAGGCCTCAGAGATGGAGTCTTTGGGAGACGTGGTTCCTCTTAAGAAGAAGGTAGCAGATTCTGCGGAAGATGTTGCGGGGGATGTTTATGAAGATGACTCTGCTGTCACATTTCGTCCCCTACCCATGGGTAATAAGAAGTTCACTTTCAGGCACATAGATCTTGAAGCCTTAAAAGTGAAGCACGGTCTTCAGCACTTCCAAGTGAGTTTCTATGCCCCTGATAAAGACATAACTTACGAGATGGTTGTTAATTATCGGTACGATGCTTTTCATCTGTTGACGACCGTGGGCGCTTTTGAGGCTAGTCTGATGTTGCCTTTATATAAAGCTGGTGATGATTTCTATTACCAGGTCTTATCTAGCCGCGGTACTGCTAAGAAGAGCCATAACCGTGGGGTGCAGCAATTGACGGGAAATTACCTTCGTTATCTCCGAGAGTGCTATCTTCGTAGCAAGGGGCAAACGATGATGACCTGCTATGCTCCCAACTTAGAAGAGGAGAAAGGGTGGTATACTCCTGAAAACTTTAAAAAATCCTTTGGAGATTATGTTAATAGGAAGACGAGCAAGCCGTGGTCTGTGAATCTGCGGAATATTGCTCCTGTTAAGGGGGAAATTCGCTTCTTGAGCGAAGTAAGTGACTCCAAGATGGCAAGGATTCCTGGTGCCGAAGGTCTTCCTATTCCTACTGATGAGAGGATCAAGCGTGATCATGATTACGAATGGTCTTCCACCGTTATTGAGGTTGTTGGTCCGTGGGCCTATGGCTGGGTTCCTGGGCCACATGGTTGTAAACCTAGTGTTGAAAGCTCCTACCGCGAAACCTCTCCTTCTCGTTACGCCCATTACTGCCCTTGGCAGATGAGTTTTGAAGGTATGGATTTTGATTACTACCGTGATGTTGATGACGCGGACGAGGAATGTAACTCCGACGCAAACCCTCTTCCACAGAATGCTAGTGTTGCTAAGGTATGTTTGTATTATTCGTGTATATGCCCCTTCCTTTTCTTAAGTAATATTGATTATGCCAAGGAAAGGAGATACTCAAGGTTATTTATTATTATGTCCAGCAGGTGGTTAGAAAGAAAAAGATCAACCCCAAGCAATCATCAAATTCTCCTACTGGAGACTCTACGCAGTTCGAAGATGTGAGCAGTCCAGTGAACGCTAGAGAGGATGTGTCCGACGAAGAGGAGCGGATTGAGACTTCTCTACCTTTGCAAGAAGGAGATATTTATGGTGGCGGTGATGGTGGCGTTGGTGATCAAGCCACAGGTGGTGATGGTGGTATTGTTAATGAGGTCGCTGGTGGCGGAGTTGGAGGTGGCGATGGTGGTATTGTTAATGAGGCCGCTGGTGGCGGAGTTGGAGGTGGCGATGGTAATCAAGTCCTCGGTGGTGATGGTGATCAGACCAGTGATGGAGCAAAATCTACTGGTGTTGTGGTCATGGAGGTCGGTCAACAGCAGACAGTCACGGACAAGGGCAAGGGAGTTGCTTTTGTGGCTAGCAGTGGTCATGACGTGGGTGCTTGTGGTGAGTTTTCTTTTGGTAATACTCTGTCCGGGTATCAGTCTTTTGATATGGCCGCGGCTATGGGACTCGTCTTGGATTTTAGTCTTCTTTCTCCTAGTGATGACTGGGATGTGCTTAAAGGTAGCGGTGGTGGTGGCGCGACAGCTGTGCCTAGTGCTGAGGTTCCTTTGGTTCATCCGGAGGGTTATGGTGGCACCTCCTCCGGTGTTGGGGGTATTTTGACGCAAGGTCAAGCTAGTGCCGCACCTGGTGTGAATCCCTTGGGTTCTCCCTCTGATGATTTCCCGCAATCCTTAATCGCGGATGGTGATGATGCTGTCTTAGGTTGGCTTAGAGAGAAGGGTTTGCTCGTCGTGCCGCATCCTGCCCCTGTGATTGAAGGGGAAAAGAGTTCGGACTCTTTTACTCGCCAGCATATGGAGTCGATCTCTGCGGAGATTGTAGATGTAGAGTGGGATAAGGATCTTGTGTCCAGCGGGGTTGATTTGGTGGTGAATCCTCCTTCTACTGTCGCTGGTATGATGGCTGTTGCTGATGGGTACCAGTATAATTATCCTCAGCAACGACTATTGGAGGTATGTCCTATTCTTCGTAACCCTGATCTTACTTGGATATGTTATTTGAACTAATTTCTTTTTGATCCGTAGGTGATGAGGAGTGAGTATTGTAACCATATTCTATATCGGCTCTTCAAGGCCAAGTCTCTTAAGCTAGAGGCGAAACTCCGCCACCGTGAAGGATTTCGAGCGTCGAAGCTGCGGCCTTTGCTAAAGATAGGGAGATAACTGAACTGAGGGATCTTCTTAAGCGCAAGGAACAACAGGGCGTGGATGAGGCTGCGCTCCGTTATGAGCTAGCTTTAGTCAAGGAAAAGTTAGAGGTTGCTGAGCAGAATTCTTCGTCCCTTTCAGGTTTGAACCTACCCTACTTTTCTTTTCCGATGTTCCCTATATGTTCTGAGTCGTCTCTTTCTTCCCTCCTCCCGCGGTATTGTCTTCAATGGGCGGAGTCCCTGAATTGATGTGGCTTCGTAGTGAGAGAGTTCGCCAAAAGGGGTGTATTGCTGAGTTAGTTGAGAAACTTAAGAGCGAAGCAGTGAAATGGAATGCTCGCGCGGATGTTCATAACGCTATGGCCGAAGAATGGCGTCAGACAAAATTTAGTTGGGTAGATTTGCGAAATCGAAACGATCACGATCGTGAGTTGCTCAACGGGACTCTCTTATGGACGCGTGATAGGCTCGAGGAAGCCCGTGGCCATATTTCCGCCCTAGAGGTTAGGCTTAATGATATGGAAGAAGAATTGCGGCGAGCACGTTCTTATCATCCCTCTGATGTGCGGGATTATATGCGACGTCTTTCCAAGGAACGAGATGATGCTAGGGCGGAATCTGGCGCTCTCAGTAGGGCCTTATCCGCGTCTCGAACTGATGTGGCTCGTCAGGCCGAGTATGAGAGGAACTTATAGGTGACTATGTATCGTCTTAACAAGGGGTTAGAATCGAAGAATGATGAGGTTAACCGATATCATCACTCAAACTCAATGCTTCGAGATGATCTTAGCGCGAGTCAATATGCTCATAATCTCCTGCAGGTAGACTATGATAGGCTTTCGAACGAATATGATTATGCCGCAGAAGCACGAGACTCCGCGGTTAACCGCTGTGAAGGTATATGTCTTCGTTATCGAGTGTGCTTCATGTTGTATTTGTTATTACTCACTTTCTTCTAATATCTGCAGAGCTCCAAGGACAGCTTCAAGATGCAAATGACAAATTTGCCGAAGCTCAGGCTAAAATAGTTCAATTGGAAGAGCAGGTTAGCTATCATCGGGGTCTGGCTTCATCTCGAGAGGAAGCGATGAAGCATGCTACTGAGAAAGCGGAGCATCTTTCCATTTCCCTAACTGAAGCCGAGATGAAGAGCGTAGCTATAGGCTTCGTGGCGCGTAAGAAGTTGGCAGAGGAGATTAACAGGACTCTTGGTGAGATTGAGCTGGATCTCAAGAAGACCCATGGAATAAGCAAGAATTATACTCGGCGTCCCGTTCCCATTCTCCCTTCAGGTTCCTCCGGCCCCTTATCTGGTGGTAGTGTTCCTTCGTCGTTAAAGGAGAAACCAGCGGATGGTGCTCCTTCTCAATAGATCGTAACTAGTATGTTGGGGATTGATCTCAGTTGCTTAATTTTCTTAGCGTTTTTGCTACTTTTCTTGCTAGGTTCGTAATCAACCGCCCTGTAATAGATCAAACTTCAATGCGTAAATCTGAACTTGTATTTTGTTGAAATCGCGTCTATTTTTATAGATCCTTGTTAATATAGTAAGTAATTCCGTAAACTTTGTATTTAAACAGTGCCGTGGATTAGTTCCGAAATCCACGTGAATGGTTGCGTTGTCCACGGGATTGGTTTTGCTATCCGTGGATCTTGATTTGTAAGATCTGATAAATTGTAGTGTTAATGCATTTCCGTAGGTTGGTGTCCTCGGAATCGTCTTGCGACCTGTCACCCCGCTCAGCTAATTCCTGGGCCGGAGGATTACTTGAGCGGGGGGGTCTAGCCGGCGTTCAAGAGTAACGCGGCTTATAATTATTGCTTGGGTATCTCGTTCCTTAGGAAGTCACCCCCTGGTCTTACACTTATAGACGCTTATGGGGGAGTTCAAGAGATGGCATGTGTATGCGTTGTCCGGTTTGTTCCCGGTGTATGGTAGTGAGTATGTTCCGCGCTTTGTGCGGAACATTCACCTTATTGAAGTACCATAATAGTAACTACACACAAGTTTACGTGGTTCAGCCCTAGGGCCTACGTCCACGGGGTAACAATAGCATTGACACTTTATTAATATATGGAATGATTTTCAATGTACATTCATATTCGGTTGTTTCGTTGACCTCTTTGTGTAAGGATAGGTATTGAGTATTCTGAGTAAATTGAAGTGCTTATAGGTATATACATGTGTAAATTGAAATGCTTATGGGTATATACATGTGTCTCATACGGTGTTGGTTATGGGTATTGAGCGCATCGAGATGCGTATAGGTAACGAGTAGAGTTGTGTCAATTGAAGATGAAAATTTGTATTGATTGAAAAGTTGAGGCGTGCTATTCCTCCATCAGAGATAGAAACATGCGGACTTGTAAGTCAACTTTCTTCTTCTGAAATGCATACGAAGATGATAGATTATGGATAGTATGGTTTGAGGTATTTGGCGTTCCACGGGTGCCTGAGTATTTCCCATTTCAGATTACGCAGGTAGTAGGAGCCATTTCCGGCGACGTCGTGTATCACGTAGGGTCCGCCCCAAGTTGGTGCTAATTTTCCCCACTTCTTTTCTCGCTGGTATTGGGGAATAGTTCTTAACACATACTGGCCCTCTACAAAATTCCTAAGTTTTACTTTCTTTTTATACTCTCTGGCCAGCCTGCGCTGGTAGTTTTCCATTTTCTGTAGTGCGGTCTCTCTTCTTTCTTCGAGGTCATCAAGCTTTTCTAACATCATGTCCGTGGTGAGGTTCTTCTCCCACGCTTCTGTCTTTGTTGTGGGTAGTAGAATTTCCGTGGGAATTATTGCTTCCGCTCCGTATGTGAGTAGAAATGGAGATTCCCTAGTAGCTGATCTTCGAGTTGTCCTGTATGCCCACAGAACGTTATGTAACTGTTCACACCATCGCCCTTTGTACTCGTCTAACTGTTTTTTGAGGATGAGCGCTAGGGTTTTGTTTGTGGCTTCCGCGTGTCCGTTGCTCTGCGGGTATATAGGAGTGGACTTGTTTTTCCGAATTTTGAAGGTGTCGAACAGCAAGTCGATATTTTTTCCTTGTAGTTGTTGACCATTGTCGGAAACTATCTCCGCGGGGATGTCGAACCTGCAAATGATATTTTGAAATATGAAAGTGAAGACGTCTGAATCACGAATCCTCGCAAGTGCCTTGGCTTCTACCCACTTGCTGAAGTAATCCGTAGCCACTATTAGGAATCTTCTTTTCCTGGTTCTCGATACAAGCGGGCCCACAATGTCGATTCCCCACCTTGCGAAGGGCCACGGACTGTCCACCGAATTCAACTTTGTGGCTGGGGCATGGATTCTCCTGCCAAATCTTTGACATTCCTCACACCTTTTCGCCATTCTAGCCGCGTCTTGGATCATTGTTGGCCAATAGTAACCCTGCGTCTTTGCCTTATCTGCAAGCGATCTCATTCCGCTGTGATTTCCTGCATCTCCTCTATGGATATCTTTCAAGATGCCGTGTCCTTCGGATCGGGACAAACAACGATGAAGTGGCCCTAGGAATGATTTTCTGTATAAGGTTCCGTCTCTTAGCTCATACATCCCTGCTCTGGATTGTATTTTCCTAGCTTGTTTGGTGTCCTGGGGTAGATTCCCTTCTTGGAGGAAGGAGTGGATTCCGAGTCTCCAATCCTCTTCCCGACTGTAATCGTCGTCCGCATCTGCTTGTTGCATTATATCGTCGTCTTGGAATTCGTCGAATATGAGCTCTACGATATCCTCTTCCTCGGACACATTCTCCATTGCGGACCTGCGTTGGTTACTCGCGCATATCTCCTGGAGTTTGACGGATGGCTCGTACACTCTTGTCACCTTGATTTCTTTGACATCTTTGTTCTTGAGCATGGCCGAAACATAAGCCAAGGCATCTGCGTGCTGAGTTCCTTCCTGCGCAGATGTAAGAACTTGATTTTTGGTATTTGGGAAACCAACGTTTGCACCAAAGCCATGTATGCCATTAGTGTTTCGTCGTACACGTTGTATTCGTAGCCTATCTGCCGTATGATTAGCTGGGAGTCGCTGGTCAACCATACTTCTTGTATCCCCATCTCGATTATCAAGCGGAGGGCGTGGACCACTCCTTCGTATTCTACGATGTTATTTGTATGGCCTTCGAATTCCAACCTGAATGCGTGTACGACTCTATCCCCTGTGGGTGTGGTGATAACGATGCCTAATCCAGCGCCTTCTCTATTTTTGGAGCCGTCTACGAAGACCTCCCATTGCCGTGGGTTTACTGGTTCAAGGATATCGTTTGGCTCCTTTTGCTTTTCAATTTCTGGGGCACCCGCGGCTCTCCATCCCTGTATGCACACTTCTTCTTCGTTGTCCAGAGGTAGGTCTGCTAGGAAGTCCGCAAGTACTTGGGATTTCTGAGAGTGTTGAAGCTCATGGTGGATGCTGAATTGGTCGAGGTATGTGCTCCATTTTTCTATGCGTCCTACCTTTCCTTCCCCTTTGAGGATGGCTTCTAAGGGTGCTCGACACGGGATACGTATGTCATGCGTCAAGAAGTACATTCTCAGCTTCACGGTGGACCATACGATGGCTAAAATCAGTTGTTCGATCCTCGTGTAATTTCTTTCTCGGAGTTCAGTGTTTTGCTGACATAGTATATTGGATGTTCTTCCTTTGTATGGGTCCTGACAAGTCTTTACTTTATCGCGTCATCGGTTGCTGCGATGTACAACGTCAAAACTTCGTCAGGATCTGGTTTCTGAAGGATAGGTATCTCCGCTAGGTATTGCTTGATGCCTAGGAAAGCTTCTTCGCATTCCGTAGTCCATTCAAATTTTGTTCCCTTCTTCAATATGTTGAAAAATAACTTGCACTTATCCGAGGATCTGGAGATGAATCTTCCTAAAGCGGCTATGGATCCATTGAGCTTTTGTACTTCTTTTAGGTTCTTTGGGGATGGCATGTCTACTATGGCTCGGATTCTTGCGGGATCTACCTCAATGCCCCCTTTTTGTTACCAGGTATCCGAGGAATTTTCCAGATGTTACTCCGAAGGTGCATTTCTCCGGGTTTACCTTCATGTTGTGCCCCCTCATAGCTTCGAAGATGTCCCTCAAGTCTTGGTGATGGTTCTTCTTGAATATGCTTTTTACGAGCATATCATCAACGTAGACTTCGAGGGTAGTACCAATCCACGGTTCGAAAACAGCATCGACCATCCTTTGGAATGTTGCTCCTGCGTTCCGGAGTCCGAAGGGCATTCTTACGTAGCAATAGAGGCCGTGGGGTGTGTAGAATGATGTATGTTGCTGGTCTTCTTCTGCTAAAAATAGTTGATTGTACCCGGCGTACCTGGTCCATGAATGATAGCTCTTCGTATCCTTCTACCGCATCGACCGAGTTGATCGATCTTTTGGGTAGTGGGTAGCTGTCCTTGGGGCATGCTTTGTTCAAGTTGGTGAAATCGATGCAGATTCTGACCCCGCCATTCTTCTTTGGTACAATCACCATGTTAGATATCCAGGTGGGATATTTGACTTCTCTTATGAAACCAGCCTCCAACAGCTTTCGCAATTCCATTTCCACTGCTTTGTGATACTCCGTGGCTATCTTTCGCACCTTCTGTCTTACCGGGGGTGTGCAAGGTTTAATGCACAGCTCATGTTGTACGATCTTTGGATCTATTCCTGGCATGTCAGATAGTTTCCACGCGAAGACGTCCGCGTATTCCTTGAGAAGTTTCACCAGAGAGGCTTCGCGTTCTTCATCCATCAGAGTTCCTATTTTGATCTTCTTCGGGCTCCCCTCTGTCCCGATGTTAACTTCCTTCACCGCTTCCAAGGATGTGAATGTGGGTTTTGGTTCCCCAAGGTGAGGAACTTTCTGTAATTGCTATTTGGCAGGCTCGGGTTGTTTGTTCGTAGGGGCGTCCTGGTTAGCAATTGATGTTGATACTTCCGTGTTTCCTACGGAGTGCCCCTTGGATAATCTTTTCCCTGAGATTTCTTTCAGGTATTCATCGATGGCTTTGTCCTTTGATATTGCTTTGTTTCGAGCCCTACGAGTTCTCCTTTTCTCGTCTTCCTCATTGTTGAGTTGCATCTGCATTGCCTGGCATTCCTTTGCAGAAGCTTGATCACCCTTAATCTCCATCACTCCTATGGGGGTAGGAAACCTAAGGTATTGATGGTAGGTAGCTGCGACCCCCTTAAGCTTGTGGATCCACCTCCGCCCAATAATGGCATTGTAAGGTGAAGGTGTGTCTACCACACTGAAACGAGCGTCAACTTTCATGGGGCCGGCATCCACTTGCAGAACAATATCTCCGATAGGCTTCGTAGCCGTACCATTGAATCCGTGGATGGTGTGGTGTGAGGCCGAGAGTTGCTCGTCATTGAGCTCCATACGTTTGAAGGTATCGTAAAATAGGACGTTTACGGAACTCCCCATCGATGAGGATTTTCTTTATGTTGCATCCTGCAATTGGCAAGGTGAGGATCAGAGGATCGTTGTGGTCTTCCATGTCATCTTCAATATCCTCGGCTTCAAAGGTTAGGGGTGCGTCCATCCATTCTTGATGATCTTCCACCTCTTTCCCCTCCAAATTGTAAATCTCACAATAATCCTCAAATTGTTTCCTTAGTCTTTTTCCTATCTGTGCAGTTAGGGTTGGTTCTTTATTCTCTGAGCAGGATATAGTATTCACTGTGCGGTTACCTTCTGGTAATTGGACTTGTTTGCTGCGTTTGGCCCTGTCTTCTGGTGCAGTCTTTTCAACGTATTTCTTGAGATCCCCCGCGTCTATCAGCTTTTGTATCACTATCTTGAGGTTTTTTCACTTCTCTGTTGGGTGCCCGTTGAAGCAGTGGAAATCACAGTATTCTCTGGACTTCTCTGAGGCTGGTGGTTGTTTCCCCTTAGTCCAAGGCCAGTCTAAATTTTCGCGATCCTTGATCTCCTTTAAGATGCGTGAGTAGCTGGTATTGAGTTTCGTGTAGATTTGATCTTCGAACCTTCTGCCAGACCTCTTGTAGTCGTCTTTCGAATCTCTTTGGTAACTTTTAGATCCGCTTGCTTGTTCCGCGGAATTGGTCCGTGGAGGTCGTTGAGCCTGCGCTCTTGGGTTCTCCCGCTGAATTTCTTCCAACCTTGCATGTTTTTCGATGATTATCCTCAAATCTCCCTCTGTGGCGGGGATGATGCCGTTGATTTCGACAAACAATGGGCTCATCCTGTCCAGTACCCATTTGTAACAATTAATACTTACCACGGGATCTACCTGTCCTATGGCTTGACATATCTTGTGCCACCTATCCGTGTATTCCCGAATGGATTCCCTGTACTTGATTGCAAGCGAGAAGAGTTTGTCCATTCCTGTATTGACGACCTTGTTATACATGTAGGTGGCCAAGAACTTTTCGGTGAGCCGATCATACGAATCGATGGATCCTGGCTTGAGGTTATCGAACCAGGATAGCGCGGATCCCTTCAGGATGGAAGGTAAATATCTGCAAAGTATAGCTTCATCATAGTCCCACCTGGCCATTACCCTGTTGTAATATCGTAGATGGGCCGCGGGATCCGCGGACCCGTCGTAATATTCGAAGGATGGGACCGGACATTTCTGTGGAATAGTAGCCGTAGCTAACTGGTGCGCTAGGGGTGTAGTATTGGCTTCTTTCATAACCTGCTCTAGCCTTCCGCCTCCTTGCCTGGTCTTGATTTGGTTGATTTCTGCTAGCATTTCTGCACGAAGATTCTCCATCGCCAAATAGTGCTCGTCTTGCATGGATGACTGTGCCTTCTTCGTAGGCTGTAGCAACGTGTCCTCATCTTCGTCGTAGTAGTCCGAAGTCTCCGGGTAATAGTCTGGGTCAGACCTCCTGTTGCTACGCGCACCTCTTCGGGGTATTCTTCTTTGGTTACCTGCCGTATGGATGTTTTCGAGGATCGCTCTTCGGTCTGCATTCTGCATCGAAGAGTTAGCCTCGTCTTGTTGATTCCCTAGCTCCGAGTTTTGGAGGATCTTTTCTCTCAATTTCTGATTTTCTTGGGCTAGCAAGGTCATCGCGTCTGCGTATGTCTTTTGACTCCTTTTCAGCTCTTCTAGCTCCGCCCATATATGCGCAGACTGGTTTGATTCTTGACTTAGCGTTCCTGCTTGAAGTTGGGCTTGTCCGTCGGGGACTGCGGTATTAACTTCTTCCACCAGCTGCACAATGGGTTCTACCACCCCGTGGTATCCTTCTCGTAGTTGTGTATTTCGTCCATTAACCGGCGGCATCCCGTACGGAGGGTCTTGGATTACCGAGCCTACTGCTGCATGTTGGGGCTCATTAGGTTTGGCCATAGCCATCGCTTTGGAGACAACCACTTGAGAAGCTACCACTGTAGATGACGTAGCCTTTGCCGCCGCAGCCTTCTGTGCTTCCATTGCAATGATGCCCGCTTCTGAGAGTAATGATTCTTCCGATCCGTTCTGCGTTTTGCCCCCGGCTATGAGTCTTTCGCTTGTCTGTTTGCTCCTTGTTATTATTGGCATAGTCCTAGGCGTCTCTTTTGATGGTACCTTCGATTTTCCTACGTCCTTGCTCTTTTCCATTGTAATACTCTGCAGATATGGCACGGAGATAAAACGAGGCAAGATTCACGGGTTAGCTATTAGTTCAAGGTACCCACAAGTTGGATTCCTAGCGGCAAAGAATGCATTCAAACTACTGATCATGCGGGTAATATAAAAAAAACATGGGTAGATGTACCGACTCAATTGAAAGAATGGGGTCCTAGGTCCGTTATGAGGCTACTGGTAAAAAATAGTTAAAACCTAAGTCCGTCGGTCCAGAGGTTATAAAACGCCCAGACCTGTTGGTAGAAAATACATTGGTCATAAATATATGCAAAAAGTAGCCCAAAACACAGATCTGCCGGTTAAAAGTCGTAAGAGGCCCAGATCTGCGATTAGAAAATACAAAGATCATAGGTATGATGCGAAAAACGAGTTTAAAGCGCAAATCTGTCTAAAAAATCACAGAGATAAATCTTTTGATAGGGACAAAAGTCCCTGTTTCTAGCGCCAAATTGTGAACACGCAAATCACGTAGGCATCAACGTGTCCACAACCAATCTTCGCATGTACAGAGTGCATGCATTAAAGTACGAATATATTGTGAGATGCTGGGATAGATGTTGATTCATTGATTCTAAACCCCACGGGTTTTTCATGATCTCCTCAACATCCATAACGACAGATCTAAGAGATGCATACAAATATTAGGGTAGATCAACACGAAATGTAAATAAGACAAAGATTTATGTGGTTCGGCTCTAAGGCCTACATCCACAGGTCTGAGGGTGATTCACTATGATGGTAAAAGATTACAAGATTAGTCGAAAGACTTTGGGTCATCATGGAACCCGAAGGTTAACGCTCATACTTACTCTTCTCTCTAATTGTTCCCCCTCTCTCTCCAATTGTTCGACCCCCCTCCATGTAACAGGAAGGGTCATATATATAGCTCTTCTACGTGGGTCCCTTAGAAAGGGGCTGTTATAATTTTATCTTCTTGTGCTTTGTGCATAGTCCGCGGACCTCTTGGTCATCCCGCGGCTTCTATGCTTCCTAAGATCATCACGCTGACCAATCTGTCTCTCTCTTCCTAAGACTGGGAAAGAGCTGTTGTATCCTTATCTTCTTGTGTTATGTGCATAGTCCGCGGACCTCCCTGTCATCCCGCGGCTTCTATTATTCCTACGCTCATCACGCTGGCATGCCTTTGTTCTTGTCGTCGGTCCAACCGATACATGTCCTTCGCGCCAGGCGGTGTCAGTCCTTCCCTGTCGCGTCTGTCAGTGGGGCTTCACCTAGCCGTTGATCACATCTTGCCTCGTGAGGGGGTAAAGTGTAATAGGGAAGTTCTTTGGTGCTACGCGGGTATACCTTCCCTTGATGCTCCTTCATCTTCGATCGCTTATCTTGACAGATGGCGCACTATCTAGACCCACGGATGATCCTGTGTGTCACCCACCTTTGTGACGTGGCTTCCACGTGGGGATGCTAGTACACGTGGTGAGGGAGGTAAATAAGTGTATCTACAATAATTTCTTGAATTTTTGAAATGTTAACATGAGAACAAGTTGTGTTCATGTTCATAAGATAGGTATTATGGACAACTCTTCCATAGATAACACACTTTTGGATGGTCGGGTCCATTCCCCTGTGTTCATGAGTTCTACCCCTTTGCCGTTGTGTGCACCGAAAAGCTATGCAGTAGGGTTGGTGTTTTTAAGGACAATGTGTGGTGAAGTTTCTTTAGATGGAAAACATGCGAACTATAAATTTTAGGGTTATACATGCTTTTTGTTGAGCTTGCAATTGTTCTCTTTGCTGTATAATTTGACTTTTCAAATGACTCAAAACAAGACGCGGGCTTATATTCTTGAGCAATTTATTTGGATTACTGTTAATGTCGAGTTTTATGAGCTTTCTTAGGGTACCATTAAGAGCTTTTCAGTTAATCTAGCGAGATCCTTCACTGGAAAGTTTGAATAACAAACTATTATGGAATATGATATCTAGGCACTTATTGTTATACCCGTTCAACTGGATTTGTTGCATATGTCGTAAAAACAAGAGCAATTTCCATACTTGGAAGTCATGAATTATTTCGTAGAAGCACTACTGTGTTCATTTACCTACTATGTCAGACATAGTTCCCTGTGGTACTATACTACTATTTACATTTCATTAGCATATGTTTCTACGTGTTCAGTTCTTTATATTAGTTTTCCTGTTAGCGTCCGACCTAGTGGTTTACATTGATTTGCATCTGCATGGACTGTTGAAACATTATTTTCTTGCAGGGGCATCGATTGGTTTCCTTGAGTTGAGACCTTAAATCGGCAAGGTGGTTGAACTGGGAGCTGACAACCACTGTTTCATCCAATGGCTTTAGTTAGCGTACCACCTACAGCTGGGTTCAAAGAACCTAGCAGTAATACTGCAGGTGTTGATAGGATGCCTGAGAAAATGAACAAAATGAAAATTAGGGATGATAATATAAGTGGAGTGATATTTTTGTCATTAAATTTTGTTGTCAACTGTTGGTACTATAACATACATTCAAGAAATTGATCCTTTTTTTAGGAAATTGAAGCAACTGTGGTTGATGGAACTAGCACGGAAACATGTCATATAATTGTGACAACCATTGGTGGAAGAAATGGTCAACCAAAGCAGGTATAGTCGGGGGCTGAGTTTTATAACCCTTTTCTCTAGTTAAGATATTTCTTTGGGTTGTTTTCATTTAATACCATTATTTTTCTTTATTATAGACCATAAGCTATATGGCAGAGTGGGTTGTTGGGCATGGATCATTTGGAATTGTTTTTCAGGTACGTTTTTGTCTGGTAATTTTATGTCTGTTGTGAACACAGAAAACTGTTCGTGTGCAACTGGTTCATGTCTGGTTACGATTCATGAGAGCATTTGTCTATTCGGTGATTTCATGTTTTGGCATTTGATTGTAAAAATGTAAACTTGGTGCTTTCCTGTTGTTGCTCACAGCCAAATGCTTAGAAATAGGTGAAACTGTATCTATTAAGAAGGTCCTTCAAGATAAGAGGTACAAAAATTGTGAACTACAAACCATGCGTCTTCTAGACCACCCAAATGTTGTTTCTTTGAAATACTGTTTCTCTTCAACGATTGAGAAGGATGAGCTTTATCTCAACTTGGTACTTGAGTATGTCCCTGAGACTGTTCACCGTGTCATCAAACACTATAACAAGATGAACCAACGGATGCCGGTGATATATGTGAAACTTTATAATTACCAGGTATGTGTCATTATGGATTGTGAATATGTTAGTGAATGTTGACAACTTGGACATGTTTATTGACAATGCTTAGTGAAAGTGTAAAACAGTCGCTCTCTAAGCGAAGTGTAGTTAAAGAATTATAATAGCTCTTAGGGTTCTATGTTACCTTAGACTTTAAGACAAAATAGGAAATATCAGGGCTAAATTTTAAATCCCAAATGCCCTTTTTTTCTTCAAATATCGGACATACTACTGAAGAGCACACTTTGAAGCATTTTCTTACTGAAGCTCAAAAAAGCTAGCTTTAACACATGCTTCAAAACGTTTTTCTGGTAGTTGATTCATCGGAAATATGTACAGTTGGAAGCAATTAAGTATCAGATTTATTCTAAATATAAGTGCATTTCCTAATAAATACCATGCTTGTTAATGCTGAGTTGTTTAATGAAGTTGATCAATTTCTGGACCCAATATGATAGATAAAGAATAGCAAAACAAGTAGAATAAAAGAACAAACAGATTGCAATTGGAACCTTAGTTTTATTGCTTAAGTGAAAGAGTTTTATAACGTTTTCCTTCAAGGTAATTTCAGTCAGCCCTCCTAGTGAAAGGTAGTTTCAACGTTTTCAACCTTAGTGAAAGAGTTGTACCCTTCTTCTTCTTCTTCTTTTTCATCTTCATTGTATTTTCTCCGCCCTCCTACAGGTACTCTCTTGCACCCTATGTATATGTAGCACTACTTTTATATTCGAGTCATTCTAGGTTTGGAAACTCTCCCATGTTTGTGATCTTCTAAAAATAGGACTCATAAGTTTTCTTTTTAGTATTAGGAAACTACTTCTAGAATTGCTAGGAGACTACTTCTCGGCCTATACCTAAAAAAGGATCAGACCTCCTCCATCAGGAGGCTTTTGGTCTCTCAAAAGCATTGAGTTAAGATACAAGGAAGTTTATCCTGTAGCTGCACTCTTGAGTACCACTTTGCATGATTCAAACTTTTCCCGTTAAAACATTCTTGAAACAATACTTTTTCTGCAATCTAGTCACTTGTGTCTTCTTACTACGAATCAGATATTCTTTTGCTACTTCACTTAGAGCTAAGTCTTGCACAACTTGTAATGATGGCGACTTATTTTGCTCGTCAAGTAGCTTGATTTCTGGTTCCATGCGCTATTTTGGTGGTACCTTCTGCGGCTATTGTGGGGTATCTTCTAACAACTGTTGCAGATCGTTCTTTTCGGTGTTAGTGCACTCACAAGAGTCTGCACAAACCAATTCACTAGGTTCTTCAACAACTGGTTGAACCACGAATAGGCTAATTTTCTGGATAGCATTTACCAAGTGTTTGGTTTGTTGTGTACCCAAAAGTCGTTTCTTTTTTTCTTTATTGTAGATGATTGTGGTAGCTTGCGGGCGGTCTTTCCACCATGCTGGTCTCAACTCCAAATGCAACTTCCAACATCCTTTTTTAGAGTGTCGATCAGTATATTGGTTGTTCTAGTTTTCCAATACATGATTAGTTCTCCACTTTTTATGGACAGTATTCACAATCTCGCCTTTTTCAGTTCTTAACTGCTCTGTTCCATAGGGTTGATTCTTCGTCTCCATAAACATAGCTTTCTTTCTTCTATCAATATTAGGATCTACTGATAATACTCGTTACCCTTGGATTGAATCCTTTCCATATATCTCCGGAAACATTGCTTACTTACCTTCTGGCTCTGATACCACTGATTAATTATCTGGACCCCAATATGATAGATAGAGAATAGATAAACAAGTAGAATAAAAGAACAAAAAAATTGCATTCGGAACCTTAGTTTTATTGCTTAAGTGAAAGAGTCTTACAACATTTTCCTTCAAGGTAATTTCATCCCTAGGAGTTGTACCCTTCTTCTTTTTCTTCTTCATTGTATTTTCTCTGCCCTCCTACAGGTACTCTATCGCACCTTATTTATAGGTAGCACTACTTATATATTCGAGTCATTCTAGGTTTGCAAACTCTCCTATGTTTGTAATATTTTACAAATAGGACTCCTAAGTTTTCTTTCTAGTATTAGGAAACTACTTCTAGAATTACTAGGAGACTGCTTCTCGGCCTATACCTAAAAAAGGATCATACCTCCTCTATCAGGAGGCTTTTGGTCCCTCAAAGGCATTGAGTTAAGATGAAATGAAGTTTATCCTGCAGCTTCACTCTTGAGTACCACTTTGCATGATTCAAACTTTTCCCGTTAAAACATTCTTGAAACAATATTTTTTATGCAATTCTAGTCACTTGTGTCTTCTTACTACGAATCAGACGTTATTTTGCTACTTCACTTAGAGCTAAGTCTTGCACAACTTGTAATGATGGAGACTTATTTTGCTCGTCAGGTAGCTTGATTTCAGGTTCCATGCGATGTTTCGGTAGTACCTTCTGCGGCTGTTGTGGGGTGTCTTCTAACAACTGTTGCAGATCGTTCTTTTCGGTGTTAGTGCACTCACAAGAGTTTACGCAAACCAATTCACTAGGTTCTTCGACAACTGGTCGAACCACGAATATGCTAATTTTCTGGCTAGCATTTACCAAGTGTTTGGTTTGTTGTGTAGCCAAAAGTCGTTTCTTCTTTTCTTTATTGTAGATGATTGTGGTAGCTTGCGGGCGGTATTTCCACCATGCTGGTCTCAACTCCAAATGAAATTTCCAACATCCTTATTTATAGTGTCGATCAGTATATTGGTTGCTCTAGTTTGCCAATACATGGTTAGTTCTCCACTTTTTATAGACAGTTTTCACAATCTCGCCTTTTTCGGTTCTTAACTGCTCTGTTCCATAGGATTGATTCTTCGTCTCCATAAACATAGATTTCTTTCTTCTATCAATATTAGGATCTACTGATAATACTTCGTTACCCTTGGATCGAAGCCTTTCCATACATCTCCGGAAACATTGCTTACTTACCTTCTGGCTCTGATGCCACTGATTAATTTCTGGACCCTAATATGATAGATAGAGAATATCTAAACAAGTAGAATAAAAGAACAAACAGATTGCATTCGGAACCTTAGTTTTATTGTTTAAGTGAAAGATTTTTACAACATTTTCCTTCAAGGTAATTTCATCCCTATCTTCTTCTTATTTTTATTCTTCATTGTATTTTCTCTGCCCTCCTACAGGCACTCTATCTCACCTTATTTATAGGTAGCACTACTTCTATATTCGAGTCATTCTAGGTTTGGAAACTCTCATATGTTTGTAATCTTCTACAAATAGAACTCCTAAGTTTTCTTTCTAGTATTAGGAAACTACTTCTAGAATTACTAGGAGATTGCTTCTCGGCCTATACCTAAAAACAGATCAGAAGTAGTGTTCATTGAGCTTATCTAGAGGAAATTGACTTCTGTACTGTGTTTTTTTTATTGAGGATGAGGTATTGCCACGTAAAACATCTTCACAAAGAACTAGCCAACCAAATCATTGTAAAGAAAAATTAATACCAAAAAATTGGTTGGCCGAGTTGGGTTAGACAATTTTTAGAGTGGTATAGACGTGATGGTATTACGGATTTACGAGTTTCTATAGTTAAATGGAGAGGCAATCACCCATAGATTAAGTAGTGCTTTTTTTTTCCTTGTTCCACGGAAAATGGGTGTTAGTTAAGCTCTTTTGTTTTGTTGACTTTCTGTAATTAGTTATTGCTATGTGCTTCTTACTTTGTGGTAAGTTTCAAACAAAATATTTTCTTATCTATGATTTTGAGTCGCTATACTTTTTCATTCCTCACTTTAAAATAGGCAAAACTATCTATATCTTCGGAAACTTCAAGACTGTTGGTTTTTGCATATTTGTAGGGCATTGGCTTATATTCATGGTAGTATTGGGGTATGCCACAGAGACATTAAACCTCATAATCTTTTGGTACGTCGAAAAACCATTTTGATATCTTTCACTTTTTACTGACATATATGTAGTTTATCTTCAAAAAAAAAGAGAGTAAATTCTTGCTTTCACGAGGACTAATATATCATGTAAAATGTGATTTTCTGAAAATCGATAAGATGCAATACATGTGAGTTCAAAACGAGGTAGTATAGCCCAACTTTTTGTCAGATAAAACACATCCCATGAGTGATCTCGATAGTTGTGATTTGTTTAGTGTCGCTTCTGAAATCTGCATCCAACCATTCCTTGGGTGGGACTTCTTTTATGTGTTGGTGTCATATGACGTGGGTTAAACCAACTCCACAAACATACAAGTGTTTTACAAGTTGATGCATTTGTCCTTGTCAACTCTTTTCCTTATAACCATGGGCTAATAAACGTGTGGACATGATATTGATTTATGTTTCTCCTTTTTACTTATACCTTCCCTACCTGGTGAATTGCTGGAAGGGGTTTTTAGGATATGTTTAATGTCATAAATAATTGTCAATAGGTGTCAAACCCTGTTACCTTAGGAATTACTTTCATTTTTCTTCAAATCTGAAGTTGTAATGTGATTTGTTTGCTTTCTGTAGCAGATTTAGTTTTTCAAATCACTTTCTTGTTTATTTGCGACAGGTCAATCCACATACTCATCAGCTAAAAATATGTGATTTTGGAAGTGCAAAGGTTGTTGAATACATTGATCTACTAATGCTTTTTTTTCTTTTCTTTTTCTTTCCCTTCTAGTCTCACAGCGTAGAAATTTTATTTTCTTTGACCTTAATAGGTTAAAGGAGAGCCAAACATATCATACATCTGTTCAAGGCACTACATGGCTTCTGAGCTTATATTTGGAGCCACCGAGTATACTACATCTATTGACATTTGGTCCATTGGTTGTGTTCTTGCTGAGCTACTTCTTGGGCAGGTAACTTTTTTGTCAACAACCCTAAAAGGCTAAGCCATCCGCTTCTCTCCTGGAACACAAACATCACAATTATGATTACTATGTGTATCAAGTTATTTTCTTTTTTCTTTCTTATTCGTTTTTCCAGCCCCTGTTTCCTAGTGAAAGTGGATTGGACCAGCTTGTTGAAATAATCAAGGTAAATGTTGCTCTTCTTAGAATATCTTCCACTTTAGTCTACACATTGTCTGGATTATACATGATATTACAACGACAATGTTACCGTAGTGGAATGGAATTTCTATACAGTGAGTGGTGAGAAATTATTTTTCATCAGAACAAGTTGCTTCTCAAATCCTATTTGATTCTAACTCTCTTTGGTGAACATTTCAATCTTTTAATGACTTGAAGGATATAGTTTTGAAAGTGTAAGAAATCTGGATTTGGATGGGCCCCCAAATCCATATTCGAATGTGAATAAAGTCGTGTCTTGTTCCAACCAACGTGGCCATTCATTTTGGGTCACAACCATTGGTGAACCGTCACCTTTTGTATTATAAGAACACAATGTTCTTAAACGAACAAACATAAAAAAATAGAAATAACTTCCATTGTTTTACTGAAAATAAACTTGCATTAGAGTCTAATTGAAGAGAGTTTGTTGCTGCTTTAAGTTCGATCATTTTGATGTTATTCAAGTGCATGTTAACATCAAAGGTATTGTTGTATCTTGGATAAACTTACTTCCGAATTCATTTTGTACCAATGACGGGAAGTTAAAGTTTTTAGGAAAGAGGAGTACCTCGCCTCAATACACAAATTAAGTTGATAATCCTAGTCCTTGTTCTCTATAATTGTTGTATTGTCTGTTTTGTGAATTGTGGATTCATTGGTTGCTGAAATTGGAGAAAGATGATTGCTTCTCACCAGGTATTTGATAAATTGTCTCAACCATCTCTTGTGTTATTTTGATAAACTAGAATATGGGCCTTGTTTGTTAATGATTGATTTGGTTGTATGCATGCTTATATCTCAAAATTTCCAACAATCTGCAAACTTTAAATTTACATTGAATTGGGTTATATTTGCTTTCAAAGTTGGTACTTGTCATTTTGTTTGGTTATTGGTGTGCAATCGTAGTTATTGCCACTTAAGGATTTGGTTTTACACAGTATATTGGGTGCTTAACATCTTGGGATAATTAATTAATATTGTTTTGTTGAACTGTTACGGCACTAGACGTAAACCATTTTGTGCTTAGATTTTTGTCTAGTTATGCATCTGAAATAGATGACGTAACTTCATGTGCAAACAGTCTTGATAATTGCCAAGAATTAAAGTGGAGTTTGGTTAACAATACAAGTAGGTGTTACTGACGATAAAATTCCAAAATATCGAAACACAATTTATCATCCTGTTACTACACAGTAAGATTGTTTTTATTCTATTTTTTATGCCGTAAGATTCCGTTACCAACCGTAAGACTGTGTTACTGCCAACCATGAATTCTAATCTCGCTGGTACAGAATGTATAATTTCCTTCATGTCAGAAATTAACATGGTGAGAAACCCAAATAATTGGTGGGTTGATACTGGAGCGACTCGACATGTATGTCAAGATCGCTCTATGTTTTCTACTTATAAAACTATTGAGAATGGTGAACAAGTATATATGGGTAATGCCGCAACTTCTATAGTTAAAGGAAAGGGTAATGTGGTGGTCCAGTTTACATCGGGTAAGAAAATTACCTTGACCGAAGTACTACACGTCCCTGAAATCCGTGGAAACTTTATTTCTGGCGGTCTACTTGTGAAACATGGTTTCAAGTTAAAATTTGTTTCGAATAACTTTGTTATCTCTAAAAACAATGTATTATTGGGAAAGGGTTATCTTAGTGAAGGACTCTTTAAAGAAGATGAAACGACAATTATGTCGAAAGTAAATAGAGATACTTCTTTCGTATATATGACAGAATATAGTTCAATTTGGCATGAAAGATTAGGTCATGTTAATTATCATTCTCTTAAGAAATTAATGGATATGGAACTGCTACCCAAGTGTGATATAGATTTCACAAAAAGGTGTGAAATTTGTGTCGAGTCTAAATTCGCAAGGCTTCCATATCCTACCATTGAGAAAATATGGAACCATTGGACTTGATGCACTCGGATTTGTGTGATTTAAAAATGGTTCCAAGTAGAGGTGGGAATAAGTATGTTATGACTTTTTTCGATGACAGTACAAGGTGTTTTCAAATTTACTTGTTGAGAAGTAAAGTTGAAGCTCTTGAAAAATTCCAACTTTATAAAAATGAAGTTGAGAACCAACTTAATCGTAAAATTAAGATGGTCAAGAGTGATAGGGGTGGTGAGTATGTGGAACCACTTAAATAACTTTGTGAAAAGAGTGGAATCATTCATCAAGTAACACCACCCTATTCTCCACAATCCAATGGCATTTCGGAACGAAAGAATAGAGCTTTAAAAGATATGACGAATGCTCTTTTGAGAAATTCTGGAGCACCCGAGAACATGTGGGGGGAGGCGATACTTACTGCGAATTACATTCTCAATAAGTGCCCTCACAAGAAGAAGGACAAGACCCCTTATAAGTTATGGAAAGGAAGGCCACCTTCTTATAGGTACGTCAAAGTGTGGGGGTGCTTGGCGAAAGTTGCAGTGCCACTTCCTAAAAGGGTTAAAATAGGACCAAAAATAGTGGATTGCATCTTTATAGGCTACGATGAACATAGCAGTGCCTACAGATTTTTTGGTTCAGAATTCTGACATAAAAGACATCCATATGAATACGGTTTTAGAATCGAGGGATGAAGTTTTCTTCGAAAATATGTTTCCATATAAACCAGATCATAGCAATCCTTTGAAAAGGAAAGAAATTTCTGAAAGTGGAAAAGATGCTACTTCGCAGTTTCCTACACAACAAGCCGAAAAGGTTTTTGATGAGCCGCGAAGAAGTAAGAGGGCTAAAGTTCCGAGAACTTTTGGTTCTGACTTTGTAACAAGTATGTTAGAAGATGAACCTCGAACATTTGCAGAAGCAATGTCAACTCCAGAAGCACCATGTTGGAAGGAGGCAGTTGATAGCGAAATAGATTCCATCTTGCAAAATCACACTCTTGAGATGACTGATTTACCTCCTGGTTTTAAACCTTTGGGTTGCAAGTGGGTTTTCAAACGAAAACTAAAACCGGATGAAACTATAGATAAGTATAAATCCAGGCTAGTGGTTAAAGGCTTTAAACAAAAAGAAGGCTTGGATTATTTTGATACTTATTCTCCCGTCACTAGAATAACATCTATACGAATGCTTATAGCAATATCGACATTGTATATTCTAGAAATACATCAAATGGATTTAAAAACTGCCTTCTTGAATGGGGAGTTAGAAGAAGAAATATACATAGAACAACCGGAAGGATTTTTCGTGCCCGGTAACGAAAAGAAAGTATGTCGATTAGTTAGGTCTCTTTATGGATTAAAGCAAGCACCAAAACAATGGCATGAAAAATTCAACACAACCATATTGTCAAATGGGTTTAAATCTAATGTGTGTGACAAATGTGTTTAACCAAAGTAACACCCACAGGCATAGTGATAATATGTTTATACGTAGGCGACATGTTAATAATGGGTAGAAATCCTGAAATTATTAAGTCTACAAAGAAAATGTTGTCTAAAAATTTCGGTATGAAAGATTTAGGCAAGGCATATGTTATTCTTGGAATTAAGATCTCTAGAACTAGGAAAGGGATTAAATTATCTCAAGCACACTATATTGAGAAAATTTTGCAAAAATTTAACAAGGTTGACGAGAAAATGGTAAGAACACCGTTAGATCATAATATCCATCTTAAAAGGAATTTTGGTAAAGGAGTAAACCAATTGGAATACTCTCGTGTGATTGGAAGTCTTATGTATCTAACGAGTTGTACTAGGCCAGACATAGCATGTGCAGTGGGTAAACTAAGTAGGTTTACAAGTAACCCTAGTAAAACTCATTGGCAAGCTTTAGTAAGAGTTTTGAGATACTTAAGAGATACAAAGGAGTATAGTTTGCATTATACAAATTATCCTGCAGTACTTGAAGGATATGTTGGTGCAAATTGGATCTCAGACACTGATGATACTAAGGCTACTAGTGGCTATGTATTACTATGGGAGGGGCTGTCATATCATGGAAATCATCCAAACAAACGTTGATCTCTAGATCAACTATTGAGGCTGAGTTTATTGCTTTAGACAAAGCAGCGGAAGAAGCAGAGTGGCTTCAAAATTTCCTTGAAGGTATACCAATATGGCCTAAACCCGTTTCGGCAATAAACAGACATTGCGATAGTCAAGCGGCTATAGCAAGGGCTCATAGTAAAATTTATAATGGTAAGTCTAAACACATACGTCTTAGACATGAAACCATTAAGCAAGTACGCTCAAGTGGAATAATAACAGTGAGTTATATAAGCTCCAGGGATAATCTAGCGGATCCACTAACAAAAGGATTATCTAGAGAGCAAATAATTGCATCATCGAGGGGAATGGGACTATTGCCTACAAATATAGAGTAAGTTACAGTGGTAACCCAACTTAGCGATTAGAGATCCCATGGTCTAGGTTCAAAAGGTCAAACTAAGTTGTAAAATAATCGCCAGCAACACTGAGAGAGATTACTCTATTTCCCATTTCTATGATGAAACAGTGTCACCTGTCAAGTGAAAGGTTGAGAATTTCTCTTAATGATTCCTATAGCTTAGTATGACTAAGAAAAGTATGGAAGGATACTTTCAAATAGGAGATCACATATATGAGGGGCCGCTTCCTTGATAACTATAAGGCTATGTTAATCTAAGAGTACTCATGAATTCCAAGATTGTTCAGGGCCGAAATGAACACAACCGAGAACCAATAAAGTAAGGAAATAAGCTATGTGATATCTATTGTATCGACTTGCATTATAAAGTTGAGCAGTTCAAGACATCGCGTTCACTGAACAACTAGTAAGTCCGGTAGGTATTCACTAAGGAAGATTCAAAGCCAAAAGCTATCTTTCTCGATGTAGTGATATTCCGCGCACAAACTCTCTAGTGTCTGCATTAGAGTATAGGGTTAGAATTAAGCATTTTCTAAATGTCTGTGTGGGGGATTGTAAGAAATCTGAATTTGGACGGGCCCCCAAATCCATATTCGAATGTGAATAAAGTCGTGTCTTGTCCCAACCAACGTGACCATTCAGTTTGGGTCACAACCATTGGTGAACCGTCACCTTTTGTATTATAAAAACACAATGGTTCTTAAACGAACAGACAGAAAAAAATAGAAATAGCTTCCAGTGTTTTACTGAAAATAAATTTGCATTAGAGTCTAATTAAAGAGAGTTTGCTGCTGCTTTAAGTTCGATTGTTTTGATGTTATTTGACTGCATGTTAACGTCAAAGGTATTGTTGTATCTTGGCTAAACTTACTTCCGAATTCGTTTTGCACCAGTGACGGGAAGTTAAAGTTTTCAGGAAAGAGGAGTATCTCGCCTCAATACACAAATTAAGTTGGTAATCCTATTCCTTGTTCTCTATAATTGTTGTATTGTCTGTTTTGTGAATTGTGGATTCATTGGTTGCTGAAATTGGAGAAAGAGGATTGCTGCTCACCAGGTATTTGATCAATTGTCTCAACCATCTCTTGTGTTATTTTGATAAACTAGAATATGGGTCTTGTTTGTTAATGATTGATTTGGTTGTATGCATGCTTATAACCCAAATTTTCCAACAAAAAGAAGTGCCTGTACAGTATCTCCTTACCCTCACATCACTGAGAATCCTGTAAATGGTGGCTAGGAACAACCTGCACATACACATACATGCTGTTTTAGTAGGAAGATTCTCTGTCTAGCTGATCGCCTATTCCAAAAAAAAAGTACTCCTTCACATCTTTCGCATTTATGACAATTGGTGTTCATTTGCAGGTTTTACCCCAACTAGGGAGGAAATTAAGTGCATGAATCCCAACTACACGGAGTTTAAATTTCCACAGATCAAGGCTCACCCTTGGCATAAGGTACTGGAAAGCCGAATATACTTGCTAAAAACGCTTATCCTTCGTTTTAGCTTGTTAACGAGGCTTTCAAAATGATGTCTGAATTGTTGTCTGCTTCCAGATACTCCACAAGCGCACACCACCAGAAGCTGTGGATCTGGTGTCAAGACTTCTGCAGTACTCACCAAACCTACGGTGCACAGCTGTATGGGTTTTATGCCGACAGATAAAAGCTCTCTTTAATTTTTGCTTTGTTTTTCATCTCTTTGGTCAAGAAGCACGGTGTAGACTTATAGGGGTCTGTAAATTACTTGTGTTGCAGTTGGAAGCTTTGATCCATCCATTTTTTGATGAGCTAAGAGACCCAAACAGTCGCCTGCCAAATGGACGTTTATTACCCCCACTCTTCAATTTCAAACCCCATGGTATGTGTGAACTACTTTTAGTAGCAAACCCAATTTTGATAATCATGTTATGTAATTTCCATGTACATTTTATATTACAATATGATTATACTAACACAGATTGTTTGGTCGTCATGTTCCTGCTGCTGATAATGATCAGAACTGAAAAGAGTGCCAGCTGAGATTGTAGCGAAGTTGATCCCAGAGCACTCCAGAAAGCAGTTTGGTGCTTTCTTGGCCAGTCGGTCATTCTTAACTACTTCATTTACATCCAAAATAGAGAAGTGAAAGAGTTGAGTAAATGCCCTCATTCTCTTCTTTCTCTTCACTAGAAAGTGTGTAGGTGACCACTCTGTTTACCAATGAATCATTCACATTCATTGCAGCCCATGGAAATTCTCAGTTCTCTTATCTTAGATTTTCCCTTTGGCTGTTCTTCCTTGTTCCCTTATTATCCTCTTCTGTTAAAAAGGCTTTATGAACCTTGGGTGGGCGCTGCTAACTACCCTTGCCCTTAAATGACAAATTGTAAAATTCTAGATGTCTAATTGGCTCCTTGTCAAATGAGATGAGGAAAACCAACACTTCGAAAAATCCTCCGTGCTAGTTTCTCTTTTCAATCCACTTAATTTTCAAAAATAAAATAAAATTGGCTCCTTGTTACGGCCCTTCAGTTTGGGACTATATTTGAGTTGAACAAAGTAGTTGATGTATGGTGGTATGCATGGAGAATGTGTCGGACTGAGATTTAAGCAAAACTGGGGTGCCTGAACACTTGTATGCTCATAGAAAATTGTCTCTTCATCTACTGAAAAATGAACCGGCTCCAAAGCCAGACATAATAAGGGCACAACATTACCATTAATCAGCATAAATTAATAGGGCAAAAATTCGCATCACTTAAATCATGTTTACATAAAATAAATGGTCCGCTCTCTATCTCAGAATTAGCTGAGACGCCTTGAATTAATACAAGGTACAAATAAGGAATTCCAATACTGAACAACATGCAATGACACTGAATTTTGTTACCAAAAAGAGCTGTCTTCATGAGATGGGCAACAGATAATCTAGACCAAGATGACGACTTTTTGGTGCACTTTTTGACACCACTAGATAGGTTGTTCTCCTGCAGTCACCTGGCACAGATCACAGGAAAAATAAACAATAAAGACTATGCCATGACTTGGTTACCAGTTAATATGGACCCAGACACAGTCACACACCTGGTTACCATGAGCAGAAAGCAGGATTCATGTTCCATCCTCACCGTCAGAGAGCAAGCAATCTTTTATTTGCTCCCTAGAAACGTAATCATAAACCCAATGGAGAACAAGTCCAGTTAGGAACAATTTTCTGTTTTCTGTTTTCTCATTTCGTAACATAAAACATAGAACACAGGGAGTAATAAAGGAATGTCATAGACAACAACAAAAAGCAAATTATCACCTTAGCCAAGCCTGGTCACCATTCATGCTCTCCTTTGGTGCTCGTGCTATCATCGGCTGGGGCAGAAACGAATAGAACTGCTCCATAGATGAATGCTCTTTTGGAAGTATCTGAAACTGGCAACTGGAGCAGCAGCTTGATCCAAAAATTTCACTTTCACTACATGTGTCAGAACTCCCAAGCTTCATTGTTAAACTTTCAAAATCTGATTTAGTCAGTGGACTGAAGCAGATTGGGCAGAGAAACTCCGACGTCATGGATTCATCATGAGATTTTAGATTTTGTTTCTTCCTGCGACGCCATCGTGATGGCAAATGACTGTTATTGGAGTCTTTGCTTTCTTCTGGGAGCCTATTGAAATGAAATGGACTGAGCTTTTCTGCTGTTCTAACAATGGTGCGTTCACGTCCAGGGTTTTCTTCCTGCAGATATTCAGAAGAACCAGTGGAGTTCAGTTTACTGGTGAAAGCAAGAATGGCAGCAGAAAGAGGAGCCCAAATACACCACATAAATTGCTATATTTACCAGAAGAACTTGAATGAATGATGACACCAAGCCATTGATACCAGAACGAGGACCATCAAGCACCTCCAAGGTCTTTAAACTGTATTTCAGAAAGAGTAGAAGGGCTCGTGAGAGAATCACAGATTTCTTTACCCTAAATATGCAATAGCAAAGAATTGCTACAAACCTGTCTAGGCAGCAGAGCATTTTGAGCTCTTGTGCAACACAGTCTCGCAGAGGAAGCACCACTGGGATCTCCCATCTCGCATCAATGTACTGCATATCTGCCGGTAAAGAATAACCTTGTCCCTGGTGAAAAGAACAAAAAGTGTATGTGATTCAGATCTCAGGCTGCTACTCATTGGTTGTAATACAATTGCTGCTGTGCCCCTAGCACTTAGATGGGACTGCCTGGGTCTGGTATCTACAAATTTTAAAAGTGAATGTTGAACTATTTAAGGAAGTGAAAAAAATAAAAAATCATACTAATCCTAATTCCGACTTACAATGTAATCATCAGAATTTGGAATAGTTCAACAATTTCCTGTGCTTTCATCGTATCAAGATTTTATTCTTCCAATAACTGAAAAGCCAAATGAAGAAACTAACCTACACATCTAAACTGTCGAAATAGAGTTCCAAGTCAAAGAGCTATCAAATGTCCAAATTATGCTCTTTAAGAGCTTTTTATGCTCTCGAGGAGCTGTCACAAGTCATGCTCTCAAAGAGCTATCATAGTTTGAACAATTGATAGCTCTTTGAGAGCATGATCTGTGACAGCTCCTCGTGAGCATAAAAAGCTCCTTAAGAACATAGTTTGAATTTCTGATAATCTGTGACAGCTCCTTGAAAGCATGATCTGTGACAGCTCCTTGAGAGCATTTTTTTCCTTAGCTCTGGTCTTTTAAGGGAAAATGATTTTAGCAGCACCCCCATTGATCTAACACCATACCATAAGATCGAAAACATACCTTCACAGTCGCTGAAATAATATGGCAAGCTATCGATGAAGTGCATGATCCTAGCACCACTTTAGTATACTGATTATCATAAGCAATCTGTAGTTATCATAACATACTCATTAATACAAGAACCTCATCTCTTTCCATCACACCACATTAAGCTAATGAAAGACAAAAACACAAGTAAACCTTCTGCAAGCACAGCATACAAAGATATCGCAAGAGATCTTCTTTGCCAGTGGCATCAGTAACATTACACAACAATTCACTCATCTTGTTCCTTCCTTCCACAGGGTCCGAGGAACAAATATTTCCAATGGGCATAATGTGCAATTCCTTTTCAGGTGGCGACAAACTCGAAGCAATCAATCTTAAGTCCTCAATTGCTTTGTCCAATTCAAGAGAAGTAATGTTGGTTTCATCAATAAATGCAACTCCCACACCAAATACAGGATACACTTTATCTTTACTAGCTTCTGAATTTTTCTGTGCCTTTTCTTGCAACTCATGCACAAATTGTAGAGCTATCCTAGAAAACACACATGAACAATGATTAAAATTCTTGCTAATCGTGGAGATTGAAGAGAAAAAAATTGGGGCTTTGAGTATAGAAATAATACCTGGAGGAGTGACCACCAGAGAAGGCAACGAGAACTTTATCAGTAGGGGAAATCAAGTCGTTGGTAGTGATTGATTGCTTGAATTTACCAAAGAGATTAGAACGAAAACAAACAAAGCAAAGATCACTAGTAAAATCCTCAGAAGAAGAAGAGATGGATTCTTCTACTTTACACTTTAAACAGATATAATGATGTTGATTTTGATTTTCTGAAACTAACACTTGCTTCTCCTCTTCGTCCTTGTAGCAACCACCACCAGCGCCGCCACATCCTCCAGCTGAAGCACACGCCATGAATACTCTCTCTATCTTCCTCCTCCGAGTCTGAAGAACTAGATTAATTCCTCGCCTGGGGGCATGGGCTTGGGCAAAAAAGAAATTTCAGTTGTGGTTCTTTTGGATCCGTATTTTGGGGACCATGATATATTTGGGGACCATTTTTTTAAGGCACCTAATCTGCAATGATAAGAGCTGTCCTAAAGTCATATGAGTTTACCAATTTGCCCCTTACACTATTTAACATTAGCCCTAATTAATATTAGCCCACCACCGCCGATTACCACCACCAACACCTCCGATTATCACCACCACCAACCACCGATTACCACCACCACCTCCTCCCACCACCGCCGCCCATCACCACCTCCTCCTCCGATTATCACCACCACCACCTCCGATTATTGAGTGACTAAAGTGATAGAAGAAGAAGAAGATGGAGAAAAAAATTATTTTGAGATGGGTGAATATAGAAAAAAAACATCCTCTGGGTACCGAAGTATGCTTGTAACTTAGTGAATGTTGCTATAAACGGCCTAAAATATCTTGAAAATCAAAATTGTAACAAAAAAAATTCAACCAAGTCAACAAAGTTCGGTTTTATTATATGAAGAACATGTAACCGAACTTTCTGCAAATGCAGTTCGGTTAATAAATCCAAAATCACAAGCAACCGAACCAGAGCTTTAATGGAGTTTTTGTTTTTGTTCATTTAGCCGATGAAAATCAAATGTAACCGAACTACTATGCTTGAGTTTACAGAGTTTTGTTCGGTTCAGTCGACTAGACCACGTTGTAACCGAACTTTAAACAACAGAGTTCGGTAAGTTCGCAGAATTTTGTTTTTTGCAATTAAACCGAACTTAAATTTGGATTTATAGAGAAGAGTTCGGTTTTGAAATTATTTTTGCGAGTTAACCGAAATCATTTACAGAGGTATATTCGGTAGGTTCGCAAACTTCAACGCAACCAAGTTCCCAACCGAACTTCAGGTTAAAAGTAACCTAGTTTAATGAAGTTCGGTTGGTTCGCAAACTTCAACATTTTTGCGAATCAACCAAACTGAGCTTATATATGCATATATGCAATTAGGCAAATGTTCGGTTAAAGTAAAAACTTAACAATTTTTGCGATCCAACCGAACTGCACTTGCAAATGAATATATGGAATTATCCCATAGTTCGATTAAAAGTATTTTTTGCGAATGAACCAAACCCTGAGTTCGGTTTAGAAAATATTAATTCGTGATAACCGAACTTTTTGCGATGAAACCGAACATTTTGCGTTGTAACCGAACTAAAAGTTCGGCTGGACTTTTTTTTGCGACATAACCGAACCTGTCTCTGGAAAAAAAAACCTCCATTACACCTCTCTGCAATTTCCATTTTCAACTCATTTTGATGATTAATTCGCATTTTTTCAACCAAAAAGAATGACAAGCAATGAGTTTGTGAGAATATCTTTGTTAATAATTTAAATTAAGCTATATATATATATATAGGTGGTGGTGGTGGTGGTTGGTGGTGGTGGTAATCGGAGGTGGTGGTGGTAATCGGTGGTTAGTGGTGGTGATAATCTGAGGTGGTGGTGGTAATCGGCGACGATGGTGGTGGTGGTGGGCGACGGTGGTGGGAGGAGGTGGTGGTGGTAATCGGTGGTTGGTGGTGCTGATAGTCGGAGGTGGTGGTGGTAGTAATCGGCAGTGGTGGGCTAATGTTAATTAGGGCTAATGTTAAATAGGGTAAGGGGCAAATTGGTAAACTCATATTACTTTAGGACAACCCTTATCGTTGTAGGATAGGTGCCTTAAAAATCAATGGTCCCCCAAAAAATACATAGGTCCCCAAAATACGGTTCTTCTTTTGACAAGTACTATGAACCATTTTTTTGGGACTACTCAAAAATGGAGGGGGACTACTTTGTGATAGGAATGTCTACCCTATACTTATAAGGGGCATCCTAAAGTGTGGAAATGATTAACTGTTTATGGGTGAAAACTATTCCTGCCGGAATTGGTAATTTGGGGTGTGTGGATGAGGAATGAATCTAAACCCTAAACAAATGCACTGCGCGGTGAGTGCTTGTGATTCGAGAAATCAATCTGTACAACTCTGGCCTAAACCAAGAAATAGTCATTCCAGACTTGCTTCGGTCACAAAGTGAAGGAGACGGGGTTGATCTTAGGGAGGGAAGCGAAGAAGGTGTTGAGAATGTGAAGGTGTTGGCTATGTATGACTTGTATCAGAAAGCTGAACTGGCTTGCAGGGTGTAAGCTATCAGTTCCGGTGTTTGAATACGATTGTATCAACACTTGCCTCTGTTGTCTTGTCTTGTTCTTCTTGTTTGGAAAAATAGGAAGGAGAACCTATTTATACAAGTCTTTAAGCCTAACCCTCGTATCTCGTGGGAAGTGGAGAAAGTGGAGTGATGTGTTAGTGTCACACGACCAGTCTTGCCCACTTCTTCCATCATCACTAACCGTCCATGACTTCCTGACACGTTCTTGTGATAGCGCGTTGTACGCTGCACGCTTCAAACCGCCGCACCAATACCCCGCATGTATCCCCGCTTTGTGATATGATTGATGTCTTGAGTGTGTGGATCGTGGGACCCACAGAAAGTATCATGTAATGCTAGATTAAATAACTAAGTTATTTAGGAAGTCGATACTTGTGAAGTATCGTGTGTATTCTATGCAGGTACTGCATCGAGTATACTCAACATGTATGAAGCATCGCTGTTTGAGCGTCTCAAAATAGCCTCATTCCAGCCTACTTCATGTGATGGTTTGGAGGTTGCGCAAGCAAGTCCTCCCTTGGCCGACCACATGGTGTGGTAAAGTGACGGGTGGTGATCACCATGACGCCTCACTGACCAATTAACTCCTGACCAGGTTTGTATAACCAAGCCGGTGAAGTTGGACGGACGAGATGATCTTTGAGACACTCATCTGCGACCGTTGGTGGAATTAGGGTTCTATAAAAGGTGCACAAGCACCACTTTTTAGCTTGGTCGAATCCAAGCTTGGGACACGATTTTGGCATAGCCGGTCGGGCGTGCGTGTAGACGGTATGCCGGTATACATGCCCATATCTCACTGTTCCATGAAAGTGTGATATGGGCCACTGAATTTTTCCGGCGAAGTTGAGTGGCTGAGATCAATTTGCGACAGAAATCTGGTGCCGCAAAAGCCGCGCATCATGTCAAATTCGGGCGCGCGTTTCAAGATGACCAGGCTTGGTCGGTCCCGACCGATTGGTTCGGCGTGTGGGTGGTAGGCTGGTGTTCACGCATGTACTTAATTTCCTCATAGAAACGTGATCTAAGCCACTCAATTTGTCCGGCGAAATTGAGTGGTCGAGATCAGTTTACAATTAGGAGGTGCGACCACGCCTGTTTTGGGCGCGCGAATCGAGATGTATAGCCAAGTTCAGTTCTTGTCCGATTTGGTGTGGAGATAGGTGGGTCTGCAGTGATCGTGTTGATACTTACCGGACCTGCTTAGTCTATTCCTGTACCCTTCATCCGAGCAGGAGAAGATGGACGCTCGTGATCGCGACACAAACCCTAGTCAGGGTTTTGCCGGCTGTGTGTCACACCCAGTTTGGGTAGCACGAATCAGGATGACCAACTATAATTGGTCCTGACCGATCAGTCAGGTATGTAGGTGGTCCCACGGTGATTGTGTTGACATGTTCTGGGCCCTTTGAGTCTACATTTGCACCCTTCATCTATGCCTGCTAAGATGGATGGTTGAGATTGTTTTGCGACACATATAATGTGCCGCAAACCCTAATTTAGGGTTTTTTCGTCCATACTGCTTTGGCTTGGACAGTTTGGAAAGATATGCCTTCCTCTAGGGGAGGACGACCATGCGGGGCCCGCGTTGGGTCGGTAGTGAATATTCCAATACCTTCTTGGGGTCATGGATTCGATCTAAGTTATCCAATCATGCTGGTGAAGTTGGATGGTTGTGATCGTTTCTGTGGCCGATATGGACAATCCAGATTCGAATATGCTCAATCGAGCTAGTATAACACACCGAGAGTTGTATGCTCAATCGGGTTAGTATAACACACCGAGAGTTGCATCATGTACGGGTATTTCGTACATGCTTCATTATTAATGCTTGGAGGTTCGTGTTGCTCTGCTGAGAACAACACTTAGTCGCCATGCCGCACCGATAATGAGTACAGGAAATACAAGGCTGGTCATGCATTAATTAATAATGTTGTAAATTCATAGGGTATATAGGATTGTTTCCACATGCTCCAACCTGGATGAATTTCGTGTATTTAATTCACAGAATACTGGGATTGTTGCCACATGCTCCATTCTAGGTGAATTAGTAAAGTGAAGAAGTATTCATCACTTGTTAATGGCTTTATCTTTTGCAAGATGTCAGCGTACAATTTTGGCTTTTACAATTTTAGCCTTAAACTAAAATCCACCATCAACATTAAGTCCCCTGCCTAGCGCATAATGGTTACGCTATTGTGGGGTAGGCATAAGATGGTGACAAGTTTGTATACATAAATGACCAAGCTAATATAAATACGTACTTACCTCATAAATAGACATCGTCAGGTGTTTCCCTGGAAGTCCTGATTAGGGTTTGGGAGAGAAGTACGACTTGGTCGGCGTTGAGACCTCATTCATTGGACAAGTTCCATTATAGTTGATTCGGTCTCCCTTAGGGTTTCCTTCAGTGTGTATGCAGGGTTTAAAACCGTCATTCATTGATAGATTTTTCTTCAGAAAACTCTATCTCTCCAACATGTCGAGCAACAACGGATTATCTTCTTCGTATCACCCAGGATCCTCTATCAAGCATGCGCTACCTGCGTCCGAGCTTCATGATGAATCCCCTGCTCGTGTTCTCCGAGTTAAGAAGATCATACCGGTTCGTCTCCTGTTCCTTTTCTGAACAATTGCTTGTTCTTCATAATGATCAGGTGAATAATCCCCCCTTCTTGCAGAGATACCCCACCGGAACATGTATGACAGTTATCGATGGCGACTTAACTAGTCCTCTTCCCTCAAACTCAAACACACCTACCCCTGCGGACCTCGAAGATGCTGATCTGGGTATCTCATCTTATGAATACCCCAATGCAGGTCTTTCATTCGATGTTCGCATGAAATGTTTGTCCTCCATCTACCGAGATGTCGGTGGATTCTTAGTGCGGAAGGAGTTTGTGCCTTTGTACACAAAGTTATGGACAAAGTACGGCAATATCTCAACCAGGAATGTGGTATGGCATTGTTCATCTGCTTTGGTCACCACGGTAAACTGCCTTCTTCCCATGATTGCTGAGATGGAGAATATTTCTATCCGCAATGTTGCCGAATCAAGCCTCGAAAAGTGGGAGGATATGGTATCTACCTGCGAATCCATGGAGTTCAACGTGGGATGGTTGTGGAAGCGTCTTGATATCATCAAGGTTGATCGATCTAGTATCCTCGTAAATGTTGTTCCTGCTGCGAAAGCTATCTTGGAAGAGGAGAAGGCTCTAGCTGCGGAATCAAAGAAGGTATATCAGGAAGTACATGACTTAAAGAAAAGGACAAAGAGATATCAAGTTAGACTGGAGATGATGCTCTCAAGGAACTATAATCTACTAGATGGCCTCCTCTAAGTCGTATTCAGTTGTATTCCCTCATTGTTAATGACGTTTTTCAAAAGTTTTCTTTTGAACATCTTTGCGGAATAAATTGCATTGGTTTTTTGACTGGTGAAACGGGTTTTTTCATTAATGCATTTCTGAATATAATTGATGATTCAAACATGTAATGAAAATAAATGCATGTATTGTAGCGTCATGAGACAGAGCGGACAATTTTCAAGCATGATATGCCTTGAGCCATTTTTCATTGATGACCGCTTCCAGCCTGCCTCTGTCCACCTTAATGATCTTGTAGTAGCTAGTATCGTAAGCCTTGGTGACTGTGTAAGGGCCTTCCCATTTCGGTGAGAATTTTGGTGCGGACATGTCTTGTTGGATGTGTTTGGCCGTTTTCAAGACCAAATCTCCCGCTTTGAAAACACGTGGTTTCACGGTTTTGTTGTACGCCCTGTAAATTCTATTCATGTACACTTGAGTGCATTATTCAGTGTTGTTTCTTATGAAATCCAGAGTGTCTAAATCCGCTATTCTAGAGTTAGAGGCTTTAGCCTCGTTCCAGTGGATCCCGGTTGCCGCTGCAATCCTGGATGATGGGATTTTGATCTCTGTTGGGAGAATTGCGTCTGCTCCGTAAACAAGTGAGTATGGGGAAACTCAAATGGTGCTTCTAGGTGATGTCCGGTATTCCCAAAGCGCCATTGGTAATTCCATTCCCTAGGATTGTCATGTACTGTTCGACTGATGATCCGGATCAATGTCTTATTGGTACTTTCAGCTTGTCCGTTCCCTTGAGGATATTAGATGGCGGAGAAGACCTGTTTAAAGACATACTCTTCGAGTAACTCTCGTACCTGTTTATTAGCAAAGGGAGTGCCATTATCAGTGATAATATTCTTAGGCACACCAAGACGACAAATGATATGTTCTTTAATGAAAGCCGTAATTATTGCTCATGTAGTTCCTCGCAGGGGAATGACTTCTACCCATTTGGTGAAGTATTCGGTCGCAATTATGATGTACTCATGCTTCTTCAATAACGGCGGATTGATTTTCCAAATAATATCCAGTCCCCAGCTGTAAAATGGCCATAAATTGCTTATCGAGTGAAAATGGGTGGAAGGTGCGTGAACAAGGTTCCCATGAATTTGGCATTTGTGACAGCTTTGAACAAAAGCGGCTGCATCATCCTCCATGGTCGGCCAATAGTATTTCTCGTGTACCTGGAGAAATAATTTCCTCTTCTCGTGATGTTCCCCTTCGTGTGTTTCTTTCAGAATGACTGGGATTTCTACCCCAGCCAGGCATCATAACAGATCACCTCTGAAACTCTTGCGATACAAGATTCCTTCGTGAAATACGAACCGCTTGGCCTCTTGCTTTATCTTGGTGGCATCCTTTTGATTAGAAGGAGTTGCTCCATCATAGAGATATTTAATAAATGGCTCTCTCCAGTTCTCAGTGTGGTTCATATTAAGAACTTCTAATTGATGTGGCGGTGCCTGGCAATTTGAGCAGGACTTCTAAAGTAGTCTGGATTGAGTCTCCATCTCTGTCCAGTAATAGCCCAGGCATTGAAGTCGTCGGTAAAGCGTTACCACCAGTGATTGTCCATAAATTTCCTTATGAACACGATTCGGCTGTAGTTTTGCTTCGTCATCCCCAAGACATCTTGACAGGGAACTATTCGGGTTTCGATAATACAACACACCATGAAGCATGAAGAAGTTCTGCAGGGTTTTGAGACTAACCTTTCCTTGGGAGAGTGAGTTGTTGAGCTCTTGAATGATCTGAGTTCGCAAATCATCAGTTTTGGTATCTTTGTATTGTGATAGCCATGTCGATTCTATGGTCCTCCTATTTAATGTCAGGGCTTCTTCCGAACCTTCGAACTTCAATTTGCAAGCCAGCGTTGCTAGACAATCGACATGTTTATTGTTGCTTCGACCAACATGGGTTATGGTTGCGTCGGAAAAATAGTTTAGTAACCTTTGTTCTTCTGATCGGTATGGAGCTAGCGTTACTTCCTTCAATGCGTATACTCCATTCATCTGATTCACCGGTAACTTGGAGTCACCTCTTATCTCCAGACGCGTGGCTCCTGCTTGCTTAGCTATTGACAGCCCTATGAGGAAGGCTTCATACTCTACTGAGTTGTTGGTGCATTCGAAGTCCATCTTGAAGGAGTGTGAGAATACTTCCCCAGTTGGAGATACCAACACTACGCCCGCTCCTCCAGTATTACTTCTAGGGGTAGTAGAGCCATCAAAATACAAGAGCCATATTTCTTCTTCCAAAACAGAGATGTCTGGAAATTTTCCAGGAAGATCCTCGTGTAGCCCTGTAGTGCCTTCTCCAGGGAATGTTGCTAGTAAGTCTGCGACTGCTTGACCCTTGATATCTCTGGGTGACGTACATGTTATGTCCAACTCTGACATTTGGAGAAGCCACTTTCCTGTCCTTCCTGTGAGGACCGGCTTCGAAAGTAGAAACTTTGCAGGATCAGATTTAGATACGAGTATATCCTTATTAGATAGTATGTAATGCCTAAACTTCTGAATGGAATGGATCAAGGCTAAACATTCTTTCTCCGCTTTGGTATATCTGAGTTCAGCATCTCTCAATATTCGGCTAAAGTAGTATATGGGACGTTCGATTCCCTCGTCATCTTCTTGAGCGAGTAGAGCCCCTACGGCGGTGTCACTGAAGGCAGTGTAGAGACACAACGGCTTCCCTTGGACATGAGACTTCATGATGGATGGAGATGACAGTATTCGTTGAATCTTCTGAAAAGCTTCCTGCTGGGTTGCGGTCCAAACGAAGCTGGCTCCTTTCTTCAGCAAGGGGGTGAATGAGGCGACATGTGGGGCTAGACCAGGTATAAAACTTCGAATATAGTTCACCTTTCCCATGAAACTTTGGAGTTCCTTCACAGTTCGTGGAGGCGTCATTGTGAGGATAGCTTGAGTCTTGGACGGGTCTATCTTGATCCCTTCTGCAGTCACTTGGAATCCCAGAAATTTGCCTGAAGAGACACCGAAAGCGCATTTCAAAGGATTCGTCTTCAACTTGTATTCTCGACACCTCTCAACCACTTTCCGTAAAACGTTGGTGTGATCTGCTCGAGCCCTTGACTTGACCACGATATCATCTACATAGTCTTCTACTTGTTTATGCATCATGTTGTGGAAGATTGCCATCATAGCACATTGATACGTTGCGCTGGCATTCTTTAAACCGAATGGCATAACAGTATAGTAAAAATTGCCAAGAGGGGTTCGGAAGGCTATCTTACTTGCATCGTGCTCATACATCCTTATCTGATTGTATCCGCTGTAACCATCTATGAAGGATAACATGCCGTGTCCGCTGGTGGCGTCTACTAACATGTCGATGTTAGGCAGAGGAAAGTCGTCCTTGGGGCAGCATTTGTTCAAGTATCTGAAATCCACGCAGCACCGAATCTGTCCGTTTTTCTTCTTTACTAGGACCACATTAGCTAACCAGGTCGGATGATGAATAGGTATGATGAAGCCAGCATCCAACAACTTCTGAATTTCGTTCTTGATTTGTTCTTCCACTTCGTGTCTGAATTTCCTCGGAGATTGCTTGATTGGATTGGATCCAAGTATGACATGTAGGTGATGGGTGACCAATTTTTCTTCCAGACCTGACATTTCCTCGTATGTCCAGGAAAACACATCTTGGTACTCCTTGAGTAATTGGATAAGACTTGCACGTTCGTCCACGGATAGAGTCGAACTGATACAGACAGGTCTAGGAGATTTTTAATTCCCGATGTTAACAATCTCGAGCTCGTCAGTTGTGGAGTTGGCGCCATCTTGTAGCTATCGCGGAGCGTCCAATACCTCCTCTTGTGTTTCGACATTCTTGTAGCATTCAACTGGGCGAAAAGACTGGGTTCCGGTCTCTCTTGCTAATTGCTAACATCGGCGTTGGTATATTGTCTTTCACTTTTGATCAATGTTTGCCTCGAAGGTGCGTTCCCTTTTGGTGTGAGCATGGGTTGAAACTTTACCGGATAAAGATGAACGCCTCGTAAGAAAAGGTGTGTCGTGGTGTTTATCCCCCAGTGATGCAAGTAGGTCTTCTTCCTAGATTGAATCCCATGTGGGTAGTGGGGTGACCAAGACTTTGTCTAACCTTCCCTGCGGAGTTTCTTCCAGCTCGAACAGTTCCACTCCGCATATTGGTGCATACAGAGACAATAATGTAGGAATACGGATGACTTTCTCGTTTAGCATGGTCTTCAGGCACTGGTGATACGTTGAAGGGATGACCTTATTGTCATGAAGCCACGGTCTCCCTAGTATCATATGGTAGTCCATCTCCTTTTCTATGACTTCAAATTTCACCTTTGACTGAACGGGTCCTACTGATAAATTCAGATTGACATACCCGTATGTGCTGGTCTGGTTTCCTTCGAAGTCCGTCATTGTGGTGGGATGTCGTACAATCTTGCATGGGCTAACCTTGGCTGTCTTGAGAGTCTTGAGAGTAATCACATTCTAAGATGCTCCTGTGTCGATGAGGGCCCTCCTGAACTCTGAACCCTTGATGCGTGTGGTAACATGTAGGGCCTGGTTGTGTCCTTTCTCTGTCATCATGTCTTCTTCTGTAAATGTAACATTATTTACAGATGTTTCCGATGCAGTTAGGACTTCTGGACGTGAAGGAGTCAGGTGTACGTCCATAGCTATTTTATTTATTATAGAAAACATCTCTGCACGTTGATTCTTCGAGAGGTACAAGAGTTTACACAAGCTTTCCACTAGATATGCCGCTTCCTGATCCACTGGTCTCTGGTTCGTAGTAAAGTTGTTGATCTGAGGGGAAATAGTCCCCGGTGTAGAGGTATCCGGAACGCTCATCTATGATGTTATCTTGATGAGGAGATCAAGTATGTCGTTTATCGCTTCTTTGATGAACTCCGTGTTCTTCGTGTGAATCTCATGTACCCGTGATAGTTCGCTTAATATTGGAAATCTCCTGAACATGCCGTCAGATACACCGTTAGGAAGAGGGGTATCTCCGTTGGAGGAACCACTGGGATATGAGACTGTCGAGGCGGTCCTAAGACCAACCATCTCGGAATTGATTGAATGGTATTGAATAAATTGACTTTACAACCGAGAGATTAACCTCCCGTTGTGGTCGCCAAATGTTTATGGCTGAAAACTATTCCTGCCGGATTTTGTAATTTGGGGTATGTGGATGAGGAATGAATCTAAACCCTAAATAGATGCACTGCGCGGTGAGTGCTTGTGATTCGAGAAATCAATATGTACAACTCTGGCCTAAACCAAGAAATGGTCGTTCCAGACTTGCTTCAGTCATAAAGTGAAGGATATGGGGTTGATCTTAGGGAGGAAATCGAAGAAGGTGTTGAGAATATGAAGGTGTTGGATATGTATGACCTGTATCCGAAAGCTGAACTGGCTTGCAGGGTGTAAGCTATCAGTTCTGGTGTTTGAATACGATTGTATCAACACTTTCCTCTGTTGCTTTGTCTTGTTCTTCTTGTTTGGAAAAATAGGGAGGAGAACCTATTTATACAAGTCTTTAAGCCTAACCCTCGTATCTCGTGAGAAGTGTAGAAAGTGGAGTGATTGAGTAGTGGAGTGATGTGTTAGTGTCACACGACCAGTCTTGCCCACTTATTCCATCATCACTAACCGTCCATGACTTCCTGACACGTTCTTGTGATGGCGCGTTGTGCGCTGCACGCTGTAAACCGCCAGACCAATACCCCAATATGTATCCCCCTAGTTTGTGACATGATTGATGTCTTGAGTGTGTGGATCGTGGGACCCACAGAAAGTAGCATGTAATGCTAGATTAAATAACTAAGTTATTTAGGAAGTCGATACTTGTGAAGTATCGTGTGTATTCTATGCAGGTAATGCATCGATTATACTCAGCATGTATGAAGCATCGTTGTTTGAGCGTCTCAAAATAGCCTCATTCCAGCCTACTTCAGGTGATGGTTTGGAGGTTGCGCAAGAAAGTCCTCCCTTGGCCGACCACATGGTGTGGTAGAGTGACGGGTAGTGATCACCATGAAGCCTCACTGACCAAATAACTCCTGACCAGGGTTGTGTAACCAAGCCGGTGAAGTTGGACGGACGAGATGATCTTTAAGACACTCATCTGCGACCGTTGGTGGAATTAGGGTTTTAGAAAAGGTGCACAAGCACCACATTTTAGCTTGGTCGAATCCAAGCTTGGGATACGATTTTGGCATGGCCGGTCGAGCATGCGTGTAGACGGCATGCCGGTATACATGCACATATCTCACTGTCCCCTGAAAGTGTGATATGGGCCACTCAATTTGTCCGGCGAAATTGAGTGGTCGAGATCAATTTGCGACAGAAATCTGGTTCCGCAAAAGCCGCACATTATGCCAACTTCGGGCACGCATTTCAAGACGACCAGGATTGGTCGGTCCCGGTCGATTGGTTCGGCGTGTGGGTGGTAGGATGGTGTTCACGCCTGTACTTCATTGCGTCATAGAAACGTGATCTAAGCCACTCAATTTGTCCGGCGAAATTAAGTGGTCGAGATGAGTTTACAATTAGGAGGTGCGACCACGCCTGTTTTGGATGTAGAGATAGGTGGGTCTACAGTGATCGTGTTGATACTTACCGGACCTGCTTAGTCTATTCCTGGACCCTTCATCCGAGCAGGAGAAGATGGACGCTCGTGATCGCGACACAAACCCTAGTCAGGGTTTTGCCGACCATGTGTCACACCCAGTTTGGGGAGCACGAATCAGGACGACCAACTATAGTTGGTCCTGACCGATCAGTCAGGTATGTAGGTGGGCCCACGGTAATTGTGTTGACATGTTTTGGGCCCTTTGAGTCTACATCTACACCCTCCATCTATGCCTGCGAAGATGGATGGTTGAGACTGTTTTGCGACACATGTAATTCTGGTTCCTGTGTTATTTCTTTTCCGTATTATATTTTGTTATATAATTTAAATAATTTAGGTTGTGCGTTGTTCAATCAGTTAAAATATTCGACCTCTTTGGTTGTTGATTTAAATTGATTGACACTTGGATATTGGTCTTTGGTACCATCCAAGTTATCTCTCTTCGATATAGACTCGCGGATTTATTTGCTTGAGTAAAGATCAAATTGAGAGATTGAGATAATAAACTCTTTGGTATCTTTTCTATTGATTGAGTCTAACTGTCTAGTTGATTCTCTAGAAAAGTATATTGGAGTTTGTCCATACAGATTGCTAATTCGAAATATTGGGTGTGGTTGTTAGAACCCCGCTTTTTCAAGACTACCCCATGGTGAAACATGTTAATTATGACTTTATGAAAAACCCATATTCCTTTGAATTTTCCGAGTATCAAAATACCCGGAGGATTACACATCGCCACAATTCAAAGTATACGACAGACAAGAAAACATGCGCGAATACCTCATCTGGTTCCTATCAACTATGAAAGATAATACGTCATATGAAAGGTTATGTTTAAGAGATTTCCCAAGTAACTCACAGATATGACATTCACCTGGTACGATAACCTGGAAACAGGAAGCGTAGATTCATGGACAGCTATTAGAGCATAGCTCGGTTGAACCCACCAAGCATTGGTATGTGAAGTTTGGTTGTCATATTTTAGTGTGTCAAAACTCATCTAAGAGTTGCTTGATTATGTACTAGAGACAACTTTGTTTAGGTTATACTAGAAATTTTAGGAATATTGAGACATACAAGTATTACTCGAAGACCTGAAGAATGAGAAGAACTAACGAGCTATAACGATGACATCATCCTTCCTCTTGAGGTTGGTAATATTGACTTGAATTGTTTCATTCCTAACGTATCTTTCAAGTCGTGCTATATTGAAAACATAACTGCGAAGCTGTGTATTGGATATATTACTCTAGTAGTGAGACATGATCATAGTATTAGGGAATTATACTACGAAGTATAACACTTATCTTTTGAAATTCGTAGATATGACATCGACATAATTGATAGGTGTCGTAAAACACCTTATTAATTATTTATTGTTTATGCTTTCTTTGTTATTTTTCGTGTAAATTATGTATCTTATGATTAAATTTGAGCTTATCAGGTACTTAGGAGTCGTTTGGAGCAAAAGAAGGAGAAATTAATCATTTAGAGCGAAAAGGACAAAAAGATCAATTCACATGCGAAATATACATGGAGCGAGCTAGGTTGTGCAAGGAGGAGGTGAAGAATGTACTGTCCGTTCCACAGAACTGACATTTGAATTGAACAGAAATTTTAAGCTATCGGTTATTCGGAACCGACAAGCCTAATAATTTTGGATTTCCCTTATCTCAAGCAGTGGGTGCCAATATCCATTCCAGTGTATTAGATCTCATCTAGGACGAGTTCAGTTTAGAATACAGAATTGGTTCTTTCCATCGAACCAGAGCTGCAAGATTCTTTCTGCCGGCAAACCAAGGTCTGAGGTTACTGCCAGAGTTTGAGCGGAAAAGAAATAATGATCGAGAAGGAAGAATTTGATGGTTGAATTTGTGAAAGACATCTCGTGGTGGTTTCAGTGGGGGTCGAACAACACTGAAGATCTGATGGTGGTTTGTCTGGTTTCTCAGGTTAAGAAGAGTTCTAATTCGAATGAGAAGAAGTGAGAAATTGGTGATCTGTCAATGTTGGTTTGATAAATAGTTGGATGGGTTTGCTTCATAGTCGGATTCTAAGTGAGATTGAAGATTTTATAAGGGGTTTTTGGTGAATTAGGTATTGAGATTGAGAACTTGAATCCGAGAAGGAGAAATTATTGCTGTTGGTGTTCAGAAGTTCAAGGTTATGCTGATGCTATAGAGAACAACACAGAGAGATGGAGGAAGCAGGTTCTGATGGGTGTTTGATTTGTGTTGGTGGCTGAATTGCAGATAATGGAAGTTGTGCATTGCATGGAAGCTGTGTAGTTGATCTGAATTGAAGTGTAGATGTATGTTAGGTCTACAGGGAATGTGCTAGCATTGGTGGTGATTTAGTTAGTTTCTGTAAGAGACTGAATTTGCAATTGAGATGGTGAAGATGATGATTTCGGTGCAGCTACAGATGGTGCTTGTTTCTAGGGTAATATTGATGGTTGTTTGGCAGCAAGAAATGGAGGAGACATGGAAGAAGAATTGTGCCCCTGCAAGTTGATGCAACTGATGGTTGAGGTGCTGCTGCTTTGAGATATGGAGTTGTTCTGATGGTGGATTGCAGCTGAGAATTCGAAAGATGGTTGATGCTGGTGTGCTGAAGAGAAGTAAGAAGAACTGGGAACAGGTGCGAGCTGGTGATGATGGAAGTAAATGCGTGGTATGAGAATGGAATTGAGCATGAGAAATGACTGAATGATGGCGTTACTGTGGTTGAATGATGATGAAAGGAATAACACAGAAGCGGCTCAAGATTGCAGAAGGGTTTAATAATGGTTTGCTGGTGCTGCAATGGGTCTTACTAGAGTTTGTATGGCTGAGATGATTAAGAATGTTGCAGGAGATATTGCTCGTATGAGCTCCTGAGGTGATTTCAGATATATCCCAGCAAGGAATTACAGGGAAGAAGGGAATGAACCAGTTTTGGTGATTGCAGGACCTGGTGATGCTGCTGTCAAAAATTGGTACCCCGGGTTAGAGCTGGAAGTGATCTGGAGTTGATATGGAGCATGCCTGTGACAGAATTGCAGGAGTTTGGAGGTGCAACTGAAGGCTCTATAGGTACTGGTCGGATTGAATTATATTGGTTGGATGTGCAGTGACTGTTGCAGGTGGAGCTGGTGACTTTAGGTGCTGGTGCTACTGAGAGATTATGTTGAATTGCATAAGAAGATAGAGATGGAATTGAAGGTGGCGAATGGCGAGGCGATGCAGTGTTATGGGTTTCTGGTGGAAAAGATGACTGGTGCACATGCAATTGCAAGAGAATGGCACTGCTATTGTACATGGAATGAATAATTACGGCTCAATTTAGAAGTTACATAATTAGCTTGTTGCAGCTGCATTTTCATGTGATGGGTTGGTGATGCTGTGAGACAAAGAACCTGAGAACGAAATGAGAATGCAGAAACTGTGCGAAAATGCATCAAAAATGGCGAGCCAGTGAGCATAGGCCGGGATGCCGGATTTCAGTTGTTAGAGTGTGAATCATAATGTTTCAGTCAATCATAAAGGTAGAGTATTTTGGATGCAAGAGTCGACCGCGGGATATATGAGTTACGAGTCACGCTTTTGGGCACGTTTCCGCAAGAACATGGTTTAGATGACTTCTGTGAATGTATGGACTGCAGAGAAGGAGAGTTAAGTTGCTGGAAGTATATGATTCCTTGTGGACAGTTTCAGTAGCCGTAGACAAGTTCAGGTAGTCAAAGACAGTTTTTCGGTGACAAATTCCGGCGACCGGTGACTGGATTCCGGTGACTACGTCAGCAACCCGGCTGCCCAATTTTTGACCCAAAATTTCCAGAGGAGATGTTTAACACATGGGCTTGGTGGATCAATTGGATACGGGTCTTGAGAAGACTTGACCTACTTTTGGAGAGAGTATCCTTTTGGAATGGGAAAAAACATATAAATAGAAAAGTCTTTCTCTAAACCTATGGATATCTCCATTAGGGAGACTTCTACTTTCTTTCTAGGGTTTGCATGATAGTTTTATTCTCCAACTTTTATGATGAACTCCATAAACACTAGTATTTGATTTTGTTATTGGTTAAAGATGTAGTTGGATTTTGAAAACAAGTTATGGATTTTATGAATTAGTTTTCTCTCAAATATTATCGTTCGATTTCTACTGCGTATAATAATTGGATGATTGATGTATTGCAATATGATTGAATGTTTGTTTGGTTGAGTCTAGAATTGATTGAACATACATCTATATCTATAGATATTTTAGGGTTTTCATCAAGCGATAGCCTTGAATATGAGTAGCATGACTATGGTTTGTAGTGATACACTCTTGTAATCATATGTAGTCTTTGACCTTTGTCTGAATTGGCATGCGCAATGTATGATAGTTGCATTGATTAACCTATTTCGTAAACTTAATGCTCCTAGGAATTGAACTTAATTCGCACAAGGCGTTAGGTTATTCTTTAGGTAGAATTCACATACGCAGCTCTAATGTGTGTGTTGATGAAATTAGGAAATTTACGGAGTATTCTTGTAATAAGGTATTCTAGGGCTTTTGATGATAGCGAGATTAAATACGAATTCTATTCATATATTCAGAAACTTGTTTACAATTGAAGATGAAACCTTTACCTAATATTCTCACAACCTTGATTTGCGTGTTTACTTTTTATTGTTTTGCTTAGTTTATAATAATCAGAAAACCCCCGGTGTTTTATATAGGAAACCGAAACAACTTGAAAACCTAGACCTCTCTGTGGGAACGATCCTTTCTTGTCCTTGCTATATTATATATTTTGAGTAGTAAGAAAGTGTAATTTATTTTTGACGCATACGACAGCGATCAAATTTTGGCGCCGCTGTCAGGGAGGCAGCGGTTATCACTTGTTTTTGGTTTCTTATTTTTGCTTTTCTTATTTTCTGGTTTTTAACATAGTTTTGAGAACTCTTATTTCAGGTACTTTTTTCGCATGGAAGGAGCATACTACATGAATGGATACGGTTTTCAACAACCTCAACAATATGACAACTACCAATTCCAGGGGTATAATCAAAACCAATTCATTGGTTATGACCAATATTCCATGGAACCTTATGGTTTTCCTCAACAACCTTATGGCGGGTATGTGTGTGAACAACCACAAGGATGGGATGATTCTGATGCTCGTGAACAACAAGTCTCTAGCTTTCTAGACAAAATTTCTGTAACGACCCTCAAGCGCATCAACGTTATTCGACTAGTCAAGAGACGATTAAGTCGTTAATGACTCGATTAATTAAAGACGAACCCTAATTAATATAAATTAATCTAACAACAATTTAGATTCGAAACTAATTTCATCGGATAGAGCTCGAAAAGTTATGCGAGATAGACTACCCGAACGTGTCAATCGGATGCCGGACGACGAAGATATCATTGGATAAGTATGAAGGGGAAAAATTACTATTTTGCCTTAGACCGACTCGGGCTGCCCTTATCCGTTCTCAGGTGCCTTTAGAATTTTGGTCGGCCTTATCTTCAAAACGTGTCGAGAGAAACACATTTTTCTTTTCACTTTCTCTTTCTTTCTTCTTTCTTCTTCTTCTCTGTTCTTCCTCTCCTTCTCTCTCTCAACTTCAATTTCAGCGGATAGAGCTTAAATCTCTTGAGAATAGTTCCTATAAAGCTTGTAGTCGTTGAATCTAGGGAGTAGGTATTGGTGTTGTGAATGATTAAGCTCAGAAGGAGAAGAAGAAAATGATACAGATGTTGAATTGAGGTTGGGGTTTCTGGAATTAGTGTTCTTATAGGACTGGGGATGATAAAGTGGTGTTCTGGGATAAAGAATTGAGTGGTTGTTATTGGGTTGACAAGGTGATGTTGTTCTATTGATGAATCGATCGGAAAAAGGTAAATCAGAGATTTACTTAGGGTTTCTGTTTTGATTTCTTTATGAAACTGAGTTTGGTTTGAGGTTATTTATGATGGGTTTGCTTTTGATTGTGGTTTAATTAGATTTACTAGATTTAATTTAGGTTTCTTTAGGTAAATGGGGAAGTAGGGTTTCCTGGGTTGTTTTGAGATTCGAATTAGGTGATTGTTAAGAAGAGATTGGAGATGGGTTTAATTGATTGAAGTAAGAACTTTTTTCAATTGATAATTGAAGTGGTCTTGATGTAAACTGAGAATGTTTTGGGGTTGCTATTGGTGGTAGTGCTTATAGAGTTGTAGCTTAGATGAATGATCCAGGTGGATATGAGTTTCTGGTGGCTTGGTGGTGCAACTGAAGTTTAATGAAGCTGCAAGTGGAGGATGTAATGAACTAGGTTGTGATTCAGCTGAACTGGTGGTTTTGAATATATGGTTTATGAAGATTTTAGTTGATATGCTATGGCAAATGGGTTTGTAATTGTTATATGAAGTTTGGTTGCTGCTTCAGAGGATTTGTAGTGACTAGCTGAAGGTTGAGATACATGAGAGATGAAGTAACAGATATTTTGAATGGCTTGGGAAGTTATGGAGCATATTGCTGATGTTGAATTGAGTTTGAGACTGCAGTGATAAGTGAAGATAGTCTTGGTTGCAGCTCACATGTCCTTGAGCTGATCTTAGTTAGATGAATGAAGTGTTATAATTGGAATTGCAAGTGATAGTGATTTCAGGGACTGGATATGGGAAAGGTAGTGGTGACGTTGTTGTTACTGATATGAAGATTTGAAGAGTGGCTGGATATTGATTTGGTGTTACTGCTGTTGAGTTGAGATAAAATGATCATGTTTGTGGTGGTGATGAAGACTGTGAGGAGGAATGGACTTGCAATGTAACTGATGGATATCGGTGATGAAGACATAGGTTATAGTCACTATGGTGGTGTTTGGTGAAGCTGATGTTACATGATAGCTGAAATGGAGTTTGTTGGTGAAGTTATTCTGTGGTGGATAAATTGCTATTTCAAATGGAACAAGCTTGATGTGGGTGAGTTCGAGTTACATGATTGTTAACTTAAGAAGCGTAGGAGTGGCTGGTGTGTTGGTTTGTAGAAAGATTGTAGAACTGAAAAGATTGTGTATGTAGATGGATATATAAGGTACCTATATTGGTGGTCAAATGCTGATTATGTTGAACTAATACGAAGCTACAATTACAATGAAGATTATGTCTTGGGATGTTATGCAAAGATGTATGTTAAGACAGATGTTGTATTGAATCTGCAGATGAAGATAGTGAAATTGTGAAACTGGAATTGGTTATAACTGTTAATGAAGAAAAGTCGAGTTATTGTGAAGAAGTTATGTCTTAGTACAGATTGTAATGGTTGGTTTTGATTCAAGCTTGGAAATAAGTTGATAGAGATTATGTGTATGCTTTGGTGTTTTTGATTATGCTTTAGAATTTTGGCATAGGCATTTGGCCTATTAGTCATCCTAGTCAGATTGTCTGTCTGACTCTGTCCTTAGCTGATTTAGAATATCTGACTGAGATGAATCAGTCTAACTCTGAGTTGACTCATTAACCAGACCTAGCCAGCCTTGACTCAGTGGACTTAGACTAGTTAACTTACCTTGACCTCGTACTTGACATTTGACTGACGTTTACCATTAGTTGTCTCTGTTGACCGTTATCGTTGACTGTTAGTTGACCAGAATATACTTTAATTTCCTATATTGATATTTTGGATCCCTTATGGTCCGAATTAACCTTTGATTCCTTCTACAAAGTTGTAGATACTCATAAGACATATCTAATGGACTGTATAACCAGTCTAATTGGATTAGTAAACTTTTGGATAAACTAAAGGTATAGAATAATACGATGTGGAACCATAAATGGATTTAGAGCCATTAGATAGTTCACTTAGTTTATAACTAGACAATTGTATGAAATTATATTATGAGCCTTGTATGAGCCTTTTGGTTAATCTTAGAGTGCTTGTGTGATTAACAGTTAATCTTTATTAACAACGATCGATCTAAAGAATGAACCAGTAGATTATGGATCTCAAGGTATGCGAGGCTTGTCATCAAAAGAGGTGGGAATCGATAAAGAACTCTCTTGTATTCATTATTATTTTACAAATCAATCTTTGTGTTGTGAAATTCATGCATATCTTTGTGTGCTCTGTGTGGTGTGAGATGTGTGCCGACACAATATCAGTATTCTATGGCTAGGGCGATACAACGCAATATTATTATTGTAGTTGCAGGAAATCCTACACTACACCCTTGTTAAGAATTTGTAATATTCAACCTACACTTGAAGATTAAAAACGACACTTCTTTATTTGATTTTCAGAAATGTTTACAAGAAATGTAAGAAATCAAGAATACAACTATTCTCTTGAAGTTTCTCTCTCCTCTGGACTCTTTTAACTCTCCAAAAATATATCATCCTTCTTTGAATCTATAGGAACCCTTTATATAGGAAATTACATAGTGGATGACAGCTAAGTTTTCCTTTTATTTCGGATCTTCTCTGCGATCTCATCGCAACAACTATAATGTTCATTCTCGCAGATGTTGTAACCATCGCAGAACGAACATGCTTTTCTCTTGTTTCTTCCATTGTCAGCCATTACATCATTCTTTTAGTTACTCTGTAACGCTCGCGAAATGTTGTTGAAGAGTTTGCGGTGACACTCGCAAAAGTGTTGTTAATCTCTTGTGAATATAATTGTAGCGATATTCTGGTCCTACATCTTGCCTCTTCTTATGTCTTTTTTGCGAAGGATGAAAATATCATAAGAACTGAAACTATTTTAATGCCGCAACTGTTTATCTTTTTAAATTCTTCTGCTTTGACACGTTTCTTGTATTCTTCGCCAGCTGTCTTCACGTACTTTTTATTCCATTCAATTTTCGACACGTCCTTTTAAACTGCTGCAATCTAACCGTTCATGTCCTTTTGTTGCATTAATTGCAATCATTATTTATCTTCTCGATAACTTTCCTTCTTCTATAAATACTCCTTTCATTCTTTTATTTTCCTCTTTTTACTTTCTTCCTCTTTCTCCCAGTAACTTCTCTGCAAGTTCACTGTTCTTCCGTAAATTGCGCATCTGTTGTTGTTGCGATTTCTTTCTTATTTTCAACATTTTTCTTCATTCCCATACCCAAAAGATGGTTTCCGCTGGTATTAAAAATTTGGCTGCTTTTGGTGAGATGCGAGAAAAACTCAAAAGTAAAGGTTTTACTTTGTCTACAATTCCAGATCAAAACCCCAAATCCTAACTTTCCATCAAATTATTTTCTGATCATCAACTTTCTCATGATAAAGTTATAGTATCGCTAGGTCAGCTTGAAGCTGGTCTTCCCATTCCTCTCTATAACCCGGAACTTCCCTTATTCTATGAAATAATTTCTCACGAGAATTTCTCGCGAGCAGTATATCAATTGGGTGGAGATTGTATTCGATTACTACTTGAATATGCTTCTCGCGGTGCCGATAAAGGATCTCGCTACCTTGCTACTGCGAAGAATCCTCAATTCAAGGATGTTCCAATCATTCCCGCGATGTATACTGTGGATAATTTCTTCATCAACTATAATCCCCATGAAGAGAGATATCACTTGTTGGGGTGTCCACTTGCAAAATAAAGATAATATTGCTGATGATAAAGCTCTTATGTTAGATATTGATTAGCATACAAATAACAATCAAGGTCCTCGCCATTCCAGTGATGACAAGAGGTTTATTTTTCCTCTAATTTTAGAGGGTCCGTATATTTTTGGCACCCATTCTTTGCCTGCAAATCTCGTGAAATACCAACCATGGGTGTTTTATTGGCTTGAGGAAGATAAAGAAGTATGTTCTCCTTAGTTCTTTGCATAACAAGTTATTTTTATTATTTTTATTTGATTTTCATATCTTTAAGATCTCGCTGATTATGCATGTTTATTAGATTGAGAGATTTAAGGCCAACTATGAGAAGTTTAGGAAACCTGCTACTCGTTCAGCTCTTTAATTACTCACAGATGAAGTAAGAAATATTTCTTTATAAATCTTAATAATATATTGTTGCCCCTATTTCTTATCTTCATCTGTGCTCGCAGGTAATCGAAGAATTAGAACCAATAGAACCAAGGTGAAATCTTCAATTGATCGCAAGGGGAAATCTACTGCTCCTCCCAAAGGGAAGGCTACTACCCCTCACAGTGAGGAGTTTGATGATCCTCCCTTAAATAAAAGAAAAATCCAACTCTCTTCTTCTTCAACTGTCATAAACCCTGTTGTATCTTATGTAGTGTTAGCCGTTGTTAAGGGCACCTTTGTTTCTCTTAGGGCACCTCTGTTAGTGGGGTTAGTTTTTTTAGTTAAAACGCATGTCTTCCGCACGTGTAGTCCTTGGATTCCTCTTGTGTGGTTGATATAAGCTTGTACTGTTCTCTGGCATAACTATGAAGAATTAGTTAATGAAAACTTGCTTTCCTCTCCCAATTTCTCTTCTCATCCAAGTCTAATCTCTATCCTTAGAGATTCTGAGTTATTTCCGTGCTAATTTGTAGTGTAGATCACTACAATTGGTATCAGAGCACTCAACCCTGAGTGTTCCTGTGTAACCATGTTATCCCAAAAAGAGTTCGACGCCCTAAACAAAAGGGTTAATGAGTTATCTAAAGAGCAGAGTGAAGGTTTTAAAGAGTTGAGTAATAATATGGATGACTCTCAGCAATCTTTATCTCCTGCTTTACTCGCAAGCCTTGGACAGCTATTTGAGACTCGGATGGCTTCAATAGAGGCTAAAGTGCTAAATCAAAACAAATCTGGAGATGGGGTACTTGAAACTCAATTCGCTCACCCAAAAAAAGATGTTAGCAAGGGTCCTGAGACTGAAGGTAATCGCAAAATTCTCATTATTCCTGTTTCACATACTCATAAACCAAAGATAGAGTTTCCTAGATTTGATGGGACTAACCCTAGGTCTTGGATCATAAAGTGCAATAAATTTTTTCAATTACATGTTATGGATGAGGAACAAAAAGTTATGATGACTTCATTATATCTAGATGGTATAGCTGATGTGTGGTATCAGGATTACCAAGTGAATAAGGAATTGATTTTGTGGGAAGAGTTCTGTATTGAGGTGAATTTTAGGTTCCAGGAGATTGGCCATGATGATGTAGTAGGGGAATTCAATAAAATGTTTCAAGAGGGTACTGTACTTGAGTATCAAGAGTTATTTGAGGAGCTTAAGGCTCTCATGATAGCTAATAACCCCTATTTAACAGACTCATATTTCACTTCTAGATTTATCAGTGGCCTAAAAGAAGAGATTAGAATGGCAGTACAAATGCACTCTCCAACATCACTACATCAAGCAATATATTTGGCTATAATGCAGGAAGCCTTACTAGAAAAAATATCTAAAAAAGGCTAAGTTTGTTTCCAAACTTCCTTCCCTGTCATTTAGTGGAAGCAGTTCAAGGAGCTTTGTCTCTACCCCCAAGTAAAATTCTCCATCACCAAAAGAGAATGTGAACTCACAAACTCTCCCTATTAAGAAATTAACATATGCATATATGAGGGAAAGAAGGGAGAAGGGATTCTGCTATAACTGTGATGAGGTATTCCAGATGGGCCACAAGTGCATTAAGAAACAGTTGTATATGCTAGTAGGAGAGGAAGAAGAGTCAACTAGCTCTGGAGGAGACTCACCAGAAAATGCTACACTCATCCAAGAATTGGAAGAAGAGGTAGAGATTTCTTTACATGCTCTCTCTGGTAATGTGGCACATAATACCATTAGGATTCAAGGGCTCACAAAGAATAAGAGGAGGTTCACCATTTTAATTGATAGTGGGAGTACCCACAATTTCCTAGATCCTGAAGTGGCAAGACTGAGTGGGTCCATTATTGAGCCTACATCCTCTTTACCAGTTGATGTGGATGATGGCAATAAAGTAATCAGTGATGTTAAATGTTCTCAATTCACTTGGAGTATGCAGGGCCATCATTTCTCTTCAGATGTCAGATTCTTGTCCTTGGGAGGCTGTGACATGGTTTTGGGGGTAGACTGGATGAGGAATTTTAGCCCAATCCAGTTTGACTTTACCAAATTAACTATCTCATACATTAAAGATGGAAGCAATATTGAGTTGAAGGGCAGTAGTGAGGAAATAAGAATTTCTGCTATGACTGCTAAAGCTTGCCATAAATTCATTAAGAAGAGCACGCATAGAGTAATGGGGCAACTGTTCTGCATCTCAGCTAAGGAGGTACAACCACCAACTCCTGTTATTATTAAACCCCTTCTCTCCACATATTCCAGCATTTTTCAAGAGCCTACCTCATTACCCCCACAAAGGCTCCATGACCACCATATACCCTTACACCCCAATGCCACACCTCCAAATCAAAGACCTTACAGAATACCTTATGTACAAAAAGAGGTTGTTGAAAAACTGGTGCAAGAGATGGTGAAGTCAGGGGTAATTAAACCCAGCAATAGCCCATTTTCCTCACCTGTTTTGCTAGTCAAGAAGAAGGATAGTAGTTTGAGATTTTTTGTAGAATACAGGAAGGTAAATGAGTTAATTGTTAAGGACAAGTACCCCATTCTTTTTATAGAAGATCTATTGGATGAACTGCAGGGTGCTAAGGTCTTCACCAAGATAGACTTGAGAGCAGGTCACCACCAAATAAGGGTTTACCCAGCTGATACTCAGAAGACAGCATTCAAGACACACCAAGGACACTATGAGTTCTTAGAGATGCCTTTTGGGTTAACAAATGCACCATCTAGCTTCTAAGCACTTATGAATGATGTATTCAGACCCTACTTGAGGAAATTTATTCTGGTTTTCTTTGATGACATATTGGTATACAACCCCAACATGGAAACTCACTTGCAATATCTACAGCTTACTCTAACAACTCTCAAAGGGCACTCATTATTTGCAAGGCTCAGTAAATGCTCTTTTAGCCAAGATCAATTGGAGTATTTGGGGCACATTATTTCCGGGGAAGGAGTTGCTGCTGACCCAAAAACAATTGACAGCATGATCAGGTGGCCTACTCCAAAGACTCTCAAGGACTTGAGGGGTTTTCTGGGATTGACAGGTTATTACAGAAAGTTTGTACAAAACTATGGGATTATTTCCAAGCCCCTTACAGAATTACTGAAGAAAAATATCTTCCAATGGAGTAGCTCAGCTCAAGAAGCTTTTGAGGAACTTAAAAGGGAAGTCACAACCACCCCAGTACTGGTATTACCAGATTTTAAAAAACCATTTGAGCTGTCCACTGATGCTTGTGACAATGGAGTAGGGGCAGTGTTGATGCAAGAAGGTAGAGCAATAGCATACTACAGAAAAATCTTGGGACCTAGATTCCTAGCAATGTAAACCTATGAAAAGGAACTATTGGCAGTAGTGATGGCAGTGACTAAGTGGAGGCCCTACCTAATGGGAAACAAATTCATAATTTACACTGACCATCAAAGCATCAGATACTTCATGGAGCAGAGGATGCATTCCTTATTATAACAGAAATGGTTAGCCAAACTGTTAGGGTATGACTATGAGCTGAAGTATAAAAAGGGTTCTGAAAATTTGGTAGCTGATGCACTATCAAAAGTGCAGTTGGAGGAGAAGTCCCATTGTCAGAGTTTGACCTTGTTACAGCCAAATTGGTTGAAGGAGGTACAAGAAAGCTATAAAGATGATGCTTTTTCTGAGCATATGATTCCACATCTCACCTTGCAGGAACCCAAGGAGAGTGAATTTACCTACAAGTAAGGGTTATTAAGATATAAGGGAAGACTCTATATTGGACACAGAGGAGGTATAAGGCAGAAAGTCATTTACTCAAGTCATTCCTCATGTGTTGGTGGTCATTCAGGAGTTCAAGCTACATACCAAAGGGCCAAGCTTTACTTCTTTTGGGCGGGTATGAAAAAAGTCATTAAAGAAGTAGTGAGTACTTGTGAAATATGTCAGCAACACAAAGGCTTCAACACTGCACCAGCTGGTTTGCTGCAACCACTTCCAATACCCAGTGAAGCATGGGAGCATATTAGCATGGACTTCATCACTGGACTGCCAAAATCATAAGGAAGAGAGGTAATATTGGTTGTGGTGGATAGATTTACAAAGTTCAGCCATTTTATGGCATTGAGTCACCCATATACTACATCATCTGTGGCCAAGGTGTACATGGATAATATCTACAAACTACATGGTCTCCATAAATCCATAATTTCAGATAGAGATGTTGTGTTTGTGAGTAACTTCTGGCAAGACCTATTTACTAGGTTGGGAATAGCTTTACATTTGAGTACTGCCTACCATCCTCAAACAGATGGGCAAACTAAAAGAGTGAATGCTTGCCTAGAGTCATATTTAAGATGCATGACCATTTATAAGCCAAGTAAGTGGGTTACATGGCTAGCAATGGCTCAATGGTGGTATAACTCTAGATATCATACAAGTCTGAAGCTTTCACCTTTTGAAGCCTTGTTTGGGTATGCACCACCACATTTTGGAATTTCCACTTCAAAGCAGGGAGTTAGTGCTGAAGTAGACAACTACCTTGAACAAAGGAAAGCAACGAAATCACTCCTCAAAGAAGCTATGGAGTTGGCTCAGCACAGGATCAAGTCCCAAGCTGATAAAATGAGGACAGAAAGATCATTTGAGGTGGGGGAATGGGTGTATTTGCGCTTACAACCTTACATACAATCCTCAATTCAGGTGATAAGAAATCTAAAACTCTCTGCTAATTTTTTTGGGCCTTACCAAATAGAAGAGAAGGTTGGAAAGGTGGCGTACATGCTGAAGTTACCTGAGGGATCAAAGATTCATCCCACATTCCATGTCTCTCAGCTAAATCTCAAGTTAGGGGTTGGAGTCATGCCTCAAACAAACCTTCCTGCCACAACCAAAGAAGGAGAACTCAAGGTGAAGCCACTACAAGTGTTGAACACTAGGATGATAAAGAAGAATTCTCAACCTGTCCATCAAGTGCTAGTTCATTGGGAGGGGCTTACTGCTGATGAAGCCACCTGGGAGGACATGCATTATATGGCAGCAAATTTTCCAAAGCTTATTCTTGAGGACAAAAATCTTCAGAAGGAGAGGGAATTGTCATAAACCCTGTTTTATATTATGTAGTGTTAGCCGTTGTTAAGGGCACCTTTGTTTATCTTAGGGCACCTCTGTTAGTAGGGTTAGTTTTTTTAGTTAAAATGCATATCTTCCGCACGTGTAGTCATTGGATTTCTCTTGTGTGGTTGATATAAGCTTGTACTGTTCTCTGGAAGAACTATGAAGAATTAGTTAATGAAAACTTGCTTTCCTCTCCCAATTTCTCTTCTCATCCAAGTCTAATCTCTATCCTTAGAGATTATGAGTTTTTTATGTGCTAATTTGTAGTGTAGATCACTACATCAACTCCTCAATCTATTCCAGAGAATTCAAGTGTTGATTTTGATAAGAACAACAATGATGATGATTTTGATGATGACAATGACATTCCTTCCATGGAAGATTCTTCCTCTTCCGAGTCTTCAATGGCTTAATTATCCAAGATTTTTGGCGATATTACTCATGGTATCGCTAATAATTATGAATATGAAGTTCTTAATGGGACATCCCAGGCTCTCGCCAAGGTCTGCGATGCTCCCATATTGGTAGATAATGATTCTCTCCAAGGAATATCAAGATCGCTGACTCCCAGTCTCTTAAATTCTATTGGTACCCTGGTATGTTTTCATTTTAAACCTGTTTATGTATTTATTCCATCACCAAGCCTTAACTTATATTATTCTCTCGCAGGTTGGAAGAGCTTCCTTTGCTGTTGCCTCTAATTTGGACAAAAGGCGTGCATTTTCTCAAAAGAAGAATGTTGTTCTTCGCCAAAAGAATGAAGAACTAAAATCTGAATTCACTAATCTTCGCGGGAAGAATGAACAAATGGAATCTGAACTTGCTAATCTTCGCGAGAAGAATAAGCAGTTGGAGACTGAAGCTTCAGTTAATAAACAAAAAATCTCCGATCTTGACAAAGCTAATCAACAACTTTATGGTATGATATATTTCTTTTCTCTTTTAATTCTTCTTACCCAATCGCAGCTTATTCAAGCAACCATTCTTAATTTTCAGATATTTATGGTCTTACTGATGAGGCTACATTCCTCCAATCTTTTCCTGAACCTGTAGATGAGAATACCCTTCTTGCTCGCCTTAATAGTTCTTTAAGTAGTTTCTCAGACGATCAGATTAAATCTCTTTCTTTAGATGAACTTAAATCCAAACTTAATCTCTTAAAGATTGAGCACAGATTCAATATAAGTTTAACCAATAAGTTTAAGCACCTTTATCTTAATTCAAAGGAAGAAGTCAATAGATTAAGAAAAAAGAATAGTGATCTTATTGACGAGAAAGATCGTTCTGTTAAAAATGGCACCAAGGCCCTATCTGATTTTCATAAAACTCATCTTACTATTCAAATGGAAAGAGATAAACTTATCTGCGAGAATAAAGATCTTCTTGTGAGGGAAACTCAAGTTCGCTCTCATCTTCTTATTAATAGTGATGATGAGTTTGCTTGGGCTGCGAAGGTTCTTGACAATGCCAGAAATAATTTAGGTGTAGGTGTTAGTCTCCATGTTGAACAAGCGGCTTTAATTAAAGACATGATTTCTGAAAGAGAAGGTTGTTAGTCATCCTTCCTTATTAACTTCTTGTTTTTATTGTTCTTCCTTGCAAACTTTTCAACTTGTTGTTATATACTTGCAGGAGCTGAAAAAAGATATCTTGAAAGAATTGGGGAACTTGAAACTGACAAGAGTCAACTCGCAAGTAGTCTTACTGCTTGCAACGAGAAGTATTCACGACTGAAAGACCAATTAAGGATTACTACCGCGAACTTTAGTACCACTCTTATTGATGTTCGCAATAAATCCATTAAACTGGTTTGCGATGATCACGACATTCCTCATTCTACATATCCTGATCTTGCAAAGGAAATTCCAGCAAAAACTCCAAAATCTTGTTATTTCCGATATGAAGCTGGGGAATCTGATGATGAAGATAATAATGATAATGAAGAAAAATCTGGCGATGGGGAGAAATCTGATGAAGATGATGGTGATGGATCTAATTAGTTCTGTTTCTTCTTTTTGTCTTCCTTGTAATTTTTGTATACTTATTTCCTTCTTCCTGCAATATTGCTGCGAGTTTCTCCAATCTTGTAAATTTCCTTGTATAAATTTCTTTTGCTTCCATCTGTATGAATTAGAAAACAACTCTTTTTCTGCAACATAATTAATCAACATAATTATTACCCTTTAACTATCTGCATAAATGTGTCATAATAATGTCTATGCAATTTTATCATATGATGATGAATAATAAGTTCATCATTCTGTGCATTCCCATACTTGCCTCTATTATTCATCTGCAATATGAAAAAATTGAGTAGAGATTAGATAGATGTTGCCTCAATATCTGCGATAATATTGCTAGCAATATTTGCATATTTTTTTGATTTCTGCGTAAATATCGCAAACCTCATAATTTCTGCGTCACTATCGCAATCATTTAATCTTGTGGTCTTATTATGCCTTCCTAGTTAAAGGTTTTATTTTGCCACATTTTTCTTTCTGCGACAAAATCGCAGGATGTCTTTACATTTGCATGTATTGACCCATTGATTTTGTCTTATCCATATTTTTTCAACATCTTTGCGACAATATGATAAGTTTAAACTTTCTTGCGAGAATTAAACCTTATGACATTGCCATCTTGCGATGAAATCGCAGGACGTCTTTATATTTTCATGTAAAAACCCATTGATCTCATCTTAACTTTTCTCTTATGGCTTGTTGCCTCTGTATTATTTTTGTCACGCGAAAATATGACAGGCCTAAATGTTCTTGCGATCATAAAGCGAAAATATGTCAGCTTCCTAATGGAGGGTGCCACCCTTATCTTCCCCATGGTTTCCCCTTCAATGAGGGAACATCGGCCATACAACACTAGCTCCTCCCATCCGGATTTACCAACAACCAGTTGTTTTCGCAGCCTCTTGTCCTTTATGCCTATATGGCTTATAGTTACAATACTGCACCCTAAGTGGGGTTTTCTTCAGCCCAAGTGCATCATAGCCAAGACTTACCAAGAATGGCCAAGGTAGTTTCATACGCCTCGGGCACCCTTGGCTCAACCGTGTACCTCGGTGCCTTGGTCATACTCTGAACTTCTTAGAAGAGATTCACAGTCGTCCAACCAGGGTATAACCTTATATAGTTAGAAATCCAAGATCTCTCTCCTGGATAGGTTTTCTTTAACCCCAACATCTGCATGACTCAGGTTCCAGCAGCGGTATAACCTTATCCCTGAGTCATGTAAAGAGATACCCCCTAATATGACGCACTATTAGGTCTTACATTTGCCTCTTGCGAAATTGTATCCGCGAACTAAGGTGTACGCCATAAAGGTTCGTCCCATTTTATTAATCTCTGCGAAATTTTATTTGCGCTTCTCGCGAGTATTGTAACTCAGATAAAATTTCACTTCTTTGATCTTCTTTCTTCTTGTAAAATTTTGCAATTCTTTCAAACAGAGTACTCTTTTCAATTACATTTTCTTCAAACAAATCATTCATAAGCTTCTCTAAATTTCATCATTTTACCTTTCTATTTACTACTTTCTATTGCTACCTTCTTATTGTGCTTTGCTATTTTCTCTTCATTTGCAAGCCGCTTGCCTCCAACCATTAATTTGTCACTTCTTTGATCTCGCAGCATTTCATATTCTTGTTGTTCTATTGCATCAACCATTAATTTGTCACCTCTTTATTTCTGTTTGATGTTGTGTGTCCAACTTCTATTCCTCGCGGATATTTCCTCACCAGTTTCCATGTCAATTTCATAACATTTCTTTCTTTCTCCCCAATCTATTTTAATGACTCCAACTCCCTTTGGATGTGGAAACTTGATGCATTGATGATAAGTTGATGCCACACCTAATATCCCATGCAGCCATGGTCTGCCAATCAAAGCATTATAAGGTGATTCAATGTCAACAACATAGAATAAGATTGTAGAAGATATTCCCTTTAATGGAATTCGCATTGTAATCTCCCCTTTGGGATTGTTAGCAGTACCATTAAAACCATAGATTTTATACGTTGATGGTGTTAGATATCCGTCTCTTCCACCCATGGTTTTGTAGGTATGATAGAATAAGATGTCAACTAAACTCCCTGTGTCTATTAGAACTCTGTTAATGGCCCAAGAATCTTCATTTTCATCATCATTTTCTTCATCTTCTTCTTTCATCTGCTTTGGATTTATTTCTAATCTTACCACCAATGGGTTATCATGCCGCTCGCCAGGCTATGGTATTTCTTGTGCAGTGAAAGATATAGTTTGATTTTGCCATTATTCTAATGGCGAGGCTCTCGCTATATTCATTATTTCTCTTCCATCTGTGTCTCTCGCGAAGACTCTTCTTAGAACATTGTCATGGAAATCCTCAATAGTTCTGTATGAATGTACAATGGAATTACAAAACAAATTCTTTGCTTTGGCCCCAACTTCTATTACGAATGTTTTTGCTCCTTTTACAGTATTCACTCTGCGAATTTCTAGTACTGGTGGTAACTACTGGGATTGTGGATGTCCTACTAGAAAGTGATTTAACTTCCCCTGATCAATTATCCTTAAAATTATCCTCTTTACATTCCTGAAATCATTTACTATGTGACCATGAAAGTGATGGTAAGGAAAAAATTCTTGACTTCGATTATTTGGATGTTGCTCTTTTCCCATATTCCATGGTGATGGTATGTTTTCCATTATAATGATAGCTTCCCAAATTTTTTCTATACTAGCATTTAGAGGTGGCATCTTAATTTCTTCCCATATTATCTTCTGATTACCATGGCTTCTGAAATTATTTTGCCTCTGACCACCATATGTTTATTGTGGTAGATCAAGTCTTTGGATTTTGTTATTTCCTCCGCGATTGTAATAATTCTTCTCCCTTTCATACTCTTCTTGATATCGACTGCCCATCGCTACTAACTTCTGCTGGTTATCAATCACCACTTTCTCTTGTTGTGCCTGTGAGGTGCTCACCACATTGTTAATAATTTTAGGAAATAAACTTCTGTTTGCCGCTACTGAGCTGGTGTTTGCGATTAGATATGATTCCATTTCATTTTGTTTCTCCTCTAAAGCAATGTATTCTTCTTTTAATTCTCGCAGCTCTGTCATGGTGATTGTATTTTTGATTCTGAAAATTTGTATGTATAGTAAATTAGTTGCGAACATTGCATTAATAAAAGATAAAATGAGGCATCTTTCATTCACTCTTCCAGCCATCTCACTGCACATTGACTTTTATCTTATGGTTAAGTGCTTCAAAATCTCGCCAATCCTATGTTTTAATCCAAATACATCTTCAATGCCTGGCCGCGATGAATTATTGCTTATATATGCTCCCAGAAATGTAGCTTGTAAATGATCAAAAGAAGTGATAGTATTTTTTGGCAATCCCTCGAACCATTTTAGCGCCTAGCCAGTTAAGCTAGACGCAAAATACTTGCACAATACAGTATCATGATTCTCCCATTATAGCATACACCTAACATAAATCCTTAACATGCTGAACAACACAAGTAGTTCCATCAAAGATACTGGTTAATGTTGGTAAATTGCGTTTAGGGGGTATTCCTCTTAGCCGTACTTCCTGAGCGAAAGGGGTTCTCGCAGCTTCTTCAATTTCTTCATCAAGTTGCCTTCTGCCTCCTTCTTTTCCATTATTTATCATTCCTCGCATTTCCGCTAATTCTCTCAATATTTGCTCATTTTCAGCTGAATTTTGCTCCATTGGTCTCTTTAATGCAGTTTCTCTTCTTCTGCGTTCTTGTATTTCTTGTATTGCGAGATTTTGTGCATCTTCTTCTTCATCTTGATTCTGTCTTTCTCTGCGATTTTCTCTTTCACATTCTTCTTGAAATCGCAGCTGATTATGCTGTCTATTTTCTTCTCTGTGAATTTCTTCATTGCTCATCATTTATCTTCGCTGTCTTTCTATTCTCCTCTGTATTCTATCATACTCTTCCTGAATATTATCATTATAGCTATTTTGTGTACGTTTCCTTTATCGATTTTTATTGTTATTCTGTCGTACTGCCTCTTTAAATTCTTGTTCTTTTACTTCTGCCCTTAATCTTTCTCTCTCGCAAGCTAGACGTGCTTGTTCAGCATAATGTCTCTCACTTTCTTCTTCAATTATTCTTCGATTTCTTTGAATCTCTCGCCCATGTAATATTTTCCTACCTTCTTCTCGATTTTCTTCACCATTTTGGTTGTTTCCTCCCTCTTGATTTCTATTGTTACGTCTATCATCCAAAATTTCGCCACGCGGATCATGGCGATCATCAATTATTTATTCTTCCCTATGATGTTGTTCTTCATTTGGATTTTGCATTCCTTCTCGAATATTTTCTCTAAAATTTCTCATAGGGGAATTTCGCCTTGGTCCTTCTCTAAATGACCTTGAACTTGATCTAACAGTACTTCTCGATCTCCTTCTCTGTAATCTTAAATTTCCCATTCTTAACTCATGATTCTGTCTTGTTAAATTTGCACGTTCTTCTACTTTTAATCTCCTTTCCTCTTGTACTCTTTGTCTTAAATCAGCTATTATTTCATTTTCACCTTCTCCATGAATTAATCCTTCAACTACTACTTGATCTATTTCCTCCCCTCTTTTATTTCTTAATTTCCGATCTTCTGCTTCTTCCATCGAATCCGATCTCCAAGTATGCACACTCACTCTATCATAATCCACAACTCTATCTTGTATTGGTGTTTGTTGATTCGGCTGTTGAATTTGATTTTCCCCTTCATTTCTTATTGTATTTCTTCTTGTTCTTACTCTTGAAGATTCTTCCATTTTATTTGTTCTTCCTCCTGCAAGTCTTTTACTTCTCCTTACGGTTGTTGGTGGTTCTGATGTATTTCTTCTTCTTCCAGCCATTAATTATTATTAAATTGTTGAAGATTGCGTAAGATCTTTTTACTAATTGTTCCAAATTCCTTCTAATCACAATGTCAATTTTTACATTTTTCTTCAAATATCCCTCAATTCATCCCTGTTTCGAGCGCCAAAATGTAGTTGCAGGAAATCCTACACTACACCCTTATTAAGAATTTGTAATATTCAACCTACACTTGAAGATTAAAAACGACACTTCTTTATTTGATTTTCAGAAATGTTTACTAGAAATGTAAGAAATCAAGAATACAACTATTCTCTTGAAGTTTCTCTCTCCTATGGACTCTTTCAACTCTCCAAAAATACATCATCCTTCTTTGAATCTATATGAACCCTTTATATAGGAAATTACATAGTGGATGGCAGCTAAGTTTTCCTTTTATTTTGGATCTTCTCTGTGATCTCATCGCAACAGCTATAATGTTCATTCTCGCAGATATTGTAACCATCGCAGAAAGAACATGCTTTTCTCGTGTTTCTTCCATTCTCAGCCATTACGTCATTTTTTTAATTACTCTGTGACGCTCGCGAAATGTTGTTGAAGAGTTTGCGGTGACACTAGCATAAATGTTGTTAATCTCTCGTGAATATAATTATAGCGATATTCTGGTCCTACAATTATGGCTAGGGCGATACACCGCAATATTATTCTTCATTTATATATATTCAGTATTCTATGGCTAGGGCGATACACCGCAATATTATTATGGCTAGGGCGATACACCGCAATATTATTATTCCCTTATGTGCGGCAACACACATCTCATACATGGATGTTTTATGTTATTTATGAATGTCTATGAAGAAGTTTCTACTTTATGTTTCATTGTCTTTCCTTGTATTACTGACTTTCTATTAAACCTGCATTGTCTTCGAATCATATTAATGATTACTTGAAAGCTAGTTGTTATTTCTACTGGGCACCCCTTTTAGGGATGATGTGCTCACCCATTTCCACTTTCAGTTTTAGAGACAGATTAGAGTTGCGCAGCGGAAGCTTTGTGGCGTTGAGTCTTATGTTATGTTTATTAGGTTGTATATTCTATTTTCAAACCAAATGATTATTGTATATGTATCATTTGAGAGAATTTCTTGTATATATATATATTTCAGAGCGGGGCTAGTTTTTGGGTTAAGTTTTGTAGAAGATTTCTTAATAGAATGCTTAAGTGAAAGATTCAGATTCTTAGTACCTCTTTACTTAGTTAATTTCTTGTATTAGTAAGCTGCTAGCTTTGGGGGCGCTACATTTTCCATCTTTGTACAACAAGAGTTTCAAAAAAATAAAGAGACTAGAGAAGAGCAACTCCAAGAACTTCGTGAAGGTATTGCTAACTTGCGAAGAGGCATTGATCAATGCAAGGAATATATGTATAATTCTCATGTGCATATGGTTTGTGTAGGACCAGAATATCGCCACAACGACATTCTATGCGAGATTAACGACACTTCCAAGCGAGCATCACCACAAGAACTTCGACTACACTTCACGAGTGTCACAAAAGCCTTAAAAATAGTGACGTAATAACTGATGATTGAAGAAAACTTGAGAAAAGTATGTTTGTTCTGCGATGGTTACAAAACTTGCGAGATTTAACATTGTAACTATCGCGGTACAATCGGAGAATCAACCAGAAATAAGAGGAAAACTTAGCTATCACCCACTATGTAACTACCCTATAAATATAGACCCAATGTGTCCAGAAAAGGATGATGTATTTTTGAGAGTTAAGAAAGTCTTGAGGAGAGAGAAACTTCAAGAGAATTGTTGTAATCTTGAATTCTTCCATTTCTGTATACATTTCTGAGAACAAAATAATATAGTGTCGTTTTTCATCTTCAATTGTGAGTTGATTATAGCAAGATATTAACAAGGGTGTAGTGTGGGAAATCCTGCAACTACATTTTGGCGCCCGAAACAGGGAGAATCAAGCTAAAAAATCTCTAATTACAATTTAAGGATTTGAAGAAATTGTTAGAATTGAAGAAATGGCTAGAAGAAGAAGAAATACATCAGAACCACCAACAACTGTAAGGAGGAGTAAAAGACTTGCAGGAGAAGAAACAAATGAATTAGGAGAGTCTTCAAGGATAAGAACCAGAAGAAATATAACAAGGATTGAAGGATAAGATCAAATTCCGCAACCTAATCAACAAACACAGATACAAAATAGAAATGTGGATCATGATAAAGTGAGTGTGCATACTTGGAGATCGGATTCGATGGAAGGCGTAAAAGATCAACAATTAAGAGACGGAAGAAGAGAAGAAAGAAATTAAGGAATGGTTGAAGGATTAATTCATGGAGAAGGCGAAAATGAAACAGCAGATGATCCAAGACAAAGAATACAAGAGGAAAGAAGATTAGAGGCGGAAGAGCGTGCAAATTTAACAAGACAAAATCACGAGTTGAGAATGGAGAATTCGAGGTTACAAAATAGAAGATCAAGAAGTATTGTTAGATCGAATTCAAGATCATTAAGAGAATAATTAAGGCAAAATTCTCCAATAAGAAATGCTAGAGGAAATATCCAGGAGGAAATGCAAAATCCAAATGAAGAACAACGTCATGGAGAAGAAGAGGTAATAGAAGATCGCCATGATCCGCGTGGAGAAAATTTGGATAATAGATTTAACAACAGAAATCAAGAGGGAAGAGACAACCAAAATGATGAAGATAATCCAGAAGAAGGTAGGAGGATATTACATGGGCGAGAGATCCAAAGAAATCGAAGAATAATTGAGGAAGAAATTGAGAAACATTATGCTGAACAAGCACGACTAGATCGCGAGAGAGAAAGATTAAGGGCAGATGTAGAAGAACAAGAATTCCAAGAGGCAGTACGACAGAATAACCATGAAAATCGAGAAAGGAGACGTACACAAAATCGTTATAATAATAATATTCAGGAAGAGTATGATAGAATACAAAGGAGAATAGAAATACAGCGAAGAGAAATGAAGAAATTCACAGAGAAGTACAGCTGCGATTGCAAGAAGAAGGTGAAGCAGAAGATCACAGAAGAAAGAATGTGGGTGTAGACGAAGACACACAAAATATCGTAAGACAAGAGGTACATGAACGCAGGAGAAGGGAAGCTGCATTAAAAAGACCGATGGAACCAAATTCGACGGCGAATGAGCAAATTTTAAGAGAATTAGCAGAGATGAGGGGAATAATAAATAACAGAAGAGAAGGAGGTAGAAGGCAACTTGATGAAGCTATTGAAGAAGATGCGAGAACTCCATTCACCCAAGAAGTACAATTAAGAGGAATACCCCCAAAGTGCAACTTACCAGCATTAACCAGCATTTTTGATGGAACTACCTATGTTGTACAACATGTTAAGGCTTATGTTAGGTGTATGCTGCAATGGGAGAATCATGATGTTGTATTGTGCAAGTATTTTGCATCTAGCGTAACTGGCGAGGCGTTAAAATTGTTTGAAGGATTGCCAAAAAATACTATAAATTCTTTTGATCATTTACAAGCTACATTTCTGGGAGCATATATAAGCAACAATTCATCGCGGACAGGTATTGAAGATTTGTTTGGATTAAAACAGAGAGTTGGCGAGAGACTGAAACATTTAACCATAAGATGGAAGACAATGTGCAGTGAGATGGCAGGAAGAGTAGACGAGAGATATCTTATCTTGTCTTATATCAATGCAATGTTCGCGACCAATCTGCTGTACATACGAATTTTCATAATTAAGAATACAATCACTATGACTGAACTACGAGAACTACAATAAGATTACATTGCTTTGGAGAAGAAACAAAATGAGATGGAATCATATCCAATCGCGAATACCAATACATTAGCAGCAAATGGGAGTTTACTTCCTAAAATAATTAACAATGTGGCGAGCAGCTCGCAAGCACAACAAGAGAAAGTGGAGACTGATAACCAGCAGAAGTTGGTAGCTATAGGCAGTCGAGATCAAGAAGAATATGAAAGGGAGAAGAATTATTACAATTGCGATGGGAATAATAAGATTCAAAGGCTTGATCAGCCGCAAGAAGCTTATGGAGGACAGAGGCAAAACAATTTCAGAAGCCAAGGAAATCAGATGATCATATGGGAAGAAATTAAGATGCCTCCTCTAAATGATAGTATAGAAAAAATCTGGGAAGCTATCATTTTGATGGAAAATATACCATCACCATGGAATATGGGAAAATAACCACATCCTAATAATCGTAGTCAAGAATTTTGTCCTTACCATCAATTTCATGGTCACACAGTGAATGATTGCAGAAATGTCAAGAGAATAATTTTAAGGATGATCGACCAAGGAAAGCTAAACCACATTTTAGTAGGACATCCACAATCTCAGCGATTGCCTCCAGCACTAGAAATTCGCAGGGTAAATACTGTAAAAGGAGCAGAAACATTCGTAATAGAAGTTGGGGATAAAGCAGAGAATTTTTTTTGTAATTCCATTGTACATTCACACAGAACTATAGAGGATTTCCATGATAATGTTCTAAGCAGAGTCTTCGCGAGAGATACAGATGGAAGAGAGATAATGAATATCGCGAGAGCCTCGCCATTAGAAGAATGGCAAAAACAAATTATATCTTTCACTGCACAAGAAGTACCAGAACCTGGCGAGCAGCATGATAATCCATTGGTGGTAAGATTAGAGATAAATCCAAAGCAAATAGAAGAAGAAGATGAAGAAAATGTTGATGCAAATGAAGATTCATGGGCTATCAATAGAGTTCTAATAGACACAGGCAGCTCAGTTGACATACTATTTTATCATACCTATAATACCATGGGTGGAAGAGATGAAGATCTAATTCCATCAACATATAAAATCTATGGTTTTAATGGTACTGCCAATAAACCCAAAGGGGAAATTGAAATGCGGATTCCATTAAAAGGGATAACTTCCAAGATCTTGTTCTGTGTTGTTAACATTGAATCACCTTATAATGCCCTGATTGGTCGACCTTGGCTACATGGGATATTAGGTGTATCATCTACTTTCCACCAGTGTGTTAAATTTCCTCATCCTAATGGTGTTGGAGTTATTAAGGGAGATTGGGGAGAAAGCAAAAAATGTTATGAGATTGATATAAAATCTTGCGAGGAAAGAGCTGAGAGAAAGAGCAATTGGAAGTAAAACATCAATCAACGACAGAGATGTGAAAGATTGATGATTGATTCAATAGAGCAGCGAGAGGAAGATAATGACGAGCAGCTCGCATATAAAGAAAAAACAGCAAAACGTAACAGAAAAGCAGAACCAGAAGATAGTAAGTAGAAAGGTAAAATGATGAAATTTAAAGAATCTTACGCAAAATTTGTTTGAAGAAATTGCAATTGAAAAGAGTACTCTGTTTGAAAGAATTGCAAAAAATTTACAAGAAAATCAAAGAAATGAAATTTTATCAGAGTTACAATACTCGCGAGAAACGCGAATAAAATTTCGCAGAGATTAATAGAATGGGACGAACCTTTATGGCGTGCACCTTAGTTCGCGAATACAATTTCGCAAGAGGCAAATGTAAGACCTAATAGTGCGTCATATAAGGGGGTATCTCTTGACATGACTCAGTGATAAGGTTATACCGCTGCTGGAACCTAAGTTATGCAGATGTTGGGGTTAAAGAAAACCTATCCAGGAGAGAGATCTTGGATTTCCAACTATATAAGGTTATACCCTGGTTGGACGACTGAGAATCTCTTCTAAGAAGTGCAAACTATGACTAAGGCGTCGAGGTACACGGTTGAGCCAAGGGTGCCCAGGGCGTACGAAACTACCTTGGCGTTTCTTGGTAAGTATTGGCTATGATGCACTTGTCCTGAAGAAAACCCCACTTAGGGTGCAGTCTTGTAACTATAAGCCATATAGGCATAAAGTACAAGAGGCTGTGAAAACAGCTGGTTGTTGGTAAATCTGGATGGGAGGAGCTAGTCTTGTATGGACGATGTGCCCTCCTTGAAGGGGAAACCAGGGGGAAGATAAGGGCGGCACCCTCCATTAGGGATATGATAAGTGTCTAAAGACGGCAATAACATGGGGCTTTATGATCGCAAGAACATTTAGGCCTGTCATATTGTCGCGTGACGAAAGTTATACAAAGGCAACTAGCCAAAAGAGAAAAAGTTAAGATGAGATCAATGGGTTTTTACATGAAAGTGTAAAGACGTCCTGCGATTTCATCGCAAGACGGCAATGTCATAAGGTTTAATTCTTGCAAGAGAGTTTATACTTATCATATTGTCGCACATATGTTGAAAAAATATTAACAAGACAAGATCAATGGGTCAATACATGCAAATGTAAAGACGTCCTGCGATTTTGTCGCAGAAAGAAAAAAATGTGGCAAAATAAGACCTTTAATTAGGAAGGCATGATAAGACCATAAGATTATTGCGATAATGCTCGCAGAATTTATGAGATTTGCGATTTTACTCATAAATCATAAAGTTATGCAATTATAACTAGCGATAACATCGCCGATATTGAGACAAATTTAATTTGATTCACAACTAATATCTAATCTCTACTCAATTTTTTCATATTGCAGATGAATAATAAAGGCAAGTATGGGAATGCATACAATGATGAAATTATTATTCATCCATCATATGATAAAATTGCTTAGATGAAACATTTATACAAATAATTAAAGAATATTAATTATGATTGATTGATTATGTTGCAGAAAAAGAATTGTTTTCTAATTCATACAGATAAAAGCAAAAGAAGTTTACACATCAAGTTGGAGAAGCTCGCAGTGATGTTATGAGAAGCAAAAAGTAAATGTACAAAATTTACAACGAAGGAAAAGAGAAGAAACAAGACTAAGTAGATCCATCAACACCTTCATCAGAGCTCATTTCTTTTTCATATTTCTCTTCCTCGCCAGATAATTCTTCATCATTATCATCTTCGCTAGACTCCTCAGCTTCGCTATCAGAGATAACTAAATTTAGGTAATCAGCTGGAATTTCCTTTGCAAGATCAGGGTATGTAGAATGAGGAATACCATGATCATCATAGACTAGTTTAACAGCGTCATTACGAACATGTAGAAGGGCATTACTAAAATTTGAAGATGAGATTTTCAATTTTTCCTTCAATCTAGAATACTTTTCATTGCGAGAATATATATTTCCAGCGAGTTGGATTTTCTCTTCTTCTAACTCATCAAATGTTTTACGATAGTTCTTTTCGGATGCTGCGAGCAAATGATAACAAAGTTAATACATATAAGGATGATTCAATTAGGAAATAATTCAGGGAAATCATAAGAGTGATAACCTTCTCTTTCAGAAATCATGTCTTTAATTAAAGCCGCTTGATCAACATGAAGACTAACATCTACACCTAAATTAGTTCTGGCGTTATCAAGAATCTTCGCAGCCCAAGCAAACTCATCATCGCTATTAATAAGGAGACGAGATCGAACTTGAGTTTCCCTCGCAAGAAGATCTTAATTCTCACGGATAAGTTTATCTCTTTCCGTTTGAACAATAAGAAGAGTTTTATGAAAGTTTGCTAGGGCCTTGGAGCCGTTTTTAACAGCAAGATCCTTCTAATCAATAAGATCACTATTCCTTTTTCTTAATCTATTCACTTCTTCCTTTGAACTAAGATAAAGGTTCTTAAACTTGTTTGTGAAATTTAAATTGAACCTATGTTCAATTTTTAAGAGATTAAGTTTGGATTTAAGTTCATCAATAGAGAGAGGTCTAATCCTATCGTCTGAGAAGTTACTTAAAGAACTATTAAGGCAAGCAAGAAGGGTATTATCATCTACAGGTTCAGGGAAGGATTGAAAGAATGTAGCCTCATCAGTAAGACCATAAATATCTGCAAAAATGGTTGCTTGAATAAGCTGCGATAGGGTGAGAAGAATTAAAAGAGAAAAGAAATAAATCATACCATAGAGTTGTTGATTGGCTTTATCAAGATCAGAGATTTTTTGCTTGTCAACTGAAGCTTCAGTATCCAGCTGCTTATTTTTCCTGCGAAGCTCAATAACTTCAACTTCTAGTTTTTCTTTATCTTGACGAAGATTAGCAGCTTTCTTTTCATAAGTAATACGCCTATTGTCTAAATCAGAAGCAACAGCAAAAGCGGCTCTTCCAACCTGCGATAGAACTATATAAATCAATGTCTGACATAAAATATCAATAGATACACAAAAAGGATGAACAAGTAGAAACATATCAGGCTGCCAAGTGAATTTAAGAGACTTGGAGTCAGCGATCTTGAAACCCCGCGAAGGGAATCACTGTTAGCTAGTATGGGAGAATCTCAAACTTTGGCAAGGGACTGGGATATTTCATTAATAGCTTCATCTCCATACTCATTTGGGATACCAAACATATTCTTGCCAAAAAAATTGGATAAATGAGCCATCGAAGAATCAGAAGAACAAGAATTCTTTATAGAAGGGAAGCTGTTATCATTGAAATACTCGTCATTATTGTCCTTGTCAAAATCAACACTTGGATTTTCTGGAATGGGTTGAGGATTTGAAGAAGAAGAAGGACGGGTCTTCCTTTTCTTCAAAGGAGGATCACCAGATTCTTCACCGCGAGGGGAAGAAGACTTCCCTTTGGGAGGAACAGTAGATTTATCCTGATCACCAGATTCTTCAACATGAGGGGAAGACGACTTCCCTTTGGTAGGAACAGTAGATTTAACCTTTAAATATTTCTCCTTAGTTCTCACGGGTTTTATTGGTTCTAGTTTTTCGATTTCCTGCGAGCACAGATGAAGATAAGAAATAGGGGCAACAATATATTGTTAAAATTTAGGAGCAGATATTTCTTACTTCATCCGTGAAAGATTTAAGAGCTAAGAAAGTGCTGGGTTTCCTAAAGGCCTGGTAGCTGAGTTTTATCCTGTCAATCTAAAATTTTTTTTGAAGTAATTAGCGAAAATATAAAACATGATTTGATAATGAATAGTAATTATACAAAAGACCAGAGAGATTATACCTCTTTAGTTCTTTCAGGCCAGTTGAAGACCCAAGGTTGATATTCTGAAAGATTCGCGGGTAATTCGCGAGAACCAGAAATATAAGAACCTTCAAGACATAACGGAAAAATAAACCACTTATCATCGCTGGAGTGGCGAGGGCCTTGATTAGTAGGTGTATGCCAATCAATGTCTGACATAAGAGCCTTATCATCAGCGATCTTTTCTTTCTTCAAGCGGACACCCCAGCAAGTGCTATCCCTCTTTATAGGAACTATCTTGTAATTTTTGAAGAAATTCTCCACAGTATAATCTGCAGAGACAATGGGAACATCTTTAAATTGAGGATTGTTCACAGCTTCAGGATAGCGAGATCCTTTATCAGCACCGCGAGAAGCATATTCAAGTAGCAATCTAATACAATGTCCACCTAATTGATATATCGCTCGCGAGAACCTCTCGTCAGATATTATTTGATAGAATAATGGGAGTTCTGGGTCATAGAGAGGAAGGGGAAGACCAGCTTTAAGTTGACCTAATGATACTATGATTTTCTGGCGAGAGCATTGATGATCAGAAAATAGTTTGAGAGAAAGTTCAGATTTAGGGCTTTGACCTGGAATTGTAGACAAGGTAAAACCTTTGCTTTTGAGCTTTTCTCGCATCTCATTAAAAGCAGTCAAGTTTTTAGCACCATCAACAACCATTTTTGAGTATGGGAATGAAAGAAAAGGTTGAAAAATAAGAAAGAAATCCCAGCGATGACAGACGCGCAATTTATGGAAGAACAGTAAACTTGCAGAGAAGTTACGCGGACAAAGAAGAAGAAAGTAAAAAGAGGAAAAGAAAAGAGTGAAAGGAGTATTTATAGAAGAAGAGGTTTCTCTAGAAGATGAACGCAATAAATGCAAAGAAAAGAAATGAACGGTCAGATCGCAGCGGTTAAAAAGGACGTGTCGAAGATTTATTGAAAGAAAGAATGCATAAAAACAGCTGGCGAAGGATATAGAAACGTGTCAGAAAAGAGATCGATGTGAAAAGACAAGTAGTTGCGGCATTTAGTTCTCATGATCTTCTCTTCTTCGCAGAAAATACATGAGAAGAGGCAAGATGTAGGAACAGAATATCGCCACAACGATATTCTCTGCAAGATTAACGACTCTTCCCAGCGAGCATCACCACATGATCTTCGACTACACTTCACGAGTATCACAAAACCCTTCAAAAGAGTGACGTAATAACTGACGATTGAAGAAAACTTGAGAAAAGTATGTTTGTTCTGTGATGGTTACAAAACTTGCGAGATTTAACATTGTAACTATCGCGGTACAATCACAGAATCAACCCGAAATAAGAGGAAAACTTAGATGTCATCCACTATGTAACTACCCTATAAATATAGACCCAATGTGTCCAGAAAAGGATGATGTATTTTTGAGAGTTAAGAAAGTCTTGAGGAGAGAGAAACTTCAAGAGAATTGTTGTAATCTTGAATTCTTCCATTTCTGCAAACATTTCTGAGAACAAAATAATAAAGTGTCGTTTTTCATCTTCAATTGTGAGTTGATTATAGCAAGATCTTAACAAGGGTGTAGTGTGGGAAATCCTGCAACTACAGTTTGTGATGAATATTTGATTGATGCTAATGTTGAAAAAGGTCAATCTTTGGGCACTTGTGTTGATAATTGTGTAGCTAACTCAACTCTTGATCTTAATAATGATCATTCGCCTATTCAAAAGGATGAGTTAGAGTTTAGCAACACTAAATTCAGCGACGAAGAACCTTATGTTAACTATGAAAGTGACGGTGATTATGATATATTTCTTGAAACAACTCATGGTGACAACAACGAGGAGTTTACAATGGAATCTTTTCTGGATCAAGGTGAAGACGAAGAGGAATATGATGACACTAGTGCAGCTTGCTCAAGCATTGATCAAAAATGATCAAGAGCCTATTCAAAGGGTGGAGATTGAGGATGAAGCATTTTTGAGTGTTCTAAAAAAGTTCCTTATAGCGAAATTTGGATCCGCAGTGGATTATGTGCCTTACAACAAAGAGGAGTGTGTTGAGAATGTGACCGATATGACTAATATTGTAGAAGACCCAATTGAGCTTGCAAAGGATTGTAATGATGATGTTAATACCGAGATTTTGGTTAAGGCAGAAACGGACGAAGAATGGTTGCAAGGTTTAATAGAGGAACATGATATACCAGAGGTGAATAATTCACTTGAGTTTTTCAAGGATGAAGAGGATTTCTTGCTAAAAGAGATTGTGCAAGGTTTGTCTAACCCTTTGCATATTGATTCTTTTCCTTTACCTCTTATTGGTTTGAATGTATGTGCTTCGAGAATATTGTTGAATGACTTTGTTTCTCGATATCCTCCATTAGAGATTCTTGATTCTCATACTCTGCAGGTTTCGGAACAAAGAACCGTGGAAGTACCCGAATTCTATATTCTTTGTACACTTCCAATTGTGGACAAGAATAAGTGTGGGGGAAGCTTTTATCGGTTAATAGCTTCGTTTCTATTTTATATTACTTATATTTGTGTGAAGCTAGTGTTTACAAAACAGCTGCTATGGGTGGATCCCCAACTTTTTCAATTATTGGTGTATGGGGAATTCTTCTTGCAAGTCAGGCTGACGACTTTAAACCAAGCGCTAAATGGGAGGCAACCCACTGGTTTTTTGTATCTAACTCTATCTTTTTGTTTCTCTAGTCTTTTATCTTTATTTTCTTATTTTGGATATTTGCATATCAAAACTCCAACTTTTAGAGATTTTTTAACAATTTAGAATAAACACTAGCCTTTCTAAGTAAATGGAATTTTTTCTTGACGATGAGGTATATAGATTGGCTGAGTTGGGGATTAGATGCCAACTAAATAGCTTGTTTAGTGTTTATCCTCTATTGTTCAGAAATAGCTATGAGTTGGAGTATCCGTTTTTTTTATTATGCATTTTATTTTCTTATTGTGTATATATATCATGTTATGAATTTCCCATCTTGAACTTTACTTTGAATGACTAAATTTTACATTGAGGACAATGTAAAGTTTAAGTGTGGGGGAGTGTTCTCAAATAGAGTTTTTAGCCTTGTTAGTTTTCCCTTGTGTTCATAAAAAAAAAAAAAGTAAAAAAAAAATTCTTTATACACTCTGAAACCTAGAAACATGTGCTTTCAGGATGACACTATCAATCTAAATGGATGGAACCATCTTGGATGCAGGAGTTCAGGAACCAATTAACTAAAGGGACGGACATAGCTCAGAAATTATAAATAACATGATAGTTGTTACCATATCTCGGAATATCACCATATCACGTTATATTTTTATTTTTCCATATTTATCTATTGTTATCTAAGTGATTTGGTGGGTCACTAAACATCGAATTGTTATTACTGCTAGGATGAATATGTGTATGTGTTCTCCCTGTCTCCGTCGCCTAAACAATCGTGAAATGCAGGATCCAAGGGAATTACCATGTAATCTGCTGACAAGAAGCATGCGCTTGGATCGAAAAGATCTAATCATGTTGTCTCAAAAAACAAAAAAAAACAAAAAAACAAAAAAGTGAAAAGGAAAGAGAAAGAGAAAAATATTACTATTGTTTAATAAAGTCGACTCATGGTTCCCTTGTATATGCTAGTTGAGTTGATGTAGAATTAAGATTGGAGACGGGTTTTGAAAAGACTTGACCTACTTTTGGAATGGGAAAAAACATATAAATAGAAAATTCTTTCTCTAAACCTAGGGATATCTCTATTAGGGAGACTTCTACTTTCTTTCTAGGGTTTGCATGATAGTTTTATTCTCCAACTTTTATGATGAACTCCATAAACATAAGTAGTTAATTTTGTTATTGGTTAAAGATGTAGTTGGATTTTGAAAACAAGTTATGGATTTTATGAATTAGTTTTCTCTCAAATATTATCGTTCGATTTGTACTGCGTATAATAATTGCATGATTGATGTATTTCAATACGATTGAATGTTTGTTTGGTTGAGTCTAGAATTGATTGAACATACATCTATATCTATAGCTATTTTAGGGTTTATCATCAAGCGATAACCTTGAATATGAGTAGCATGATATGACTACGGTTTTTAGTGATACACTCTTGTAATCATATGTAGACTTTGACCTTTGTTCGAATTGTCATGCGCAATGTATGATAGTTGCATTGATTAACCTATTTCGTATCTTTTCTATTGATTGAGTCTTACTGTCTAGTTGATTCTCTAGAAAAGTATATTGGAGTTTGTCCATACAGATTGCTAATTCGAAATATTGGGTGTGGTTGTTAGAACCCCGCTTTTTCAAAACTACCCCATGGTGAAACATGTTAATTATGACTTTATGAACAACCCATATTCCTTTGAATTTTCCGAGTATCAAAATATCCGGAGGATTACACATTGCCAAAATTCAAAGTATACGACAGACAAGAAAACATCCACGAATACCTCATCTGGTTCCTATCAACTATGAAAGATAATACCTCATATGGAAGGTTATGTTTAAGAGATTTCCCAAGTAACTCACAGATACGACATTCACCTGGTACGATAACCTGGAAACAGGAAGCGTAGATTCATGGCCATCTATTAGAGCATAGCTCGGTTGAACCCACTAAGCATTGGTATGTGAAGTTTGGTTATCATATTTTAGTGTGTCAAAACTCATCTAAGAGTCCCTTGATTATGTACTAGAGACAACTTTGTTTAGGTTATACTATAAATTTTAGGAATATTGAGACATACAAGTATTAATCGAAGACCTGAAGAACAAGAAGAACTAACGAGCTATAACGACGACATCATCCTTCCTCTTGAGGTTGGTAATATTGACTTGCATTGTTTCATTCCTAACATATCTTTCAAGTCGTGCTATATTTAAAACATAATTGCGAAGCTGTGTATTGGATATATTACTCTAGTAGTGAGACATGATCATAATATTAGGGAATTAGACTACGAAGTATAACGCTTATCTTTTGAACTTCGTAGATATGACATCGACATAATTGATAGGTGTCGTAAAAAACCTTATTAATTATTTATTGTTTATGCTTTCTTTGTTATTTTTCGTGTTAATTATGTATCTTATGATTACATTTGAGCTTATCTGGTACTTAGGAGTCGTTTGGAGCAAAAGAAGGAGAAATTACTCATTTAGAGCGAAAATGACAAAAAGATCAATTCACAGGCGAAAGATACATGGAGCGAGCTAGGTTGCGCAAGGAGGAGGTGAAAAATGTACTGTCATTTCCACAGAACTGACATTTGAATTGAACATAAATTTTAAGTCATGTCGGTTATTCAGAACCGACAAGCCTAATAATTTTGGATTTCCCTTATCTCAAGCAGTGGGTTCCAATATCCATTCTAGTGTATTAGATCTCATCTAGGACGAGTTCAGTTTAGAACACAAAATTTGTTCTTTCCATCGAACCAGAGCTGCCAGCTTCTTTTTGCCGGCAAACCAAGGTCTGAGGTCACTGCCAGAGTTTGAGCGGAAAAGAAATGAAGATCGAGAAGGAAGAATTTGTAATGGATTTGATGGTTGAATTTGTGAAAGATATCTCGTGGTGGTTTCAGTGGGGGTCGAACAACACTGAAGATCTAATGGTGGTTTGTCTGGTTTCTGAGGTTGAGAAGAGTTCTAATTCGAATGAGAAGAACTGAGAAATTGGTGATCTGTCAATGTTGGTTTGGTAAATAGTTGGATGGGTTTGCTTCATATTTAGATTCTAAGTGATCTATGGGAACGATCCTTTCTTGTCCTTGCTATATTATATATTTTGAGTAGTAAGAAAGTGTAATTTATTTTTGATGCATACGACGGCGATCAAATTTTGGCGCCACTTCCGGGGAGGCAGCGGTTGTCACTTGTTTTTGGTTTCTTATTTTTTTTTTCTTATTTTCTGGTTTTTAACATAGTTTTGAGAACTCTTATTTCAGGTACTTGTTTCTCATGGAAGGAGCATACTACATGAATGGATATGGTTTTCAACAACCTCAACAATATGACAACTACCAATTCCCGGGGTATAATCAAAACCAATTCATTGGTTATGACCAATATTCCATGGAACCTTATGGTTTTCCCCAACAACCTTATGGCGGGTATGTGTGTGAACAACCACAAGGATGGGAGGATTCTTATGCTCGTGAACAACAAGTCTTTAACTTTCTAGACAAATTTTCCATCTTTGTACAACAAGAGTTTCAAAAAATAAAGAGACTAGAGAAGAGCAACTCCAAGAACTTCGTGAAGGTATTGCTAACTTGCGAAGATGCATTGATCAATGCAATGAATATATGGATAATTCTAATGTGCATATGGTTTGTGATGAATATTTGATTGATGCTAATGTTGAAAAAGGCCAATCCTTGGGCACTTGTGTTGATAATTGTGTAGCTAACTCAACTCTTGATCTTAATAATGATCATTCGCCTATTCAAAAGGATGAGTTAGAGTTTAGGGAATTAGACTACGAAGTATAACGCTTATCTTTTGAACTTCGTAGATATGACATCGACATAATTGATAGGTGTCGTAAAAAACCTTATTAATTATTTATTGTTTATGCTTTCTTTGTTATTTTTCGTGTTAATTATGTATCTTATGATTACATTTGAGCTTATCTGGTACTTAGGAGTCGTTTGGAGCAAAAGAAGGAGAAATTACTCATTTAGAGCGAAAATGACAAAAAGATCAATTCACAGGCGAAAGATACATGGAGCGAGCTAGGTTGCGCAAGGAGGAGGTGAAAAATGTACTGTCATTTCCACAGAACTGACATTTGAATTGAACATAAATTTTAAGCTGTCGGTTATTCAGAACCGACAAGCCTAATAATTTTGGATTTCCCTTATCTCAAGCAGTGGGTTCCAATATCCATTCTAGTGTATTAGATCTCATCTAGGACGAGTTCAGTTTAGAACACAAAATTTGTTCTTTCCATCGAACCGTAGTTTGCAATTTTCTTTTTGCCGGCAAACCAAGGTCTGAGGTCACTGCCAGAGTTTGAGCGGAAAAGAAATGAAGATCGAGAAGGAAGAATTTGTAATGGATTTGATGGTTGAATTTGTGAAAGATATCTCGTGGTGGTTTCAGTGGGGGTCGAACAACACTGAAGATCTAATGGTGGTTTGTCTGGTTTCTGAGGTTGAGAAGAGTTCTAATTCGAATGAGAAGAACTGAGAAATTGGTGATCTGTCAATGTTGGTTTGGTAAATAGTTGGATGGGTTTGCTTCATATTTAGATTCTAAGTGATCTGTGGGAACGATCCTTTCTTGTCCTTGCTATATTATATATTTTGAGTAGTAAGAAAGTGTAATTTATTTTTGATGCATACGACGGCGATCAAATTTTGGCGCCGCTTCCGGGGAGGCAGCGGTTGTCACTTGTTTTTGGTTTCTTATTTTTTTTCTTCTTATTTTCTGGTTTTTAACATAGTTTTGAGAACTCTTATTTCAGGTACTTGTTTCTCATGGAAGGAGCATACTACATGAATGGATATGGTTTTCAACAACCTCAACAATATGACAACTACCAATTCCCGGGGTATAATCAAAACCAATTCATTGGTTATGACCAATATTCCATGGAACCTTATGGTTTTCCCCAACAACCTTATGGCGGGTATGTGTGTGAACAACCACAAGGATGGGAGGATTCTTATGCTCGTGAACAACAAGTCTTTAACTTTCTAGACAAATTTTCCATCTTTGTACAACAAGAGTTTCAAAAAATAAAGAGACTAGAGAAGAGCAACTCCAAGAACTTCGTGAAGGTATTGCTAACTTGCGAAGATGCATTGATCAATGCAATGAATATATGGATAATTCTAATGTGCATATGGTTTGTGATGAATATTTGATTGATGCTAATGTTGAAAAAGGCCAATCCTTGGGCACTTGTGTTGATAATTGTGTAGCTAACTCAACTCTTGATCTTAATAATGATCATTCGCCTATTCAAAAGGATGAGTTAGAGTTTAGCAACACTAAATTCAGCGACGAAGAACCTTATGTTAACTATGAAAGTGACGGTGATTATGATATATTTCTTGAAACAACTCATGGTGACAACAACGAGGAGTTTACAATGGAATCTTTTCTGGATCAAGGTGAAGACGAAGAGGAATATGATGACACTAGTGCAGCTTTCTCAAGCATTGATCAAAAATGATCAAGAGCCTATTCAAAGGGTGGAGATTGAGGATGAAGCATTTTTGAGTGTTCTAAAAAAGTTCCTTATAGCGAAATTTGGATCCGCAGTGGATCATGTGCCATACAACAAAGAGGAGTGTGTTGAGAATGTGACCGATATGACCAATATTGTAGAAGACCCAATTGAGCTTCCAAAGGATTGTAACGATGATGTTAATGCCGAGATTTTGGTTAAGGCATAAACGGACGAAGAATGGTTGCAAGGTTTAATATAGGACCATGATATACCAGAGGTAAATAATTTACTTGAGTTTTTCAAGGATGAAGAGGATTTCGTGCTAAAAGAGATTGTGCAAGGTTTGTATAACCCTTTGCATATTGATTCTTCTCCTTTACCTATTATTGGTTTGAATGTATGTGCTTCGAGAATATTGTTGAATGACTTTATTTCTCGACATCCTCCATTAGAGATGCTTTATTCTCATACTCTGCAGGTTTTGGAACAAAGAACCGTGGAAGTACCCTAAATCTATATTCTTTATACACTTCCAAGTGTGGACAAGAATAAGTGTGGGGAAAGCTTTTATCGGTTAATAGCTTCGTTTCTGTTTTATATTACTAATATTTGTGCGAAGCTAGTGTTTGCAAAACAGGTGCTATGGGTGGATCCCCAAAATTTCCGATTATTGGTGTATGGGGAATTCTTCTTACAAGTCGGGCTGACGACTTTAAACCAAGCGCTAAATGGGAGGCAACCCACTGGTTTTGTGTATCTATCTCTATCTTTTTATTTCTCAAGTCTTTTATATTTATTTTCTTATTTTGGATATTTGCATATCAAAACTCCAACTTTTAGAGATTTTTAAACAATTTAGAATAAACACTAGCCTTTCTAAGTAGATGTAATTTTTTCTTGACGATGAGGTATATATATTGGCTGAGTTGGGGATTAGATGCCAACTAAATAGCTTGTTTAGTGTTTATCCTCTATTGTTCAGAAATAGCTATGAGTTGGAGTATCAGTTTTCTTATTATTTTTTTATTTTTTTATTGTGTATATATATCATGTTATGAATTTCCCATCTTGAAATTTACTTTGAATGACTAAATTTTACATTGAGGACAATGTAAAGTTTAAGTCTGGGGGAGTGTTCTCATATAGAGTTTTTAGCCTTGTTAGTTTTCCCTTGTGTTCATAAAAAAAAAAAGTAAAAAAAAATTCTTTATACACTCTGAAACCTAGAAACATGTGCTTTTAGGATGACACTATCAATCTAAATGGATGGAACCATCTTGGCTGCAGGAGTTGAGGAACCAATTAACTAAAGGGACGTACATAGCTCAGAAATTATAAATAACATGATAGCTGTTACCATATCTCGGAATATCACCATATCACGTTCTATTTTTATTTTTCCATATTTATCTATTGTTATCTAAGTGATTTGGTGGGTCACTAAACATCGAATTGTTATTAATGCTTGGATGAATATGTGTGTGTTCTCCCTGTCTCCGTCGCCTAAACAAGCGTGGAATGCAGGATCCAAGGGAATTACTATGTAATCTGCTGACAAGAAGCATGCGCTTGGATCCAAAAGATCTAATCATGTTGTCTCAAAAAAATAAAGTGAAAAGGAAAGAGAAAAGAGAAAAATATTACTATTGTTTAATAAAGTCGACTCCTGGTTCCCTTGTATATGCCAGTTGAGTTGATGTAGAATTAAGATTGGAGACGGGTTTTGAGAAGACTTGACCTACTTTTGGAAAGAGTATCCTTTTGCAATGGGAAAAAAACATATAAATAGAAAAGTCTTTCTCTAAACCTAGGGATATCTCCATTAGGGAAACTTCTACTTTCTTTCTAGGGTTGGCATGATAGTTTTATTCTCCAACTTTTATGATGAACTCCATAAACACAAGTAGTTGATTTTGTTATTTGTTAAAGATGTAGTTGGATTTTGAAAACAAGTTATGGATTTTATGAATTAGTTTTCTCTCAAATATTATTGTTCGATTTGTACCGCGTATAATAATTGCATGATTTATGTATTGCAATATGATTGAATGTTTGTTTGGTTGAGTCTAGAATTGATTGAACATACATCTATATCTATAGATATTTTAGGGTTTTCATCAAGCGATAACCTTGAATATGAGTAGCATGATATGACTACGGTTTTTAGTGATACACTCTTGTAATCATATGTAGACTTTGACCTTTGTCCGAATTGTCATGCGTAATGTATGATAGTTGCATTGATTAGCCTATTTCGGAAACTTAATGCTCCTAGGAATTGAACTTAATTAACGCAAGGCGTTAGGTTATTCTTTAGGTAGAATTCACATACGCAGATCTAATGTGTGTGTTGATGAATTTAGGAAATTTACGAAGTATTCTTGCAATAAGGTATTCTAGGGCTTTTGATGATAGCGAGATTAAATACGAATTCTATTCATATATTCAGAAACTTGTTTACAATTGAAGATGAAACATTTACCCAATATTCTCAAACCTTGATTTGCGTGTTTACTTTTTATTGTTTTGCTTAGTTTATAAAAATCATAAAACCCCCGGTGTTTTATATAGGAAACCGAAACAACTTGACAACCTAGACCTCTCTGTGGGAACGATCCTTTCTTTCCCTTGCTATATTATATATTTTGAGTAGTAAGTAAGTGTAATTTATTTTTGACGCATACGACATCGAACAATAATCTTATGAATGTTGTTATGATTATGTGAATGGGTAATGGTGAAGACTTCATCCTAAGAAATAATGTTTTACATTTTTTTAAAGGAAGTACATTCATGAACTTGTTTTATGAATCGAAAGAGAAATCGCTAGTATTATTGGTACGACTATTCATTGCATGTCTTTGGATTACCAATATGAGTGAGATGGTAGAACCGATCGTAAATTTGTTATGTATCTTGGTACATCTAATCACAATGCCTGACTTATGATTTTGTATGACTATTTTTGATTAATTAGTGTAACCGATCCTAAGTAATTACCTAAGATGGTATGATCGATATTTGTAATTGGTGTGACCGATCCTAGTAATTGGTGTGACCGATCACATAATATTATGTAATCGATCCTTGTAATTGGTGTAACCGATCCTAGAAATTGGTGTAACCGATCCTAGTGACTGGTGTGACCGATCACAAGTATTTCCATATTAGGGTATAACCGATCCTAGTAATTAGTACAACCTATTGAACCCATGGATGTGATTTGATATTTGATCAATCACATAGTAGTTTTGGAATACAGGTGAACCAATTCCAAACTTGTTTGGAAGTGTGGTATAACCGATTCCAAGAATGTAAATATGAAAGATGATTTACAGAGAAGATGTCAATATACTTTAAACACGTACAATAACTCTTATCATTTATTGTTCATATATATTCCTTAATACTCAAGGAGATCCTGTGTCGAAATAAATTAAGAATCTTTTAATTAAGTTTTTTGGTTTTATATGCTTTAATTTCCAGCAATTAAATGCTTATTTCTAGAGAATAAAAATTAGTAATGTGCATTTACTAATTAGATATTTTCTATTGAGAGTTTTTGGAAATTTTGGACAAGCATTTACTGGAATTATGAAAACCGAATTTTGCCATTCATTGCATATCTTGAGAATATTTTCGGTTTCGAAAATTCCTTGGTGTCCAAACATCCTTGGTCTATAAATACTTAAGTTTGCATTTCTAGTAAACTATCCTAAGAGCCAGGCAAACTTCATCTTTTTGTTATTTCTGGTGGAACCATCTATTCGGAGAGGAAAGTACCATAATTAGGTGAAATATCTTACGACCGCTCGTTTAAATAATTCTATGGGATCAAGAAGTTCTACGAGTACCGTTGGTGGGAAACTAGATAATTGCAGGGTTATTAGTTTTCGATTGATTTGATTGACTAACGGTTGTTGAAACTTTGATTGCACCTAGTTTATTTATTATGGAGAATATTGTCTTCTGAAATAAGATTCACTCAAACTAGATCGAAGTATCGACGGGATATCTAGAACTATTTGTAGATCTAAAGATATATTGTAATAATTGATTGTTAACAGACTACGTTCTATGCGTGATTGGTCACAAGAGATTCAAGTGGTGTTATGCAGGTTTAATTGAAGATTAAAGAAGATTTAAAGACGAAGAAGATTTCTTATTGGTTTCCCATATCTTTGTGTTGCACAAACCTTGACCGGCTGGGATCCAACAAGAATCAGAATTATTCGATTGATAATTGCGTGAGATCGGTAACGCTTAATAGTTCTCTTGAGATCTATTTTAATTGTTACAAATCCGAATCTTATTACTTTAGTAATAGAGATTGGATTTTTCAAACCAGGCAAAGGAGTTTATTAGCTTAAACGGAAGAGCCTTTGCATATGACTTGAGATATCTTATCTTAAAGAATCAAAAGAGTTGTTACCAAACAGATTTGTTATTCCTTTATAGTTTGGAATATGATCCAAAGGAATTTTTCCAGTGCATGCACTGATCGAAGTCGGAAGCGCAGGGATACTGAGGAAACTAAGTGAACTAGGGGCAGTTACTTGGTCTCAGCTTACGAAGTTGGTTTAGATTTTGTATATCGGCTTAATTCTGAGAATATTCATTTTTCGACTTGGTCCCAGGGTTTTTCTGCATTATAGTTTCCTCGTTAAGAAAATCTTACTGTGTCTTTTACTTTTCTATTTCCGCAATTATAATTGTTTATTATAATCAGAAGTAAAATACACAAACGTTAACTCCGCTTTACTCGATAGTGATCCAATGGAGTTTGGTTAAGTCCGAACCTATTATCAAGTAATCACACTTTGGTTGTCGTATTGTCTCGATCTCATATCCATATACAATCACACAAAGTGTGAATACCGATTTGTAGTATTGTCTCGATTTTGTCCATATACAATCAATTTCGGTAAGAGGACTTATAAGTGGATAAATTAAAGATTGTGGTGTATTTGGGTACCCTCGTCTTTTCAATTGTTATCAGAGTAGGCAAACACGAAAAAGATCTAATAATCTATGTTTGGTGTGATCCAATCTATAAGAATTGAATCTAATAGATGATTCAGTTAATGTAGTAGCAGGATTTGACTGTTTCAAATACTCGTGGTGAAAGACACGAATGAAGTATATAATTGTTTATGGGTAAAAAATATTTCTGCTGGTTTTGGTAATTTTGGGTGTGTGGATGAGAAATGAATCTAAACCCTAAACAAATGCACTGCACGGGAGTGCTTTTGATTCGATAGATCAATCTATACAATTCTGGCCTAAACCAAGAAATGGCCATTCCAGACTTGCTTCGGCCACAAAGTGAAGGAGATGGGGTTGATCTTAGGGAGGGAAGCGAAGAAGGTGTTGAGATTGTAAAGGTGTTGGCTGTTTATGACTTGTATCAGAATATCGAACTGTCTTGCAATAATGTAAGCAATCAGCTTTGGTGTTTTTTGGATACGAATAACAACACTTGGTTTTCTGTGCTTGTCTGTGTTGTTTGGAAAATAGGCAAATGACCTATTTATACAAGTCATAGAGCACAAACCCTCATATCGTAGGAAGTGTAGGAAGTTGAGTGATGGAGTAATGGGATCGTGTGGGTGATTGCACGATCACGTCTTGGACCACTTCTCCCATCATCGTTAACCGTCCATGCCTCTTGACACGTTCTTGTGATGGCGCGTTGCACGCTGTAAACCGCCAGACCAATACCCCAGTAAGTATCCCCCAGTTTGTGACAAGTTTGATGTCTCAAGTGTGGATCGTGGGACCCACGGGAAGTAGCATATAGTGCTAGGTTAAATAACTGAGTTATTTAGGAAATCGATATTCAAGAAATATCGTGTATATTCTGTGCATGTAATGCATCGAATATATTCAATATGCATAAAACATCGTTGTTTTAAAGATTAACGGAGTAAGTCACGGATTAAGCGTCTTAAAACAGATGCATGTCTAGCCATCTTCGAATGATCATTTGGAGGCTGCACAGGCAATCCCTCCCTTGGCCGATCTCTCCAGGTGGTAGAGTGATGGATGGTAATCACCACAACACTTTATTGGAAACTTAACTCCTAGCCTGGTCTGTGAAACCAAGATGGTAGAGTTGGACGGACGAGATGATCTATGACGCTCATATGCGACCATTGATGGAGTTTTATGGTTTTGAATAGGTGTGCAAGTATCACTCTTCAGCTTGACCGAAACTAAGCATGGGAGACGTTGTTGTTGGGACCGATTGGTCCTGCATGGAGGCGGGCCGTCAGTGTACACATCCATGCTAGCTCGTCTTGCGAAGGTGCGATCTAAGCCACTCGATTTGACCGGCAAATAGTAGTGGCCAAGATCGGCTTTCGACAGGAATCTTGTGCCAAAAAGGATTCTTAAATGGGCGCGGCATGCCACCTTTAAGGCGCATGAATCGAGGTGTTCGTACATGCTTGGCCTAGGCCGATCGATCATGCATGTATATGGGCCCACGGTGATCATATTGACATGCTCTGGACATTTGAAGTCTATATCTACACCTTCCATCCCAGCTTGCGAAGATGGACACTCGTGATCGATTAGCGACACATGTAACATGCTGCAAACCCTAATTAGGGTTTTGGATCGGTCACGCGTATGCAACTTCAACCAATCATTTTTGCAAGCTATGCTCCTCCCTTGAGGAGGCCGATTATGTGGGGCCCATATTGGTTCGGCGGTGAGCATGTGTGTACTTGTTCCACGGTCTTAGGTGTGATCTAATCCATCCAACCATGCTTGCGAAGTTGGATAGTTTTGATCAAGTTTAAGACACTAATGTAATTCCGCGACCCTTTAAAGCATCACACCAGCCATGTTTTGAGCAAACGTTTATTTCTTCTTGCTTGTGAGAAAGCCGATCAGACATGGATAGAGTTGGCCCGCCAATGTGCGTGTTGGCGCCTCCTCCATCTTTCATGGTGCGATCTAAGCCGAACAATCAGGATAGTGAAGTTGGACGGTCACGATCGTTTTGAGACTGTCTTAAGCAGTCTTTCTCACTCGAGCATCTTCCAAAAGCTGCACGGCCACCTACTTTAGGGTTGGCGTTTTGGCATGCTAGGAAGTGAAGCACGATGTTCGACCGGCTAGGGCAAAAACAGGCCCGCTGGTGGTTATTATGGTGATAGCCTGCTCCTGCTAGGGTTCTGTAGTTGCAGTAAATCCTACACTACACCCTTGTTAATATTTCACAATAATCAACTCATACTTGAAGATTAAAAATGACTCTTTTTCATTTAATTCTCAGAAATGTTTACAGAAGTGGGAGAAATCAAGAATACAACTATTCTCATGAAGTTTGTCTCTCCTCGGGACTTTCTCAACTCTCAAAAATACATCATACTTCTCTGAATCTATAGGAACCCTTTATATAGGAAATTACATAGTGGATGACAACTAAGTTTTCCTTTTATTTCGGATCTACTCTGCGATCTCATTGCAACAGCTATAATATGAAATACCGCAAACATTGTAACCATCGCAGATCAATCATGCTCTTCTCGTGTTTCTTCAATCGTCAGCTACTACGTCATTCTTTGAACCATTCTTTAAGTTATTCTGTGACGCTCGCAAAGTGTTGTTGAAGAGGCTCACGGTGATGATCGCAGGAGTGTTGTTAATCTCGCAAGAATACTGTCATGGAGATATTCTGGTCCTACATCTTGCCTCTTCTCATGTATTTTCTGTGAAGGAGGAAAGATCATGAGAATTGAATTTTTTATAATGCCGCAGCTATTTATCTTTTTGCATTCTTCTGCTTTGACACGTTTCTGTCCCCTTCGCCAGTTGTTTTCATATTCTTTTTCTTCCATTCAATTTTTGACACGTCCTTTTCAACCAGTGCGATCTGACCATTTACGTCCTCCCATTGCATTAATTACATTCATATTCTCGAGAAATATCTTCTTCTATAAATACTTCTTCATTCCTTTTCTTTCTTCTCTTTACTTCTTTCTTTCTTCTCTCCGTAATTTCTCTTCAAATTCACTGTTCTTCCGTAAATTCCGGATCTGTTACTATTACAAACTTTGTTTCGATCTTTCACTCTTTCAATCTTCATTCCCATACTAAAAATGGTTGTAGCTAGTCGCAAATACGAGTTGGCTTTCGAGAAATTTCAACAAGAATTTCAAGACAAAGGTTTTTGTAGTTGCAGGATTTCCCACACTACACCCTTGTTAAGATTTTATTATAACCAACTGACAATTGAAGATTAAAAACGACACTTTATGATTTTGTTCTCAGAAATGTTTTACAGAAAATGGAAGAATTCAAGATTACAACTATTCTCTTGAAGTTTCTCTCTCCTCAAGACTTTCTTAACTATCAAAAATACATCATCCTTTTCTGGACACATTGGGTCTATATTTATAGGGTAATTACATAGTGGATGACAGCTAAGTTTTCCTCTTATTTCGGGTTGATTCTGCGATTGCACCACGATAGTTACAATGTTCACTCTCACAAGTTTTGTAACCATCGCAGGACAAACATGCTTTTCTCAAGTTTTCTTCAATCATCAGTTATTACGTCGCTCTTTTGACTGCTTTTGTGACACTCGCAAAGTGTAGTTGAAGATTTTGCGGTGATGCTCACTGGGAAGTGTTGTTAATCTCGCAGAGAAGTATTGTAGCGATATTCTGGTCCTAAATCTTGCCTCTTCTCATGTCTTCTTCGCAAAGTGGAGAGGATATGAGACTCTTCAATTCTTCAAAGTGCTCGCAGCCTCTTTTCTTTCCATATTTTCTTCTCGACATTGCTCCGTTAATTTAGCTTAACCGCCTACATGTGTTGTAAATTCATCTTTTTACTGACACGTCTTTACTCAACAAGTTACTCCCTTTTTCCTATAAAAGGTAGAGTTAGACTTCAAAACTATTTTTCTTCTTCTATTTCTCTATCTTCTTCATCTGTTTATTTTATCTTCCGTCTGCCACTTTTTTTCTTCTTCATATTCTCATGCTACTATTCTAATGGAGTCATCAAGGTATGTTTTTTTATTATAATCTTTATTTGATTCAATTTTTACTCATATTCTTCGATCTTATCTATTTGATCCTTCATAACTCCCGTATTATGTATTTTCTTCAGTGGAACTATCCTTAACACCCAATCCTCAGTTCAAAACCCTAATGCTCGCAAAAGGCCAACTGAGAAGAAGAAGAGAAGTTCTGCGAATGATAAGGTGGTATGAAACACATCCTATTTCTTAATAACAATATTGTTGCCTCTGTTTCTTATCTAAGTTATTATTCGCAGAATGTCGAGAACATCGCTAATCCTCCAAAAAGACCTCGCCAGTTTAAAGCTCTTGAGGCTGATTTCTCCATCCCTACATTAACATCTGCAAGAGTTACTCCCACACCCCCGCAACTAGATCCTGTTTCTTTTACCTGCGAGAATATCGCTGCCAACACCTCTATTTATCTTGATTCATTGACAAATCAAGCTCCTGAAATTGCTGTGACTGAAGTTCATTCTAGCCCTTTATTGCCTTCAACTGTTGTTTTTCCCAACACTCCTTCTTCTGATAATACAACCATTGCAAATGACTCAAATCGTTAACTTATCCTCGTTACTACTTCACCCTCTGCATCTCTTCCTCCATCAAATGAAACCTTAGCAGGAGATGATGTTGCTTTTAAAATTTTATCTAATATTTTAGACGATGCTAGAAAATCTTCTACTGACTCTCTCCAATATGAAGTTTGCAAGACCTTACTTAAATATTTTGGCTCTGATAGTACTGCTTCACGAGCATCTTTAGAAAATAAAGTTGAAGCCCTAAGAAAAATCCTTCAAGTAAAAATTTCTGAATGTGATACTCTGAACCATATGCTTCGCAACTCTTCACTTAACTGCGAGAACCTTCACAGAAAAAATGACGAGCTGAAAGGTACAATTTTCCTGCCTCCACCCTTTTGTTTTTCTGTTTTTCTTTCATATCCTCTGTACTCAAGTCTTCTTCTTAAATTCTTGGTTCATATATTAGTTTCAAATCGGACTCGTTTCATGGAAAGACTTAAATTTGAATCTATTGCTGACGAAGCTCGTGTTGAAAGAGATTCTTGGATGGACCAGTATAATAGATTAGATAATATTTACACATATTCGATCGATCAAATAGATAATCTTACTAATGAGAATAACCAACTATCATAAAGTCAAAATTTATAAGTAACGAGATTACTCGTCTCTCATATTTGTTAACCAAGTCTAACTTGGCGGTAGAATCTTTATCAGATGAAAATAGAACTTTATCCCAAGAGAAACATAGATTTTAAAGCTTGATGGCGATTTCTTCGCAGCAATTGAGTAATCTACAAAGAATATGTGATAATCAAGAGCAATCTCTTCGTTCCCTTAAATATGAACTCAAGGAAGTAACTGAATCATCTGCTGCTGATAAGGACAAACTTATTAAGGGTAGATTAACTCTTAGTTTAAAGGCCAACAAGCTTCAAGATCAATACTCTCAATTAAAGAAATCTCATTCTTTATTATCAAAGGAAAACTCGTATCTACACTCCAAAGAAGAAAACATGAAATCTCGTCTGAAGGGTATGGTTGGCGATAAATTTGATGATGCTATGAATCAATGGGAGAACTTTTTCTTTACATTAATCCAAAACTTAACCTCTCAAAAAGAAGGTAGTCAATTGACTGCCTCATTTGTTGATCTTTCGGTCAAATTTTACGTTATGTTTCTTGCGAGATCTTTGTATGAATAATATTTAATCATTTTTATTGCTCGCAGAATCTGAAAGAAATCTTCATTCTACCATCGCTGATCTTACTGATAAATTAGATAAAGTTCGCAAAGAAAACAGGATTCTCACTTCTGATCTTATAGAAGCTCGCGATAAGGCAGAGAGAAGACTTGATTATCTTGAGTACTTCAAAAATATAGAGATTAGAAATCGTGACAGAGGTTTCCTTCGCAAGGTTCACCTTAGTGCTGAAGTTCTTGTTAACGATATTATCATATCCCATTCTATCCCTCCTGTATCTGTTCCTCCTGTAAAAGTTGATGATGATGAAATCCCTCTTCCTATGGACAAGGATTTAGAATATGTACCCGTTGAAGAAAATGTTGAAGAAGATAAACCAGAAGAAGAAGAAAAAAGTTCTCCCAGAGAAGGAGAGACTCGTAATGAGAAAAATGTTGGTGATGCTGATAATAATAGTAAAAATCCTAAGTCTGGAGAGACCATCGCTGAAGCTTGAATTTCATTCTTACTTTCTTTTCCTTCTTCTTTCTTGTGAGCAATGTAACTTTCGAGCAATGTAACTTTTGCAACCTTTAATTTTTGTTTACTTTGAACATTCTCAAGGAAGATAATGAGATCTTATTTATTCATTCCCCTACTTTCCCTTTATTAACTTTCTTGAGATGTTGAATTATTTCCTGTATCTTCTTGAAAAAATAGGAATATATCTGCGATGTAATGAATTCTTGCGATATTCTGAAAAATTCCGAAGAAAGTTGCCTTCTCATATATTCTCCTGCGAGGAACAAATATTTCCTGCATTCGGAAATAGTTAATGTTTAATATTATTCTGTTGGTCTTATTTTGCCAAACTTTTCTTTCTGCGACAAAATCGCAGGACGTCTTTACATTTGTATGTAAAAACCCATTGATCTTGCCTTATCCTTGTTTCTTCGTATTTCTTGCGACAATATGACAGGTCTATATCCTCTTACGAGAACAAAGTCCTATGACATTGCCGTCTTGCGATGAAATCGCAGGACGTCTTTACACTTTCGTGTAAAAACCCATTGATCTCATCTTAACTTTTCTCTTTTGGCTTGTTGCCTTTATATAATTTTCGTCACGCGATAATATGATAGGCCTAAATGTTCTCGTGATCATAAAGCCCCATGACATTGCCGTCTTAAGAAACTTATCAGCTCCCTAATGGAGGGTGCCGCCCTTATCTTCCCCCTAGTTGCCCCTTCAAGGAGGGAACATCGGCCATACAAGACTAGATCCTCCCATCCAGATTTGACAACAACCAGTTGTTTTCGCAGCCTCTTGTCCTTTATGCCTATATGGCTTATAGTTACAAGACTGCACCCTAAGTGGGGTTTTCTTCGGGCCGAGTGCATCATATCCAAGACTTGCCAAGGATGGCCAGGGTAGTTTCGTACGTCCCGGGCACCCTTGACTCAACCGTGTACCTCGGCGCCTTGGTCATACTCTGCACTCCTTAGAAGAGGTTCTCAGTCGTCCAACCAGGATATAACCTTATATAATTGGAAATCCAAGATCCCTCTCCTGGATAGGTTTTCTTTAACCCAAGCATCTTCATAACTCAGGTTCCAGCAGCGGTATAACCTTATCCCTGAGTCATGTAAAGAGATGCCCCCTTATATGACGCACTATTAGGTCTTACATTTGCCTCTTGCGAAATTTTATTTGCGAACTAGGGTGCACGCCATAAAGGTTCGTCCCATTCTTTTAAAGACTGCCAAATTTTTATTCGCCTTTCTTGCGATTATGCTCGCATTTCTTGCTTTGCTTTGTTATTAGAAGAACCTCGCAATTTTAATCAAAGATTTTTTTTTTATAATGTACCTGTATCTCTTATCTTGCAGAAGTTGTCATTGATAATGCCTTTTCAGAAATAGTCTATTACATGGTCTATCAAGTCTTTGACCAACATCTCTCCCTTCACGGTCCATTAGTTTGTATGCCTCGGTTCCAACTATCTCTTTAATGATGTATGGTCCATCCCATTTTCTCGCCAATTTTCCACCACTCTCTCGCTGATAACTTGGTGTTTCTCGCAGCACTAAATCGCCAGGTTGACATTCACATTTCTTAACACGTTTGTTGTACTCGCGAGCTAATCTTCGCTGGTAATTTTCCATATGTTGCAAAGTCTTTTCTCTTTTTTCTTCTAATTCATCCAATTTATTTAAAATCATTCCAGCACTTAGATTTCTTTCCCAAGCCTCTCTTTTAGTTGTAGGAATAACTACTTCTGTTGGTAACACATCTTTAACTCCATACGTCAAACAAAAATGTGACATTCTAGTAGCTTCTCGTCTAGTTATATTTGTAGGACCAGAATAACGCTACATCTATTTTCTGCGAGATTAACGACACTTCACAGCGAGCATCACCGCAAGATTTTATATCAACACGTGTCACAAAAGCCTTCAAAAGAGAGACGTAATACCTGACGACTGAAGAAAACTTGAGAAAATCATGTTGGTTCTGCCATGGTTACAAAACTAGCGAGATTTAACATTGTAACTATCGCGGTACAATCGCATAATCAACCCGAAATAAGAGGAAAACTTAGCTGTCATCCACTATGTAACTACCTTATAAATATAGACTCAATGTATCCAGAAAAGGGGGATGTATTTTTTTGAAAGTTAAGAAAGTCTTGAGGAGAGAGAAATTTCAAGAGAATAGTTGTAATCTTGAATTCTTCAATTTCTGTAAACATTTCTGAAACCAAAATAATAAAGTGTCGCTTTTCATCTTCAATTATGAGTTGATTATAGTAAAATCTTAACAAGGGTGTAGTGTGGGAAATCCTGCAACTACATTTTGGCACCCGAAACAGGGAGAATTAAGCTAAAAAATCTCTAATTATAATTTGAAGATTTGAAGAAATTGTTAGAGTTGAAGAAATGGCTAGAAGAAGGAGAAATACGTACGAACCACCAACAACGGTAAGGAGGAGTAAAAGACTTGCAGGAGAAGGAACAAATGAATTAGGAGAATCTTCAAGGATAAAAACAAGAAGAAATAGAACAAGGATTGAAGGATAAGATCAAATTCCACAACCTGATCAACAAACATCGATACAAAATAGAAATGTGGATTATGATAGAGTGAGTGTGTATACTTGGAGATCGGATTCGATGGAAGGTGTAGAAGATCAACAATTAAGAGACATAAGAAGAAAAGAAAGAAATCAAGGAATGGTTGAAGGATTAATTCATGAAGAAGGCGAAAATTAAGCAGCAGGTGATCCAAGATAAAGAATACAAGAGGAAATAAGATTAGAGGCGGAAGAACGTGCAAATTTAACAAGACAAAATCATGAGTTAAGAATGGAGAATTTTAGGTTACAAAATAGGAGATCAAGAAGTACTGTTAGATCGAATTCAAGATCATTAAGAGAAGAATTAAGGCAAAATTCTCCAATAAGAAATGCTAGAGGAAATATCCAGGAGGGAATGCAAAATCCAAATGAATAACAACGTCATGGAGAAGAAGAGGTAATAGAATATCGCCATGATCCGCGTGGAGAAAATTTGGATAACAGATTTAACAACAGAAATCAAGAGGGAAGAGACAACCAAAATGATGAAGATAATACAGAAGAGGGTAGAAGGATATTACACGGGCGAGAGATCCAAAGAAATCTAAGAATAATTGAGGAAAAATTTGAGAGACATTATGCTGAACAAGCACGACTAGCTCACGAGAGAGAAAGATTAAGGGCAGAGGTAGAATAACAAGAAATCCAAGAGGCAGTACGACAGAATAATCATGAAAATCGAGAAAGGAGACGTACACAAAATCGTTATAATAATAATATCCAGGAAGAGTATGATAGAATACAAAGGAGAATATAAAGACAGCGAAGAGAAATGATGAGAAATGAAGAAATTCGCAGAGAAGTACAGATGTGATTGCAAGAAGAAGGTGAAGCAGAAGATCGCATAAGAAGGAATGTGGTTGTAGATGAAGACACACAAAATCTCGCAAGACAAGAGATACATGAACGCAGGAGAAGGGAAGCTGCATTAAAAAGACCAATGGAACCAAATTCAACGGCGAATGAGCAAATTTTAAGAGAATTAGCAGAGATGAGGGGAATAATAAATAATAGAAGAGAAGGAGGTATAAGGCAACTTGATGAAGCTATTGAAGAAGCTGCGAGAACTCCATTCACTCAAGAAGTACAGTTAAGAGGAATACCTCCAAAGTGCAACTTACCAGCATTAACCAGCATTTTTGATGGAACTACATGTGCTGTATAACATGTTAAGGCTTATGTTAGGTGTATGCTGCAGTGGGAGAATCATGATGCTGTATTGTGTAAATATTTTGCATCCAGCGTAACTAGCGAGGTGCTAAAATAGTTTGAGGGATTGCCAAAAAATACTATAACTTATTTTGATCATTTACAAGCTATATTTCTGGGAGCATATATAAGCAACAATTCATCACGGCCAGGTATTGAAGATGTGTTTGGGTTAAAACAGAGGGTTGGCGAGAGTCTGAAATATTTAACCATAAGATGGAAAACAATGTGCGATGAGATGGTAGGGATAGTTGATGAGATATCTTATCTTTTCTTTTATCAATGCAATGTTAGCGACCAATCTACTGTATATACAAATTTTCAGAGTCAAGAATACAATCACTATGACTGAATTACGAGAACTACAAGAAGAATACATTGCTTTGGAGGAGAAACAAAATGAGATGGAATCATATCCCATCGCGAACACCAATTCAGTAGCAACAAATTGGAGTTTACTTCCTAAAATGATTAACAATGTGGCGAGCAGCTCGCAAGCGCAACAAGAGAAAGTGCAGACTGATAACCAGCAGAAATTGGTAGCAATGGGAAGTCGAGATCAAGAAGAATATGAAAGGGAAAAGAATTATTACAATCGCGGTGGGAATAATAAGATTCAAAGGCTTGATCAGCCGCAAGAAACTTATGGTGGACAGAGGCAAAACAATTTCAAAAGCCAAGGAAATCAGAGGATAATATGGGAAGAAATTAAGATGCCTCCTCTAAATGTGTAGTACCAGAATATCGCTACAACACTATTCCTGCGATATTAACAACATTTCTACGAGCGTCACTGACAATTATTCAACGACATTTCACTAGCGTTACAGAACAACTAAAAGAAACTGACGATAGAAGAAGTAAAAGAAGAATAAGACTGATCCTGCGATGGTCATCATGCTTGCGATAGAGAAATATCGTAACAATCGCGATAAGATCGCATAATAGATCCGAAATAGGAGGAAAGATTAGCTGTCATCCATTATGTAAATCCCTATATAAAGGGCACGATAGATCCAGAAACGGATGATGCATTTTTGAGAGGTGAGAGAATTTTGAGGAGAGAGAAACTCCAGAAAGAAAGTTGTACTTCTGAGTTTTAATATTTCTTGTAAATCTTCCTGAAAGTGAATTAATAAAAGTGTTATTGTTCATTCACAATTATGACTTAGTTTTCATAGATTCTTGATAAGGGTGTAGTGTATGAAATCCTGCAACTACATTTTGGCGCCCGAAACAAGGAATGAATTAACGAAAACAGAAGAAAAAGCGAAGAAAAAGATAAAAATTGTTCAAGATTAGGGAAATTATAAAGTAAATCGGTGAGAAAATTGAAGGAAGAATGATCAGAATCAAAAAGGATTGTAGAAAATTGAAAGGTGATGTAATAACAAAAGAAATGATTGATAAATTTCATGAAAATATCCAAGGAAGGATACATAAATGGGATTTTGAAGGGAGGAAGATTATGATAGTGGAGAAGATATCATCATTGAAAGATTGGGAAAAACAAGAAATCACGTTTACAGCAGCAGAAATACCAGAAGAAGATTCAAGTCATACATCTCCATTGGTGGTCACAGTGACCACTATACCAATGAGAAAGGAGAAATCGATAAAATATGATGAAGAATGGGCTATGAATAGAACTTTAGTAGACACAGGAAGTTCTGTAGACATGATATTTTATCATACCTTCAAGAAGATGGGATATAAGGATGAAGAAATGTCTCATTCAACGTATTATGTTCATGGCTTTGGAAAGTCTATAACATAACCTAAAGGCGAGATAATGGTACGAATTCCACTAGGAGAAATTGAAACACAAATATCATTATGTGTGGTAGATGTGGAATCGCCATACAATATGATACTGGGAAGACCGTGGATACATGCAATCAAGGTTGTGGCGTCAACATTACATCAATGTATTAAATTTCCTATACCTAGTGGAATTGGAGAAATTAGAGGAGATGTGAATTTCGCGAGATTGTGCTACCAAATTGAAGTAACAAATTATGAAGAACGTCCAAAGTTGCGAAAGGCTCGCAGAAAACTGGCAAGAGAATTGAAGAAGGAAGAAGAATTTAAAGTTTACATGATAAGAGCAAAAGAAGGAAAAGGAGTGCCCAGTGAAATTTCGTGAGAAGGAGATGAATTCACGAGAGTTATGAAAACGCCAACACCAATGGGAGAACCTGAAGCCAGCTACACTTCTAATGAACCAACAAAAGAAATAAATATTGGAAGTAAAGAAGAACCTAAAATGCTGAAAATTGGGACTAGAATGGAGGAAGATGAGGAAGAAAGAACTATAAATCTTTTGAGAGAATATGCAGATATATTCGCGTGGAACATGGATGAAATTCCAGGGATAGACCCGTCAATAGCATGTCATAAATTAGAAATCAACAAAAACATAATACCATTTAAGCAAAGAATAAGGAAGATCGCAACAACATATCATTCTCAAATAGAAGAAGAATTACAGAAGATGCTCGACGCAGGAATTATAAGACAAGAAAAATATCCAGAATGGATTGCAAACATGGTGGTGGTCCCAAAGAAGAACAAAGGGATAAGAATTTGCATAGATTTTACGGATCTAAACAAGGCATGTCCAAAAGATAGTTTTCTGTTGCCAGATATTCCACAAATGGTTGAATCAGCAGCACGAAACGCAAGAATATCATCATTGGATGGGTATAAAGGATATAATCAAATCCCTCTCGCTGAAGAAGATCAAGAAAATACTGCATTTTTTGCTCCAAGAGGATTATATTGTTATACAAAGATGCCATTTGGCTTACGAAATGTTGGTGCAACGTATCAAAGAATGGTGGAAAAGGTGTTTGCAAAGTGGATCCACAAAACATTAGAAGTATATGTAGATGATATGTTGATCAAAAGCAAAGAAGCTGAGAATCATGTGCAAGATTTGAGAGAGATTTTCGATCAAATACGACAATTCAATATTAAAGTGAATCCTGATAAGTGTACCTTTGGAGTGACTTCAGGGAAGTTTTTGGGGTACATTGTGTCAAAAGAGGGAATACAAGTTGATCCATAAAAGGTGCAAGCAATTCGCGATATGCCAACTCCTGCGACGATAAAAGATGTGCAAAAACTAAATGGACTCTTAGCCTCGCTAGGAAGGTTCATTTCGCGATCTTCAGACAAGTGTAAACATTTTTTCGATATACTCAAGAAGGGAACAAAATTCAAGTGGACAGATGAATGCGAAAAAGCTTTTCAAGGAATAAAAGAACTTTTAGCGAGTATATCTATATTACAGAAAGCTAAACCGGGAGAAGAATTATTGATTTATCTCGCAACAACTCCATATGCGCTAAGTGTTGTATTATTGCGAGTAGATACATGGGTAGAAAAACCAATTTATTATATCAGCAAAACATTTAATTCAGCAGAGAGAAATTATTCAAAGATTGAGAAACTAATTCTAGCGTTGTTACACGCAATGTTTAAGCTTCGAATTTACTTCCAAGCGCATAAGGTCAAAGTGTTAACGAGAGTGCCAATCGAATCGGTGATGAAGAATTCAAAAATATCAGGAAGAGTTGAGAGATGGAATGCGCAAGTAGGGCACTTTAATATTAAATATGAAATTCTATCCTCGCCAAAATCACAAGTTATCGCAGATTTCTTAGCTGAATTTCCTTTAGAAGATGAAGAAGCTGTAGAAGAGATGATGGATATAGAAGAAGAACATGGAGACCCAAAAGAGCTATTAACAGAACCTGACAGATGGGAAATATTATTGGATGGATCATCAAATGGAGAGGGAAATGGGATTGGAGTTGTTTTGATTTCACCAGAAGGAGAAAAAACAGCTTTTTCATTTAGATTGGAATTTGTATCCACTAATAATGAGACAGAATATGAAGTTGTAATCCATGCATTAAAGTTTGCGATAGAAATGAAGTTGGAAAATACTAGAATCACCAGCGATTCACAATTGGTTATTCGCCAGATAAAGGGAGAGTATACCACAAATGAACCATCTTTGAAGAAGTACAAAAAACTTGTTGAAGAACTATCTGCGAAAATTCCAAAAATAAAATGGAGTCACATATCAAGGAAATATAATAGGCTCGCAGATGCTTTTGCTTTCATATCTAGCATGATGACAAATCCATTGGCGAGATGCATACAAATTCAAACACTCTCAAATCCATCGATAAACAAAGAAGAAGAAGAGATAGACATAATGGTGGTAGAAGCTGGCGAGGAAGATCCCACGAGCAATATCGCAGATTGGCGAGCAGAACTTCATGCATACCTGGCGAGAGGAGAAATTCAAAGAAATAGATTAGAAGCACACAAGTTAAAAAGTAGGGCAACCAATTATGAGTTAAGAGAGGGAGTATTATATCGCAGATCTTTTAATGGACCATCGCTAAGATGTTTGACGAGAGAAGAAGGACAAAAAATATTGAAGATGTTACATAGTGGTGACGCTGGTAATCACAGTGGAGGAAGATCTTTAGCATATAGAACAAAAATGCAGGGTTATTACTGGCCATATATGCATGAGGATGCAAAGCATCTCTCAAGACGTTGCGAGGATTTCCAACGATACGGAAAAAGGATACATGCGCCAGGAGCGCCATTATCATCTTCAACAAGTGTATGGCCTTTTGGGAAATGGGGGTTAGATATTGTAGGACCGTTTGTACATGGTTCTGGACAAAGAAGGTATCTGATCGTCGCAACGGATTATTTCAAAAAATGGGGAGAAGTAAAGGCAGTACAACATATTTGCGATAAGGATATTTTTACATTCATCTTTGAAAATATAATCTGCAGATTTGGGATTCCAGCACAACTAGTATCTGATAATGGAAAGCAGTTTGAGGGACAGAATATAGAGTTGCTGCTCAATGCATTTAAGATAAAATGCGGGAAATATACTCCTTTATACTCACAAGCAAATGGTCAGGCAGAGGCAACTAATAAAACAATCGCAGATATCTTGAAAAACAAATTACAAGGGTATCACAGAGCATGGTGTGAACAAGTGCATAATGCGATATGGGCCTACAATACCACTAGACGAGAATCTACTGGGATGTCACATTTTTGTTTGACGTATGGAGTTGAAGCTGTGTTACCAACAGAAGTCGCTATTCCTACAACAAAAAGAGAGGCTTGGGAAAGAAATCTAAGTGCTGGAATGATTTTAAATAAATTGGATGAATTGGAAGAAAAAAGAGAAAAAACTTTGCAACATATGGAAAATTACCATCGAAGATTAGCTCGTGAATACAACAAGCGTGTTAAGAAGCGTGAATTCCAACCTGGCGATTTAGTGCGGCGAGAAACACCAAGTTATCAGCGAGAAAATGGTGGAAAATTGGCGAGAACATGGGATGGACCATATATCATCAAAGAGATAATTGGAAATGGGGCATACAAACTAATGGATCCTGAAGGAAGAGATGTTGGTCAAAGACTTGATAGACCACGGAATAGATTATTTCTAAAAAGGCATTATCAATGACATCTTCTACAAGATAACAGATGTTGGTATGTTATATAATGAAGCAGTTAATAAAATTCTTCTATCTCCATTTACAACAAAGCACAATAAAAACAGCGATCAATATCGCAAGAATGGCGAATAAAATTTCGCAGAGACATAAGAATGGGACGAACCTTTATGGCGTTCACCCTAGTTCGCGAATAAAATTTCGTAAGAGGCAAATGTAAGACCTAATAGTGCGTCATAAAGGGGGTATCTCTTGACATGACTCAGCGATAAGGTTAAACCGCTGCTGGAACCTGAGTCATGCAGATGTTTGGGTTAAAGAAAACCTATCCGGGAGAGAGATCTTGGATTTCCAACTATATATGGTTATACCCTGGTTGGAAGACTGAGAGTCTCTTCCAAGAAGTGAAAAGTATGACCAAGGCGCCGAGATACATGGTTGAGCCAAGGGTGCCCGGAGCGTACGAAAATCTCTTGCCATACTTGGTAAGTCTTGGATACAATGCACTTGGCCTGAAGAAAACCCCACCTAGGGTGCAGTCTTGTAACTATAAGCCATATAGGCATAAATGACAAGAGGCTGCGAAAACAGCTGGTTGTTGGTAAATCTGGATGGGAGGAGCTAGTCTTGTATGGATGATGTGCCCTCCTTGAAGGGGCAACCAGGGGGAAGATAAGGGCGGAACCCTCCATTAGGGAGCTGATAAGTGTCTTAAGACGGAAATGTCATGGGGCTTTATGATCGCAAGAAAATTTAGGCCTGTCATATTATCGCGTGACGTAAATATTGCAAAGGCAATAAGCCACGAGAGAAATGTGAAGATGAGATCAATGGGTTTTTACATGAAAGTGTAAAAACGTCCTGCGATTTCATCGCAAGACGACAATGTAATAGGGGTAAATTCTTGCGAGAGAATGTATGCATATCATATTGTCGCAAATATTTTGAAAGAAACATGGATAAGACAAGATCAAACGGTCTTTACATGCAAATGTTAATAAATCCTGCGATTTTGTCGCAAACAGAAAAAGTTTGGAAAAATAAGACCTTTAACTAGGAAGGCAAAATAAGACCAAAAGAATAATCTTAGAAATTAACTATTCTACTTTAAGATTGCAGGAAACATTCAGCCATCACAGAATTATATACAAGAAGCCAAAATTCTTAATATCGCAGATTCCTTCATAATCTTTCAGAACATCGCAGCTACATTTATTATACCACGGATATTTATATAAAGACAGAAGATACAGAAGATATTTCACCATTTCAAGAAAGATAATAAGGGGGCAGATAAGGGGATGGAGAAGTGACATTTCATTATCTTCCTTGAAAAGCTTCCAAGAGGACTAAGTTAAAAGTTGATATTCTAAAAAGGTTTCAAAAATTACATCACTTGAGAAAGAAGAAGGAAAAGAAAACAAAAGAAAAATTCAAGTCTCGCCATATTTATTGTTCTTGTCAGATCCATCAACATCATCAGCATCCTTTTCACCGCGAGCTTCTTCTTCTCTGGATTCTTCATCAGCGATTACTTCTTTTGGAGGACTTTTTTCTTCTTCTTCACCATCTTCTTGATTTTCTTGAGTGGTATTCTCTTCATCGTTAGTAAACTCTAACTCTTCATCCATGGGAAGAGGAATTTCATCATCGTCAACCTCTAGAGGAGGGACAGAAACAAGAGAAAGAGAACGGGAAAGCAGAATATTGTTCACGAGAACTTCAGCCCTAAGATGGACTTGGCGAAGAAGAGATCTTTCACGATTCCTAATTTCTATATTCTTGAAGTATTCAAGATAATCAAGTCTTCTTTCTGCTTTGTCGTGAGCACTAAGGCAATTAGAAGCAAGAGATTTATTTTCTTTGCGAGCTTTATCCAATGTAGCGGTCAGATCAGTGATGGTAGAATGAATATTTCTTTCGGATTCTGCGAGCAACAAAATAAAAAATCAGTTAGACAAGAATCTCACATGGAACATAATATAAGATTTTATGAGAAGATCAACAAGAGAGGCAGTCAACTGACTACCTTCTTTTTGCGAGTTTAAGTTTTGGATTAAAGAAAATAAACAGTTCTCCCACTGATTCATGGCATCATCGAATTTATCGCCGACCATACCCTTCATACGAGATTTCATGTTTTCTTCTTTATTGCGAAGATACGAATTTTCCTTTACTAATGAAGAATGAGATTCCTTTAACTGAGAGTATTGGTCTTGAAGTTCGCTGGCTTTTAAACTAAGAGTTAATCTACCCTTGATAAGCTTATCCTTTTCGGCGGTAGATGATTCAGTTAACTCCTTGAGCTCCTTCTTAAGAGAATGAAGAGATTGCTCTTGACTATTACATGTACTTTGAAGATTACTTATTTGCTGCGAGGAAATCGTCATCAAGCTTGAAAATCTATGTTTTTCTTGGGACAGGGTTTTATTCTCATCTGATAAAGATTCCATCGCCAAATTATCCTTAAAAAACAAATATGAGGGGGGATCAAGCTCGCCACTCAAATTTTTTTGCCTTTGCAATAATTGATTGTTCTCATTAGTAAGATTATTTATGCGATCAATTGAATAAGTGTATAGATTGTCTAGTCTAGTATGTTGATCTATCCAAGAATCTCTTTCAACGCGAACTTCTTCAGCGATAGATTCAGATTTGAGTCTTTCTATGAAACGAGCCCGATTTGAAACTAATATATGAATCAAGAATTTAAGAAGGAGGTCTAAGTACGGAAAGTATGTATATGAAACAAAAAAGCAAAAAGAGCAGATGCAAGAAAAATATACCTTTCAGCTCGTCATTTTTTCTGCGATGATTCTCGTAATCTAGAGAAAATTTACGGAGCATGTGATTCAAGGTATCACACTCAGCAGTTTTAGCTTGAAGAGTTTTCCTCAGAACTTCAATCTCATTGTCTAAAGCCGCTCGTGAATCATTACAATCAGAGCCAAAATACTTAAACAGAGTCTCGCAAGCTTCCTGTTGGAGAGGGTCAGTGGAATACTTTCTAGCATTGTCTAAAATATTAGACAAGACTTTAAAAGCAACATCAACACCTGCGAAAGTTTCGCTTGATGAAGGAAAGGATTTAGAAGTTGAAATAGTAGTGAGAGTAAGTTAGCGATCATTTGTGATGGTTGAGTTATCAGGAGGAGTATGTGTAAAAACAACAGTTGAAGGCCGTAAAGGACTATAAGGAACCTCAGTCGCAGCAGCTTTAGAAGCTTGGTTTGTCAAAATGTCAGAAGGGGTATAGGTATGAATAGCGATATTATCGCAAATAGGAGAAGAAATATTTGGTTGCGATGGTGTGGGAGTAATCTTCACAGATGTTAACGAGGGCATAATGAGATTTTCCCCGAGTGTCTTAAAATGGCGAGACCTTTTGGGAGGTTTATCAAGATTCACGTCATTCTGCGAATAATAACCCAGATAAGAAACAGAGGCAACAATATTGTTATTAAAAAATAAAGGGTGTTTCTTACTACATTATCATTCGCAGAATTTCTCTTCTTCTTTTCTACTGGTTTCTTGCGAGGATTAGGGTTGTGAGTAATAGATTGTGTGTTAGAAATCTTTCCGCTAAAAAGAAGATATAACAAGGAAATAAGAAAGATTGGAGAATGAAAATAAAATCTGGCTTAAAAGTCAAGAAACAAACCTTGAGGACTCCATTAGAACATTAGCAGAAGAATATGAAGAAGAGGCAAAGTTGCATACGGAAGATGAAGAAGATGAAGAAACAGAAAAGTAAAATTAATTTTGAAGGTTAGTTCAACCTTTTATAGGAAAAGGGGAGTGGACATATGGAGTAGGAACGCGTCAGTAAATGAAGGGATTCACAACACGTGTAAGAAAGGCTGAATTAAAGGGATCTTGTCGAGGAGAAAGTATAAAAGGGGAAGAAGTTGCGAAGAATAATAAAGAATATTAGTTCTCATGATCTTCTCTTCTTCGCAGAAAAAACATGAGAAGAGGCAAGATGTAGTACCAGAATATCGCTACAACACTATTCCTGCGATATTAACAACATTTCTACGAGCGTCACTGACAATTCTTCAACGACATTTCACGAGTGTTACAGAATAACTAAAAGAAACTGACGATGGAAGAAGTAAAAGAAGAATAAGACTGATCCTGCGATGGTCATCATGCTTGCGATAGAGAAATATCATAACAATCGCGATAAGATCGCAGAATAGATCCGAAATAGGAGGAAAACTTAGCTGTCATCCATTATGTAAATCCCTATATAAAGGGCACGATAGATCCAGAAACGGATGATGCATTTTTGAGAGCTGAGAGAATTTTGAGTAGAGAGAAACTCCAGAAAGAAAGTTATACTTCTGAGTTTAATATTTCTTGTAAATCTTCCTGAAAGTGAATTAATAAAAGTGTTGTTGTTCATTCACAATTATGACTTAGTTTTCATAGATTCTTGATAAGGGTGTAGTGTAGGAAATCCTGCAACTACAAAATGCTAGTATAGAAAAAATCTGGGAAGCTATCATTTTGATGGAAAATATACCCTCTTCATGGAATATGGGAAAAAAACCACATCCTAATAATCGTAGTCAAGAACTTTGTCCTTACCATCACTTTCATGGTCACACAGTAAATGATTGAAGAAATGTAAAGAGAATAATTTTAAGGATGATTGACCAAGGAAAGCTAAACCACTTTTTGGTAGGACAACCACAATCTCAGCGATTGCCTCCAGCACCAGAAATTCACAGGTTAAATACTATAAAAGGAGCAGAATCATTCGTAATAGAAGTTGGGGCTAAAGAAAAGAATTTGTTTTGTAATTCCATTGTACATTCACACAGAATAATAGAGGATTTACATGATAATGTTCTAAGCAGAGTCTTCGCAAGAGACACCGATGGAAAAGAGATAATGAATATCGCGAGAGCCTCGCCACTAGAAGAATGGTAGAAACAAATTATATCTTTCACTGCACAAGAAGTACCAGAACCTGGCGAGCAGCATGATAATCCATTGGTAGTAAGATTAGAGATAAATCCAAAGCAAATAGAAGAAGAAGATGGAGAAAATGATGATGAAAATGAAGACTCTTGGGCTATCGATAGAGTTCTGATAGACACAAGCAGCTCAGTTGACATACTATTTTATCATACCTATAAGACCATGGGTGGAAAAGACGAAGATCTAATTCCATCAACATATAAAATCTATGGTTTCAATGGTACTACCAATAAACCCAAAGGGAAAATTGAAATGCGGATTCCATTGAAAGGGATAACTTCCAAGATCTTTTTTTGTGTTGTTGACATTGAATCACCTTAGAAGGCCCTAATTGGTCGACCTTGGATACATGGGATATTAGGTGTAGCATCTACTTTCCACCAGTGTGTTAAGTTTCCTCATCCTAATGGTGTCGGAGTTATTAAGGGAGATTGGGGAGAAAGCAAGAAATGTTATGAGATTGATATAAAATCTTGCGAGGAAAGAGCTGAGAATAAGAGAAATTGGAAGTACAACATCAAGCAACGAAAGAGATGTGAAAGATTGATGATTGATTCAATAGAGCAGCGAGAGGAAGAAAATGGCGAGCAGCTCGCAGATAAACAAAAAAGAGCAAAACGTAACGAAAAAAGTAACCAAAAGATAGTAAGTAGAAAGGTAAAATGATAAAATTTAAAGAAGCTTATGCAGAATTTGTTTGAAGAAAATGCGATTGAAAAGAGTACTCTGTTTGAAAGAATTGCAAAATTTTACAAGAAAATCAAAGAAATGAAATTTTATCAGAGTTACAATGCTCGTGAGAAACGCGAATAAAATTTCGCAGATTAATAGAATGGGACGAACCTTTATGACGTGCACCTTAGTTCGCGAATACAATTTCGCAAGAGGCAAATGTAAGACCTAATAGTGTGTCATATAAGGGGGTATCTCTTAACATGACTCAGTGATAAGGTTATACCGCTTCTGGAACCTGAGTTATGCAGATGTTGGGGTTAAAGAAAACCTATCCAGGAGAGAGATCTTGGATTTCCAACTATATAAGGTTATACCCTGGTTGGACGACTGGGAATCTCTTCTAAGAAGTGAAAAGTATGACCAAGGCGCCGAGGTACACGGTTGAGCCAAGGGTGCCCGGGGCGTACGAAACTACCCAGGCCATTCTTGGTAAGTCTTGGCCATGATGCACTTGGCCTGAAGAAAACCCCACTTAGGGTGAAGTCTTGTAACTATAAGACATATAGGCATAAAGGACAAGAGGCTGCGAAAACAGCTGGTTGTTGGCAAATCTGGATGGGAGGAGCTAGTCTTGTATGGACGATGTGCCCTCCTTGAAGGGGCAACCAGGGGGAAGATAAGTGCAGCACCCTCCATTAGGGAGCTGATAAATGTCTAAAGACGGCAATGTCATGGGGCTTTATGATCGCAAGAACATTTAGGCTTGTCATATTGTCGCGTGACGAAAGTTATACAAAGGCAAATAGCCAAAAGAGAAAAAGTTAAGATGAGATCAATGGGTTTTTACAATTAACAAGTGTAAAGACGTCCTGTGATTTCATCGCAAGACGGCAATGTCATAAGGATTAATTCTTGCAAGAGAGTTTATACTTATCATATTGTCGCAGAGATGTTGAAAAAATATTGATAAGACAAGATCAATGGGTCAATACATGCAAATGTAAAGACGTCCTGCGATTTTGTCGCAAAAAGAAAAGATATTGCAAAATAAGACCTTTAATTAGGAAGGCATAATAAGACCATAAAATTATTGCGATAATGATCGCAGAATTTATGAAATTTGCGATTCTACTCAAAAATCATAAAATTATGCAATTATTTCTAGCGATAACATCGTCGATAATGAGGCAAATTTAATTTGATTCACAACTAATATCTAATCTCTACTCAATTTTTTCATATTGCAGATGAATAATAGAGGCAAGTATGGGAATGCATAGAATGATGAAATTATTATTCATCCATCATATGATAAAATTGCATAGATGATACATTTATACAAATAATTAAAGGATAATAATTATGATTGATTGATTATGTTGCAGAAAAAGAATTGTTTTCTAATTCATAACAGATAAAAGCAAAAGAAGTTTACACATCAAATTGGAGAAGCTCGCAATGATGTTACGAGAAGCAAAAATAAATGTACAAAATTTACAATGAAGAAACAGAGAAGAAAAAAGACTAAGTAGATCCATCACCACCTTCATCATAGCTCTTTTATTTCTCTTCATTACCAGATTTATCTTCCCCATCATTATCATTGTTATCTCTATCCACGTCAGATCATATAGAATGAGGGATACCATGATCATTACAGACTAGTTTAACAACGTCATTACGAACACGGAGAAGGGCATTGCTAAAATTTGAAGATGAGATTTTCAATTTTTCCTTCAATCTAGAATACTTTTCATTGCGAGAAGATAGATTTCCGGCGAGTTGGTTTTTATTTTCTTCTAACTCATCAAATATTTTACGATAGTTCTTTTCGGATGCTGCGAGCAAATGAAAACAAAATGAATACATATAAGGATGATTCAATTAGGAAATAATTCAGGGAAATCATAAGAGTGATAACCTTATCTTTCAGAAATCATGTCTTTAATTAAAGCCGCTTGATCAGCATGAAGACTAACATCTACACCTAAATTAGTTCTGGCGTTATCAAGAATCTTCGCAGCCCAAGCAAACTCATCATCGCTATTAATAAGGAGACAAGATCGAACTTGAGTTTCCCTCGCAAGAAGATCTTCATTCTCGCGGATAAGCTTATCTCTTTCCATTTGAACATTAAGAAGAGTTTTATGGAAGTTTGCTAAGGTCTTGGAGCCATTTTTAACGGCAAGATCTTTCTCGTCAATAAGATCATTATTCCTTTTTCTTAGTCTATCTACTTCTTTCTTCGAATCAAGATAAAAGGTCTTATACTTGTTGGTCAAACCTAAATTGAATCTGTGTTCAATTTTTAAGAGATTAAATTTGGATTTAAGTTCATCTATGGAGATGGATTCAATCTTATCATCTGAGAAATTACTTAAAGAAATATTAAGTCAAGCAAGAAGGGTATTATCATCTACAGGGTCAGGAAAAGATTGGAAGTGTGTAGCCTCATCAGTAAGACCATAAATATCTGCAAAAATGGTTGCTTGAATAAGCTGCGATAGGGTGAGAAGAATTAAAAGAAAAAAGAAATAAATCATACCATAGAGTTGTTGATTGGATTTATCAAGATCAGATATTTTTTGCTTGTCAACTGAAGCTTCAGTCTCCAGCTGCTATTTTTTCTGCGAAGTTCAATAACTTCAGCTTCTAGTTTTTCTTTATCTTGATGAAGATTAGTAGCTTTCTTTTCATAAGTAATACGCCTATTGTCTAAATCAGAAGCAACAACAAAAGCGTCTCTTCCAACCTGTGATAGAACTATATAAATCAATGTCTGACAAAAATATCAATAGATACACAAAAAGGATGAACAAGTGAAAACATATCAGGCTGCCAAGTGAGTTTAATAGACTTGGAGTCAGCGATCTTGAAACCCCTCGAAGAGTATCACTGTCAGCTAGTATGGGAGCACAGACATTGGCGAGGGACTGGGATATTTCATTAATATCTTCATCTCCATACTCATTTGGGATACCAAACATATTCTTGCCAAAAAATTTGGATAAATGAGCCTTCGAAGAATCAGAAGAAGAAGAATTCTTTATAGAAGGGAAACTGTTATCATTAAAATCCTCGTTATTATTATCCTTGTCAAAATCAACACTTGGATTTTCTGGAGTGGGTTGAGGAGTTGAAGAAGAAAAAGGTCGGGTTTTCCTTTTCTTCAAAGGAGGATCGCCAAATTCTTCACCACGAGGGGCAGAAGGATTCCCTTTGGGAGGAACAACATATTTATCCTGATCGCCAGATTCTTCACCGCGAGGGGCGGAAGACTTTCCTTTGGGAGGAACAATAGATTTATCCTTTGAAGGTTTCTCCTTAGTTCTCACGGGTTTTATTGGCTCTAGTTCTTCAATTTCCTGCGAGCACAGATGAAGATAAGAAATAAGGGAAATAATATATTGTTAAAATTTATGAAGAGATATTTCTTACTTCATCCGTGAAAGATTTAAGAGCTAAGAAAGTGCTGGGTTTCCTAAAAGTTTGATAGCTGAGCTTCATTCTATCAATCTGCGAAAGATCAAAATTGTTAGCGAGAATATAAAAAGAGGAAGAAGACAATAAATAATAATAATAATGCAAAAAGTTTAGAGGATATACTTCTTTAGATATTTCAGGCCAGTTGAAGACCCATGGCTCATACACTGAGAGATTCGCAGGTAATGGGAGAGAACCAGATATGTAAGTACCTTCAAGACATAACGGAAAGATAAACCACTTATCATCACTGGAGTGGCGAGGTCCTTGATTGGTAGGTGTATTCCAATCAATGTCTAACATAAGAGCCTCATCATCAGCGATCTTTTCTTTCTTCAAGCGGACACCCCATCAAGTACTATCCCTCTTCATAGGAACTATCTTGTAATTTTTGAAGAAATTCTCCACAGTATAATCTGCAGAGACAATGGGAACATCCTTGAATTGAGGATTCTTCTGAGCTTCAGGATAGAGAGATCCTTTATCAGCACCGCGAGAAGAATATTCAAGCAGCAATCTGATACAATCTCCACCTAATTGATATATTGCTCGCGAGAACCTCTCGTCAGATATTATTTGATAGAATAATGGGAGTTCTGGGTCATAGAGAGAAGGGGGGGGGGGGACCAGCTTCAAGTTGACCTAGCGATACTATGATTTTTTGGTGAGAGCATTGGTGATCAGAAAATAGTTTGATAGAAAGTTCGGATTTAGGGCTTTGACCTGGAATTGTAGACAAGGTAAAACCTTTAATTTTGAGCTTTTCTCGCATCTCATTAAAAGTCGTCAAGTTTTTAACACCAGCAACAACCATTTTTGATTATGGGAATGAAAGAAAAGGTTGAAAAATAAGAAAGAAACCACAGCGATGACAGACGCGCAATTTACGGAAGAATAGTAAACTTACAGAGAAGTTACGCAGAGAAAGAAGAAGAAAGTAAAAAGAGGAAAAGAAAAGAATGAAAGGAGTATTTATAGAAGAAGAGGTTTCTCGAGAAGATGAACGCAATAAATTCTAAGAAAATACATGAACGGTCAGATCGCAGCGGTTAGAGAGGACGTGTCATAAATTCATTAGAAGAGAGAATATGTGAAAACAGCTGGCGAAGGGTACAGAAACGTGTCAGAACAGGGAAATCTGAAAAGATAAATAGGTGTAGCATTTTATAATTCTCATGATCTTCTCTTCTTCGCAGAAAATACATCAGAAGAGGCAAGATGTAGGACCAGAATATCGCTACATCTATTTTCTGCGAGATTAGCGACACTTCACAGCGAGCATCACCGTAAGATTTTATATCAACACTTCACGAGTGTCACAAAAGCCTTCAAAAGAGAGATGTAATACCTGACGACTGAAGAAAACTTGAGAAAAGCATGTTAGTTCTGCGATGGTTACAAAACTTGCGAGATTTAACATTGGAAGTATCGCAGTACAATCACAGAATCAACCCGAAATAAGAGGAAAACTTAGCTGTCATCCACCATGTAACTACCCTATAAATATAGGCTCAATGTATCCAGAAAAGGAGGATGTATTTTTCTGAAAGTTAATAAAGTCTTGAGGAGAGAGAAATTTCAAGAGAATAGTTGTAATCTTGAATTCTTCCATTTTTGTAAACATTTCTGAAACCAAAATAATAAAGTGTCGCTTTTCATCTTCAATTATGAGTTGATTATAGTAAAATCTTAACAAGGGTGTAGTGTGGGAAATTCTGCGACTACAGTATTATAGGCCCATATTGCATTATGCACCTATTCACACCATGCTCTGTGGTATCCTTCTAGCTTCTTTTTTAAGATGTATGCGATTGTCTTATTAGTTGCTTCAGCTTGACCATTTGCTTGTGGATATAGAGGAGTATATTTTCCATAATTTATCTTAAATGCATTGAGTAGCAATTCTATATTCTGCCCTTCAAATTACTTCCCATTATCAGACACCAACTGTGTTATAATCCCAAATCTGCAAATTATATTCTCAAATATGAATGTAAAAATATCTTTATCGCGAATATGTTGTACTGCCTTTACTTCTCCCCGTTTTGTGAAATAATCAGATCGCGAATATCTTCTTTGTCCAGAATCAGGCACAAATGGTCCCACAATATCTAACCACCATTTCCCAAAAGGCCATACACTTGTTGAGGATGATAATGGTGCTCCTGGTGCATGTATCTTCTTTCCATATCGCTGGCAATCTTCGCAACGCCTTGAGAGTTGTTTTGCATCTTCATGCATATACGGCCAGTAATAGCCTTGCATTTTTATTTTATATGCCAAAGATATTCCTCCACTATGATTACCAGCGTCACCACTATGCAACATCTTCAACAATTTTTTTCCTTCCTCCCTCGTCAAACATCTTAGTGATGGTCAATTAAAAGATCTGCGATATAATACTCCTTCTCTTAGCTCATAATTGGTTGCCCTACTTTTTAATTTATGTGCTTCCAATCGATTTCTTGGGATTTATCCTCTTGCTAAGTATGCATGAAGATCTGCTTGCCAATCCGTAATGTTTTTCTTTAATTCCTCTTCGCCAACTTCGACCATCATCACATCTTCTTCTTCCTTGTTTATCGCTGGTAATAAAAATGTTTGAATTTTTATGCATCTCGCAGCTGGATTTGTCATCATACTGGATATGAAAGCAAATGCATCTGCGAGCCTATTATCTTTCCTTGATATGTGTCTCCATTTTATTTTTGGAATTCTCACAGATAATTCTTCGACTAATCTTTTATACTTTCTTAAAGATGGTTCGTTTGTTGTGTATTCTCCTTTTATCTGGCGAATGACCAACTGTGAATCGCTGGTAATTCTAGCATTTTCCAACTTCATTTCTACTGCAAATTTTAAAGCATGAATCACGGCATCATATTCTGTTTCATTATTAGTGGATGCAAATTCCAATCTAAATGAAAAATCTATTTTTTCTCCTTCTGGTGAAATAAAAACAACTCCAATCCCATTTCCTTCCCCATTTGATGATCTATCCACCAATATCTCCCATCTGTCAGGTTCTGTTAATAGCTCTTTTGGATCTCCATGTTCCTCTTCTAAATCCATCATCTCTTCCACAACTTCATCATCTTCTAAAGGAAATTCAGCTAAGAAGTCTGCGATAACTTGTGACTTTGGCGAGGATAAAACTTCATATTGGATATCGAAGTGTCCTACTTGTGCATTCCATCTCTCAACTATGCCTGATCTTTTTGAATTTTTCATTACTGATTCAATTGGAACTTTTGTTAACACTTTGACCTTATGTGCTTGAAAGTAGATGCGAAGCTTAAAAGTTGCATGCACCAATGCTAGAATTAGTTTCTCAATCTTTGAATAATTTCTCTCTGCAGAATTGAACGTTTTGCTGATGTAATAAATTGGTTTTTCTACCCCTGCATCTACTCGCAGCAACACAGCACTTAGCGCATATGTGGTTGTTGCGAGATAAATCAATAGTTCTTCTCCCGATTCAGCTTTCTGTAAGATAGTTATGTTCATTAAGCGAGAGGGATTTGATTATATCCTTTATATCCATCCAACGATGATTTTCTGGCATTTCCCGCTGCTGATTCAACCATCTGTGGGATATCTGGTAATGGAAAACTATCTTTAGGACAAGCCTTGTTTAAATCAGTGAAATCTATGCAAATTCTTATTCCCTTGTTCTTCTTTGGGACCACTACAATATTTGCAATACATTCTGGATATTTTGCTTGCCTTATAATTCCTGCGTCGAGCATCTTCAGTAATTCTTCTTCTTCTATTTGAGAATGGTATGTTGTTGCGATTTTCCTTATTCTTTGCTTGAATGGTCTTATGTTTTTGTTGATTTCTAATTTATGACATGCTATTGATGGATCCCTGGCATCTCATCCATGTTCCACACGAAGATATCTTTATATTCTCGCAAGAGATTTATAGTTCTTTCTTCCTCATCTGCCTCCATTCTAGTCCCAATTTTCAACATTTTAGGTTCTTCTTCACTCCCAATATTTATTTCCTTCGTTGGTTTTGTTGTAACATAACTGCCTTCAGGTTCTCCCATTGGTGTTGGTGTTTTTATAAATCTCGCGAGTTCATCTCCTTCTCGTGAGATTTCGCTGGGTATTCCTTTTCCTTCTTTTGCTCTTAGCGCGTAAACTTTAAATTCTTCTTCCTTCTTTGTTTCTCTCGCCAATTTCCTGCGATCCTTTCATAGCTTTGGACGTTCTTCATAATTTTTTACTTCTATTTGGTAACACAATTTCGCAAAATTTGTGTCTCCTCTAATTTCTCCAATTCCACTGGGTATAGGAAATTTGATGCATTGATGCAATGTTGATGCTACAGCCTTGATTGTGTGTATCCACGGTCTTCCTAGTATCATGTTATACAGTGATTCCACGTCTACCACACATAACGTTACTTGTGTTTCAATTTCCCCTAGTGGAATTCGTACCACTATCTCGTCTTTAGGTTTTGTTAAAGATTTTCCAAAGCCATGAACATGATATGTTGAATAAGACATTTCTTCATCCTTATATCCCATTTTCTTAAAAGTATGATAAAATATTATATCAACCGAACTTCCTTCATCCACCAAAGTTCTATTCATAGCCCATTCTTCTACAGATTTTATTGATTCATCCTTTCTCATTGGTATAGTGGATACTGTGATTACCAATGGAGATGTATGACTCAGATTTTCTTCTGGTATTTCTGCTGTTGTAAATGTGATCTCCTGCTTTTCCCAATCTTTCAATGGTGATATTTTTTCCACCGTTATAATTTTCCTTCCTTCAAAATCCCGTTTGTGTATCTTCCCCTTAATATTTTCATGAAATCTATCAATCATTGTTCTTGTTACCATATCACACTCCAATTTTCTACAATCCTCTTTGATTATAATCATCCTTCCTTCAATTATCTCACTGACTTGTTTTATGATTTTCTTAATCTTGAACAATTCTTATCTTCTTCTTCCCCTTTTTCTATGATTTCGCTGATTCACTCCCTGTTTCGGGCGCCAAAATGTAGTTGCAGGATTTCCCACACTACACCCTTGTTAAGATTTTATTATAATCAACTCACAATTAAAGATTAAAAACGACACTTTATGATTTTGTTCTCAGAAATGTTTACAAAAAATGGAAGAATTCAAGATTACAACTATTCTCTTGAAGTTTCTCTCTCCTCAAGACTTTCTTAACTCTCAAAAATACATCATCCTTTTCTGGACACATTGGGTCTATATTTATAGGGTAATTACATAGTGGATGACAGCTAAGTTTTCCTCTTATTTCGGGTTGATTCTGCGATTGTACCGCGATAGTTACAATGTTCACTCTCACAAGTTTTGTAACCATCGCAGGACAAACATTCTTTTCTCAAGTTTTCTTCAATCGTCAGTTATTACGTCGCTCTTTTGACTGCTTTTGTGACACTCGCAAATTGTAGTTGAAGATCTTACGGTGATGCTCTCTGGGAAGTGTTGTTAATCTCGCAGAGAAGTATTGTAGCGATATTCTGGTCATACAGTTTTACTTTATCCACCATTCCCAATCAAAACCGCAAGTCTGAACTTTCTGTACCATTAATTTCTAACTTTCAATATAATCGCGAGAAAATCATAGTCTCGCTAGGTCAGCTTGAAGATGTCTTCCCATTCCTCTCTATAACCTGGAACTTCCATTAATCTATGAAATACTTTCTCACGAGAAGTTTTCGCGAGTGATATATCAGTTGGGTGGGGACTGCATTCGTCTGCTGATGGAGTATGCTACTTGCGGTGCTAATAAAAGATCTCGCTACCCTGAGACTGTGAAGAATCCTAAATTTAAGGATATTCCAATTATTCCTACAATGTATACTGTAGATAATTTCTTCATAAACTATGACATAATCCCCATGAAGAGGGATAGCACCTGTTGGGGTGTTCGTTTGTAAAAGAAAGATAAGATCGCTGAAGATAAGATTCTTATGTTAGATATCGATTGGCATACGAATAATAATCAAGGCCCTCGCCACTTTAGCGATGACAAATGGTTTCTTTTTCCATTATGTCTTGAAGGTCCCTATATCTCTGGTCTTCATGCATTACCTGCGAATCTATCAAAATATCAACCATGGGTTTTTAATTGGCCTGGAAGGACCAAAGATGTATGTTATCTCCAATCTTTTGCACAATTATCACTATTGCCTTTCTCATATTTTTATATTCTAGATAACTACTTCAATATTTCCAGATTGACAGGCTAAAGCTCAACTACCAGAATTTTAGGAAACCCAGTACTCTTTTAGCTCTTAAATCCTTCACAGATGAAGTAAGAAATATCCCTTCATGAATCTTGACAATATATTGTTGCCCCTATTTCTTATCTTTATTTGTGTCCACAGGTAATTGAAGAATTAGAACCATTAAAACCTGCGAGGACCAAGGTGAAATCTACAGTTGATCGCAAGGGAAAATCTACTGCTCCTCGTAGTGAGGAATCTGGTGATCTTCCCTTAAAGAGAAGAAAAGCCCAACTCTCTTGTTCTTGAACTCCTCAACCTATTTCTGAAAATTCAAGTGATGATCTTGATAATGATGTTGATGTCTTTTCCATGAAGAATTCTTCCTCTTCTGAGTCTTCTATGACTCAACTATCCAAATATTTTGGCGATGCTACTTATGGTATCGCGAATGATTACGGAGATGAAGATCTTAATGGGATATCCCAGGTTCTCTCCAAAGTCTGCGATGCTCCCATATTAGTTGATAATGATTCTCTTCATGGGATCTCAAGATCACTGACTCCTAGCCTCTTAAACTCGCTTGGTATTCTGGTATGTTTCCACTTTTTCAACGTGTCTAAATATTTGTTTTATCGCCATACTTTAATTTATATTATTCTCTCGCAGGTTGGAAAATCCTCTTTTGCTGCTGCTTCTGATTTGGATAAAAGGTGTGCATCTTCTGAGGAGAAGAATATTGTGCTTCGCAAAAAGAATGAGAAGCTAGAATCTGAATTCATTAATCTCCACATGAAAAATGAACAAATGGAATCAGAACTTGCTAGTCTTCGCGAGAAGAATGCAGATCTTGAGAAAAATCTTTCTCAACAATCTCTCAAAGTATCCAATCTTGACAATGCTAACAAACAACTCTTAGGTATGAAAATTTTCTCCTTTTCTTTCATATTTTTACTTTTCATTACTCTTTCTTACTTGATTTATCATTCTCGTAGACATTTATGGTCTCACTGATGAGGCTTCAATCATTCATTATTTTCCTGAACCAATAGATGATGATGCTCTTCTAGAGCTTCTTAATAATTCTTTGAATAACCCTTCCAAAATTAATTCTCTTTCCATAGATGAACTCAGATCTAAGTTTTGCCTTTTAGATATTAACCACAAATCTTGTTTAAATATAACTAACAGATTCAAACAACTTTATCACAACTCCAAACTTGAGATTGAAACTTTAAAGGCCAAGAACAGTGATCTTTCAAAAGACAAAGATCGTATATCTAGACAAGGAGCTGAAACCTTAGAAGATTTCCATAAGACCATTCTTGAAGTTCAAATTGAAAGGGATGGACTTATCCGTGAGAAGGAGGGTTTTATTGAAAGAGAAAACTAAATTCGTTCCCGTCTTCTTATTAATAATGATGAGGAGTTTGCCTGGGCTGCGAAAGTTCTTGACAATGCCAGAACTAACTTAGGTGTAGATGTTAGTCTTCATATTGAACAAGAATCTTTAATTAAAGACTTGATTTATGGAAGAGAAGGTTGTTAACCATTCTCCCTTGTTAATTCCTTGCTTTTGTTATTTTTCCTTGCAAAACTTCCAACTTGTTGTTATATACTCGCAGGAGCTGAAAAGAGGTATTCTGAAAGAATTGGAGAACTTGAAGCTGATAAGAATCAACTCGCAAGTACTCTTGCTGCTCGCAATGAGAAGTATTCAAGATTGAAAGATCAATTAAGAATTAATGCTGCGAATTTTAGTAGTACTCTTATTGATGTTCGCAAAAATTCCATTAAATTGTTCTGCGATGATCATAACATTCCTCATTCTACATATCCTGATCTTGCAAAAAAAAAACTCCAGAAAAAACTCCAAACCTTGTTATCTCTGATAGTGAAGCTGAGGAATATGATTAGGATGAAGATGATGGTAAAGATGAAGAAAAAGAAAAATCTAGCCAGAATGATGATGGATCTAATTAAATCTGTTTCTTCTTTTATCTTCCTTGTAAATTTTGTACACTTATTTTCTGCTTCTTGTAATATTACTGCGAGTTTCTCCAACTTGATGTATAAATGTCTTTTGCTTCTATCTATATGAATTAGAAAAAAATTCTTTTCTGTAACATAGTCAATCAACATAATTATTATTCTTTAACAGTCTAAAAATGTGTCATATAATAATGTCTACGTAAATTTATCATATGACGATGAATAACAATTTTATCATCCTATACATTCCCATACTTGCCTCTGTTATTCATCTGCAATATGAGAAATTTGAGTAAAGATTAGATATTAGTTGCGAATAAAATCTATTTAAATATATGTACCTCCAACCTTACGATTGTATCGCGAACAATAGTTTCACAATTTTATGGTCTCTGCGTAAATATCGCAATGCCCATAATATTTGCGTACATATCGCAATCATTCAACCTTAATTTCTTGTGGTCTTATTATGCCTTCCTAATTAAAGGTCTTATTTTGCCACATTTTTCTTTCTGCGAAAAAATCGCAGGACGTCCTTACATTTGCATGTATTGACCCATTGATCTTGTATTATTTGTATTTTTTCAATTTCTCTGCGACAATATGACAAGTCTAAGTTCTCTTGCGAGAACAGAATCTTATGACATTGCTGTCTAGCGATAAAATCGAAGGATGTCTTTATACTTTCATATAAAAACCCATTGATCTCATCTTAAATTTTTCTCATGGCTTGTTGCCTCTGTGTAATTTTTGTCACGCGACAATACGACATGCCTAAATGATATTGCGAGCATAAATCCCCAGGACATTGCCATCTTAAGACACTTATCAGCTCCCTAATGGAGGGTTCCGCCCTTATCTTCCCTCTGGTTTGCCCTTCAAGGAGGGCACATCGGCCATACAAGACTAGCTCCTCCCATCCGGATTTACCAACAACCAGTTGTTTTCGCAGCCTCTTGTCCTTTATGCCTATATGGCTTATAGTTACAAGACTGCACCTTAAGAGGGGTTTTCTTCAGGCCGAGTACATCATAGCTAAGACTTACCAAGAATGGATAGGGTAGGTTCGTCCATCCCGGGCATCCTTGGCTCAACCGTGTACCTCGGCGCCTTAGTCGTACTCTGCACTCCTTAGAAGAGATCCTTAGTCGTCCAACCAGGGTATAACCTTATATAGTTGGAAATCCAAGGTACCTCTCCTGGATAGGTTTTATTTAACCCCAACATCTTCATGACTCAGGTTCCAGCAGTGGTCATGGGCGGAACCAAAGGGGGGATAGCCCTGGCTGTAGCCCCCCCTTTTTCTGATAAAACCCATCCATGTATGTAAATTACCCTTTAGTTTTGAAAAAAAAAAAATTTAGTCCACCTACCAAACCAATTTAGCCCACCTCTTCAATCAATTTAGTCCACCATGGTTTCAAAAAAAAAAAAAAAATATTATTCCACCAAGTGCCCAGCGCCCAGCGTCCTAAATGTCTAACCAAACTAGTCATCAAAGGCCTAAGCGAGGAAAGATTTTGTTGCCTAGGTGCTAAATCACCTAAAAAAAAAAAATTTGCGGCCTACGGCCGCATCAAACTCATTGTTCGGCAAAAAAAATAATTAGCCCCCCCTTTCCAAATCTCTGGCTCCGCCACTGGCAGCGGTATAACCTTATCCCTGAGTCATGTAAAGAGATACCCCCTTATATGACGTACTTTAGGTCTTACATTTGCCTTTTGCGAAATTGTATCCGCGAACTAGGGTGTACGCTATAAAGGTTCGTCCCGTTCTTTGTTTCTTTTGCGAATATCGCAATCTTTTGTTCTTTAAGTAACCTTGAATAATCTCGCAATTTAACTTGCTGCTTCTAATGAAATTTCTTCTTTTTGATCTTATTTCAGCTCTTACATAAATTTCTAATTTCATCCTTGTCATTCAAACAAAATGAAACAACAAACCATTTATAGAATTCATCATTTTACCTTCCTACTTACTGCTTTTTGCTTCTGTCCATTTGTTGTTTTTTCTCCATCTGCGATACGCTCTCCATTTATTTCCCGCTGCTCATATTGATTTTGCAGTATCTCATCCTCTCGCTGCTGTATTGTATCAACCATTAACTTGTCACATCTTTGTCTTTGTTTGATGTTCTGCTTCCAATTGCTATTCTTCGCAACCCTATCTTCACAAGACTTTATATCAATCTCATATTATTTTCTACTCTCACCCCAATCTCCTTTGATGACCCCGACACCATGTGGATGTGGAAATTTAATACATTGATGCCACACCTAAAATTCCATGTAACCATGGTCTGCCAATTAAGGAATTATAGGGTATCTCCACATCTACTACACAAAATAAGACTTTGGACTTGATTGCCTTTAATGGTATCCTCATTGTGATCTCTCCATTTGGTATATTGGCGCTACCATTGAAACCATATATCTTGTATGTTGAGGGTATTAAATCCTCGTCTCTCCCTCCCATGGTCTTATAAGTGTGATAAAATAAGATTTCTACCGAACTACCTGTATCAATCAATACTCTATTAATTTCCCATGAATTTTCATTTTCATTTTCATCATCTTCAACTTTATCTTCATCTTCACCTTCATCTTCTTTTTGTTTTGGGTTTATCTCTAATCTCACAACCAATGGTTGATCATGTATTTCTCCAGGTTCAGGTACTTTTTGTGCGGTGAAAGAAATGGTTTGTTTTTGCCACTCCTCTAATGGCGAGACTCTCGCAATGTTCATAATATCTCTTCCATCTGTGTCTCTCGCGAAGACTCAGCTAAGAACGTTGTCGTGGAAGTCCTCAATAGTTTTTTATGAATGTACGAGGGAATAACAAAACAAATTTTTTGCCTTTGCTCCAACCTCTATCACGAATGTTTCTGCTCCTTTTACAGTATTCACCCGGCGAATATCTGGTGCTGGTGGTAATTGTTGAGATTGTGGATGTCCTATTAAAAAGTGATTTAACTTTCCCTGATCAATCATCCTCAAAATTATCCTTTTTACATTCCTGCAATCATTCACTGAGTGACCATGAAAATGATGGTAAGGACAAAATGCTTGATTTTGATTATTTTGATGTGGCTCTTTTCCTATGTTCCAGGGTGATGGTATATTTTTCATCAAAATGATAGCTTCCAAAATTTTTTATATGATGGCATTCAGAGGTGGCATCTTAATTTCTTCCCATACTACTATTTGATTTCCTTGACCTCTGAAATCATTTTGTCTCTGACCACCATAATTTTATTGTGGATGATCAAGTCTTTGGATTTTGTTATTTCCACCGCGATTGTAATATTTCTTTTCCCTTTCGTACTCTTCTTGATCTCGACTGCCCATGGCTACTAATTTCTGCTGGTTATCGATCACTACTTTCTCTTGTTGTGTCTGCGAGGTGCTCGCCACATTGTTGATCATCTTAGGAAATAAAATCCCATTCACCCCTATTGAGATGGTATTTGCAATTGGATATGATTCCATCTCATTTTGTTTCTCCTCCAAAGAAATGTATTCTTCTTGTAATTCTCGCAGCTCCGTCATGGTAATTGTATTCTTGATTCTGAAAATTTGTATGTACAACAGATTGGCTGCGAGCATTGCATTGATAAAAGATAAAATAAGATATCTCTCATCCACTCTTCCTGCCATTTCACTGCACATTGTCTTCCATCTTATGGTTAGAGGTTTCAGACTCTCGCCAACCTTCTGCTTTAACCCAAATACATCTTCAATACCTGGACACGATGAATTATTGCTTATATATGCTCCCATAAATGTAGCTTGCAAGTGGTCGAAAGAATTTATAGTATTTTTGGGCAATCCCTCGAACCATTTTAGCGCCTCTCCAGTTAAACTAGATACAAAATATTTGCATAACACAGCGTCGTGGTTTTCCCATTGCAGCATACACCTAACATAAGCTTTAACATGTTGAACAACACATGTTGTCCCATAGAAGATACTGGTTAATGCTGGTAAATTTCATTTTGGAGGGATTCCTCTTAATTGTACTTCTTGAGTGAACGGAGTTCTCGCAGCTTCTTCAATGGCTTCATCAAGTTGTCTCCTGCCTCCTTCTCTTCTGTTATTCTACATTCCCATCATTTCTGCTAATTCTCTTAAAAGTTTTTCATTTCCAGCTGAATTTTTCTCTATTGGTATTTTCAGTGCAGCTTCTCTTCTTCTGCGTTCATGTCTTTCTTGTCTTGCGAGATTCTGTATATATTCATCTGCATCTTCACTCTACCTTCCCCTGCGATTTTCCTCTTCACCTCCTTCTTGAATTCACAACTGATTATGTGATTTAAGATTTTTCTAATTTTTCGTAGTAGTAATTAAGATTTGTTCTCTCGGAAGTTGTTAAGATTAAATTAAAAGGTTTAAATAAAATAATAAATAGAAGAGAGTCACTGGGTCATAGATTCCACCAAATTGACAACATGAAGTTCAATTATTCATTCTCAACAATTATCGCTCAGCGAATAAATAAAACATCAACTCTTGTTTCGCCAAAGTAGATCCTCAAAACATTAATTGTATCCCCTAAGCATAGATTATCTAAACAAAGCATAACCTATCTAATTGAATCACAACTAATTTTATTGAATCATAAATCAATTCAAAATAAGTGCAAAAGTCAAATAGAAAATAGAATTAATTCACCCATGTGTGTAGTTCGGTTTCCTCCGTCGACTCAGTATAGGGGTTTAGCTTCTCATGATAAATACACACTCAAAATATTTTTTTATAGCTCAAATGGTATTTTTATTCAAGAAAACTAATAATACAATAAATATGCAACGCTGAACCGGGTTACAAAATTCACTGTTACAAAAGATGTTGCAAATTTGAAATAAACGTGCCAAACTGACTGTTACGAGTATTGTTGATAAACAACAGTTCTCTGCGACAGTCAGTGGCGTTGAATTTCTTGTTCTTCTTCTTCTTCTCTGCAGCAGCAGAGTAGTTGCCCTGCAACCTTCTATTCTCGCCCCCCAACTCTCGATAATCTTCTCTGACTCCTAGGAATCATTTATATACCCAACAATCAAGAAATATTTCGAATAAATGCTCATAATCTGCTCACAGTAATGACATTAAACTCGGGAATATTTTCTTTATTCTCACGCGATTCTGAGTTGTTTGATTCATCCCAAAACTTCTCATCCGACAGAAAAATCTTAAGAGAATATCATCATACGTAACTTTCTATTAACTCAGAGAATCAAATTAATTAAACCCGAAAATATCTTCCATGCCCTTTTTTGGATAACTACCGAAAATAACCGAGTTTGCTTCTTCAAAACACTTAAAAGACGTGTGTACATAGTGAGCACATAATATTTTTTCAAATCCCATGAAAATCTGCAACAAAATCTTCTCAATAACTCAACAGAATCTACGAAATATCTTCATCCTCTATTTCTTCTAACCGGTGATAATTTCCTTCCTTTCTCGAATTAACTGCAATTACCACCCATGTTTACTCAAAAAAGGATGATATCTATCCATATCCAAGAATAAATCCCCACAACATCTCCTCAAATTAATCCCAAATATATTCGCAGAAACATATTAGTTTTTCCCGCCAAAACTTGTTGTTCTGGGTGATGAAGAAGGGTGCCCCGTAACAGTTTCAAGGGTTCCCATAACGGGAGGGGGGGGGGGATGTATATAGAAAATAAGGGAGCCCCTTAGTCAGTGGAGTTCCCCATAGTAATAGGTTACCCCTTATCCAAAATTGTGAGTCCGAATAACAATTTTCTTTCTGGTGCCAAAATCAACTTTTCGAGCAACTTTCTCCATAAGAGCTTATTTGATAAAAACACCTACAAACAAAATTATTAGTGATAAAATGAGTCCTAGCTAATGTATTTATGGGAGAAAATGCGTCGCACTTTCGTGCTCATCAAATTCCCCCACACTTACATTTTTCTAGTCCTCGAGCAAAACATAAAATTGACCCGCTACACAGCTGGTCATATAAAAAGAGACTTAGACCCGCTACACAACTGGTCATGACAATTGCCACATACACAAGACACACAATTTTTTTTAGAGACCCGCTACACAGCTGGTCATAACATGCAAGAAAAGAAAATACGCGCTACACAGCTGGTCATAACCCTAACAATCAAAAAAAATTTAATTTTTTAAAAGACCCGCTACACAGCTGGTCATAAAAAAGAAATACATAAAAAATAGACCCGCTACACAGCTGGTCATAAGCTTAACAACTATAAAAAATTTTTTTTTTTTAGACCCGCTACACAGCTGGTCATAATACGCAAGAAAATTCCTGAAACAATTAAAAGAAAAAGTTAATACCCACTCCCCCACACTTAAATATTACATTGTCCTCAATGTAATTGAGTCATCCAACGTAAAAATTAAGATGGGAAATAAAAATAAACAAAAATAAATAAACAAATAATTATACATATTGGAATGTACATAAAAGATCCCCGTAAACTAATAACCTGAAAACTTGGGGATCGACCCAAAATACAATATTTACAAATGACAGCTTCACAATTATTTTATGAAAAATTGGGGACACTGAAACTGTCAGAAACCAAGATTTACCCATAAACCAAGTTTTTACTGCACATGGAATTGCGTAAAGAACAAAGTATTGGGATTCTACTAAGACTGGGATAATTTCAAATGGCTCATGCACGGTATTAGAAATAGGAAAATCCTCTGGGTACTTAGATGCAAAGTAATCCAACAACACTTTAGAAGCACACAATTCTAACCCTAAATTAGGCAACTTTTGGAAGTCTAGTGGTCTAGAAACAACCTCTAAGTCGGGTGAATGATCTTGTGAGGTAGATTCATCTATGGAATTAGGCGAAACATCCACACAATCATCCACAGGGTCATTTATATGTTCTATTTGGAATAGAGAGTCACTACCAAATTCATCATCTTCAGCAAATAATTTTTGACATTCAAGAACTCTCAATCTTTGCTCCAAACTAGGCGGTGTGTGTTTGTAATACTTCTCATAAATAGTTTGATGTGATTCTTCACTTACCTCATGTGGAGCAGAAACTCCATACCATTGCCTACGCATATATTCAACAAGCGTCATCTCAGATGAGGTTTCCTGATAATTTGACTTTCTACGCATATATTCCGCCAGCGTCATCGTAGGTGACGTCTCCTCAGAAGAAGTCATCATCCTAAAAAGAAATAGAAAAAGAAACGCATAAAAAGGAAAAAATATTCTAAAATAAAATGAAAACACTGTACAAAATAATAAAAAAAAACCTAAAAATTAATCTAAAAACAAATCCGCGTCGCAACGGCGCCAAAATGATTTAAGATTTTTCTAATTTTTCGTAGTAGTAATTAAGATTCGTTCTCTCGTAAGTTGTTAAGATTAAATTAAAAGGTTTAAATAAAATAATAAATAGAAGAGAGTCACTGGGTCATAGATTCCACCAAATTGACAACACGAAGTTCAATTATTCATTCTCAACAATTATCGCTCAGTGAATAAATAAAACATCAACTCTTGTTTCGCCAAAGTAGATTCTCAAAACATTAATTGTATCCCCTAAGCATAGATTATCTAAACAAAGCATAACCTATCTAATTGAATCACAACTAATTTTATCGAATCATAAATCAATTCAAAATAAGTGCAAAAGTCAAATAGAAAATAGAATTAATTCACCCATGTGTGTAGTTCGGTTTCCTCCGTCGACCCAGTATAGGGTTTTAGCTTCTCATGATAAATACACACTCAAAATATTTTTTTATAGCTCAAATGGTATTTTTATTCAAGAAAACTAATAATACAATAAATATGCAACGCTGAACCGGGTTACAAAATTCACTGTTACAAAAGATGTTGCAAATTTTAAATAAACGTGCCAAACTGACTGTTACGAGTACTGTTGATAAACAATAGTTCTCTGCGACAGTCAGTGGCGTCGAATTTCTTGTTCTTCTTCTTCTTCTCTGCAGCAGCAGAGAAGTTGCCCTGCAACCTTCTATTCTCGCCCCCCAACTCTCGATAATCTTCTCTGACTCCCAGGAATCATTTATATACCCAACAGTCAAGAAATATTTCGAATAAATGCTCATAATCTGCTCACAGTAATGACATTAAACTCGGGAATATTTTCTTTATTCTCACGCGATTCTGAGTTGTTTGATTCATCCCAAAACTTCTCATCCGACAGAAAAATCTTAAGAGAATATCATCATACGTAGCTTTCTATTAACTCAAAGAATCAAATTAATTAAACCCGAAAATATCTTTCATGCCCTTTTTTGGATAACTACCGAAAATAACCGAGTTTGCTTCTTCAAAACACTTAAAAGACGTGTGTACATAGTGAGCACATAATATTTTTTCAAATCCCATGAAAATCTGCAACAAAATCTTCTCAATAACTCAACAGAATCTACGAAATATCTTCATCCTCTATTTCTTCTAACCGGTGATAATTTCCTTCCTTTCTCGAATTAACTGCAATTACCACCCATGTCTACTCAAAACAGGATGATATTTATCCATATCCAAGAATAAATCCCCACAACATCTCCTCAACTTAATCCCAAATATATTCGCAGAAACATATTAGTTTTTCCCGCCAAAACTTGTTGTTCTGGGTGATAAAGAAGGGTGCCCCATAACAGTTTCAAGGGTGCCCATAACGAGGGGGGGATGTATATAGCAAATAAGGGAGCCCCTTAGCCAGTGGAGTGCCCCATAGTAATAGGTTACCCCTTATCCAAAATTGTGAGTCCGAATAACAATTTTCTTTCTGGTGCCAAAATCAACTTTTCGAGCAACTTTCTCCATAAGAGCTTATTTGATAAAAACACCTACAAACAAAATTATTAGTGATAAAATGAGTCCTAGCTAATGTATTTATGGGAGAAAATGCGTCGCACTTTCGTGCTCATCATTATGTCTTCCAATTTTTTCTCCGCGAGTTTCTTCGTTTCTCTTCGATGTCTTTCTATTCTCCTTTGTATTCTGTCATATTCCTCATTGATATCATTGTTATGGTGATTTTGTGTGCGTCTTCTTTCTCGATTGTCATGATTATTCTGCCGTATTGCTTTTTGGAATTCTTGTTCTTCCACTTCTGCTCTTAATCTTTCTCTCTCGCAAGCCAGACGTGCTTGTTCAGCGTAATGTCTCTCAATTTCCTCCTCAATAATTCTTTGATTTCTTTGGATTTCTCACCCATGTAATATTCTTCTACCTTCTTCTCGTTTTTCTTCACCATCCTGGTTATTTCCACCTTCTTGATTTCTATTATCATGTCTATCATTCACAGTTTCACCGCGTGGATGTAGCGATCATGAATCATCTCTTCTTCTCTATGATGCTGCTCTTCATTTGGATTTTACATTCCTTCTCGGATATTTTATCTAGCATTTCTCATAGGGGAATTTCGCCTTGGCTATTCTCTAAATGATCTTGAATTTGACCTAGCAGTACTTCTTGATCTTCTGCTTTGTAATCTAAAATTCTCCAGTCTCAACTCCTGATTTTGTCTTGTTTCTAATCTTCTTTCCTCCTCTAATCTTCTTTCCTCCTGTATTCTCTATCTTAAATCATCTGTTGTTTCATTTTCGTCTTCTCCATGAATTAATCCTTCAACCACTCCTTGATCTCTGTCTTCTCTTCTTTCGTTTCTTAATTGTCGATCTTCTGCTTCTTCCGTTGAATCTAATCGCCAAGTATGCACGCTAACTCTATCATAATCCACATCTCTATCTTGTATTTGTGTTTGCTGGTTTGGCTGTTGAATTTGATTTTCTCCTTCATTCCTTGTTCTATTTCTTCTTGTTCTTATTCTTGAAGATTCTCCCACTTCATTTGTTTCTCCACCTGAAAGTCTTTTACTCCTCCTTACAGTTGTTGGTGGTTCTGACGTGTTTCTTCTTCTGCTAGCCATTAATCTTAGTAATCTGTTGAATGTTGCATAAGATATTTCACTAATTATTCTAAATTCCTTGTAAGTACTGAATATCGCAAGATAATAGTTCACGAGTATCGTAATAAATAAAGGAGAAAAGAGTTATAAAATGATACGATGATAGAAGTAGCGCGGAGAAATATGAAGTTTTGCGAGGATAAAGTAATTTTGCGAGTATGAATTGCGATACTTCGCAACTCATATACAGCTGTATAAGTTTTACTATAAATAGGAGTTCAAATGTAAAATTTGGGAGGTTCTTTTAGGGAGTGTTAGAAAATATCTTAGGAAAGAGAATAGAGAAAGTTGTAACTATTCTAGTTCCATTTAGATACTTCTTTGTAATCAATTGAGAACATTAATAAGAAAATTGTTATTCATCATCAAGAACTTCTTTAGTTTTTACTAATTCTATTGAGGGTGTAGTTGTAGGTTATTCTGGAACTACATAATTGGCGCTAGAAACAGGGATTTGAAGAATTCCTGTACCAGAAAAATGACAAGAAGAAGAAACACATCAGAACCATTAACTGAAGTAAGAAGAAGTGTAAGACTTGCAGGAGGAGAAGCAAATATAACAGGAGAACCTAGTAGGAGAAGGAGTAATCGAAGAAATCAAGCTCAAAAAATAATAGATCATGATCAAGTGAGTATACACACTTGGAGAACTAATACACCAGAAGAAGGAGATAGAGAACCACAAATCAGAGAAAATGAGAGGTTGATGGGAGGAACAATTCTTGAAAGAGAAAGGGAGATGTTAGAAACATTGAGACAAGGAATCCAAAAAGAACGAATGATCGAAGTTGAAGAACGTGCCAATTTAACAAGACAAAATCAAGAATTGAGGATGGAAAATGAGATACTACAAAGAAGGAAATCTCAAAGTGTTGCAAGATCAAATGTTAGAACAGAAAGAGAAGGACAAAATTCACCGATAATCAATAATGAAAATAATATGCAAGAACAAGCGCATAATCAAGGTGAAAGAAATCAAGAGAATCGTTTAATTTTAATACCAAACCACGAACAAAGCATGGGGAATTTACGAACAAGACCAAATCCTAGAGAAAACAATCAGAATCGAGAGGAAGAACAACAACTTATGGAAGAAACTGAGAGACAACAAGCAATACATCAAAACAATCACGAGAATGGAGTAAGAAGACATGAATAGGCTCGTAACAAACAAAATGTTGAGTATGAAAGAATTAAGAGAAGAATTGTAAACCAACAAACAGAAGTGGAGAGGAATGAACCAAATTCTCGAATCAGAGTACAAACAAATCAAGAAGAAATAAATCACAGAAGAAGGAGAAATAAAGAAGAAGAAATTCCTGATATTCGCATGAGAAGAATGAGAAGAATAGAAAGGGAAGAACAAGAATTCCAAAATGCTATGCAATTGAACAATTATGATAATTTAGAAATAAGATATTTGCAAAATTATGCAAATGAAAACATTAATGAAGAATATGATAGAATGCGAAGAATCGCAAGGGAGGAAGCGCAAGAACGTAGAAGAAGAGAAGCTGCATTAAAAAGACCAATGGATGATAATTCTGAGGCAAATGCACGAATCTTTCGAGAATTAGCAGAAATGAGAGGGATGATAAACAATAGAAGAGGAGGAGATAGAAGGCAATTAGATGAAGCAATAGAAGAAGCTGCGAGGACTCCATTTGCTAGATAAGTACAATTGGGAGGAATTCCACCAAAATGCAACTTGCCCACACTTACCAGTATCTTTGATGGGACTTCATGTTCTATTCAGCACATTAAAGCATACATAAGATGCATGTTATAATGGGAAAATCATGATGCTGTGTTATGCAAGTACTTCGCATCGAGTTTAACAGGGGAAGCTTTAAAGTGGTTCGAAGGACTCCCTAAGAACACTATTACGTCATTCAGTCATTTGCAAGCAACTTTCCTTGGAGCATATATCACAAATCACTCTTCACGGCTTGGTATTGAAGATGTATTTGGTTTAAAACAAAGAGTGGGTGAAAGTTTGAAGCATTTGGTAAGACGATGGAAGACTATGTGCAGTGATATGGCAGGGCGCGTGGATGAGAGATACTTGATTCTGTCCTTCATAAATGCGATGTTCGCAAATCGAACAATTATATGTTCAAATATTCAAGAAAGAATTCCATAATGATGACAGAGTTACGAGAATTGCAGAAGAATACATTACATTAGAGGAAAAGCAAAACAAGATGGAGTCATATCCAGAGCAAACACTAGCAATCAAGAGGGAGGAGCAAATTTACTTCCCAAAATAATCAATGTAGTAGCAGGTACTTCGCAAACATCCTCACAAACTTCTTCGCAAATTTCAGAAGAGAAGAAAATCAATGATAGCCAGCCAAAAATGGTAGCAATGGGCAGTAGAGATCAAGAAGAGTATGATAGAGAAAAGAATTTCTATAATCAAATAGGAAATAACCAAATTCCAAGACTAGATCAACAACAAGAAAATTATGGGGGACAAAGGCAAAATTATTTTGGACAAGGGAACCAGAGACAAAATTATAACAACGGTCAAGGAGGTCAAAGAATGGTAAGGGAAGAGATAAAGTTGCCACCTTTGAATACAAGTGTAGAAAAGATATGGCAAGAAATTATACTGGTAGAGAATATACCAACTCCATGGAACATGGGAAAGGAACCACCAATGGGTCCAAGAAGTCATGAATTTTGTTCATATCATCATTTTCATGGACATTCTACAAATAATTGCCATAATATCAAGAGGATAATCTTGCGAATGATTGATCAAGGAAAACTAAATCAATTTTTACTTAAGCAGACACAGTCGCAACAATTACCAGAGGCTCCACCCATAACTCGCAGGGAGAACACAACAAAAGAAAAGGGAGAAGAAATCCTACATATAGAAGTGGGATCAAAAGCAAGGAATGTTTTCTGTAATTCCATTGTTCATTCATATAAAACCATAGAGGATTTTCATGATAATGTGTTAAGCAGGGTATATGCGATGGATGGTGAAGGAAAGGAAGTAATGAACATCGCAAAAATTTCACGACTTGAAGATTGGCAGAAACGTGAATTTTTTTTTGAAGCCACTGAAATTCCAGAAGGTTGTGAAGCACATGATAATCCATTGGTAGTAAGATTAGAAATCTACATGAATATGGAAGAAAACGAAGATGATATGGAGGAATAATCGATTGGTCTTAATAGGATTCTAATTGATACGGGAAGTTCTGTCAATATCCTCTTCTATTCTGCTTACAAAACTATGGGGGGAAAAGATGCAGATTTAATACCTTCTACTTACAGAATTTATGGTTTTAATGGAACTTCCAACAAGCCCAAAGGAGAAGTGAGCATGCGAATTCCATTAAGTGGAATGCGAACTGAAATTCTGTTCTGCGTTGTTGATGTCGAATCACCATATAATGCTTTGATAGGAAGACCATGGCTTCATGGAATTCTAGGCGTAGCTTCCACTCTACATCAGTGCATAAAGTTTCCTCATATGAAGGGTATTAGAATTATCAAGGGTGATTGGGCTGAGGGAAAGAAATGTTACGATACAGAAGTATAAGTTTGCGAAGGAAAAACTATTGTGAAGGAAAATTGGAGAAAAAGAGCAAAGGCTGTGAAAAGAAGTGAAAATTTAATGGCAGAGGATTAAGGAAAAAGAGAATAAAGTTACGATGATAATCATACAAGAAATTTACGATGACAATAAGGGATTGTGATTTGCGAAGAAAGAAGAAGGAAAATAATAAAACAAGAAGGTAATCAGTATGTTTGCTCGTGGGAATAAGGTATGTGGCAAAAAAAAAAAAATTTATTTCATGATAAATTTTACGAATATTGTTTGCTCGCAGGAAATTGGGAAAAATTACGAATTTCAGAATTTATATTCCGATTAAAATTTCATTAATTTGCGAATAAAAGACCGCAATCTATGATCAGCCTCCAAAAAAGAAAGAGAGCCGCAGAAAATTTTATACAGGCAAACCTTTGTGGCGTACACCCTAGTTCGCGAAGCTATATTTTGTAAGAGGCAAAGTCCTAAAGTACGTCATTTAAGGGGGTACCTATAACGTGGATAAGGGTAACCGGAACACCACCAAGGGCCCTTAGTACATGGTAAAATTTTTGGGGTACAACCCAATAATGGGGTACCTATCCGGGTTAGACACCTTGGATTCTCACTTAATCTAGCGACATTACGCAATATAAAATGCGGTGTAAGAAGATTTAGGTTGGGCGACTAAGGCATACTGTCTTTCCCAAGAAGTGCAGAAAACGATCAAGGCGCCGAGGTACACGGTTGAGTCAAGAGTGCCGGGTGAGGTTGAACCACATCTGCCATTTTTGACAAGTCTTGGCAAATGATGCACTTGGCCCAAAGATACCCCATAGGGTGCAACATCGTAACTATAAGCCCTATAGGCAAAAAGGATAAGAGGTTGCGATCAAAAGCTGGTTGTTGGCAGAACCGGATGGGAAGAGCTAACCTTGTATGGTCGATGTACGCTTCTTTGAAGGGGCAATCAGGGGGAAGATAAAGGGCAGCACCCTCCATTAGGGAGCTGATACGTGCTATAAGACGCAAATGTCACGAGGCTTCTTGTTTGCGAAAACATAAAGGCTTGTCATATTTGTGCAACAAATGAAGTTCTGCAAGCCTTCTAAAAAAAAAAGAGAAGAAAGAAAGAAAGAAAAGAATAAAGAACTCGTAGAACATAATAAAGAAGTTAAGATGAGATCAATGGGTCACTACATGAAAGTGTAGAGACGTCCTGCGATTTCATCGCAAGACGGCAATGTCATGGGGCTTTATGTTCGCAAGAATATTTAGGCCTGTCATATTGTCGCAACACTTCCTGAAGAGGCTAAAATACTATACAAAAAAGTTAAGATGAGATCAATGGGTTTTTGCATGAAAGTGTAAGAACGTCCTGCGATTTCATCGCAAGACGATAATGTCACGAGGTTGTATGTTCGCAAGAATGTTCAGACTTGTCATATTATCGCAAATACAAAAATTTACTACAAAAGAGGTGGAAAAATAAGACCTTTACTTAGGAAGGCATGATAAGACCACAAAAATTAATGAAATCCATTGCATCAACATCATTGAAGAAATTATACAAGAATATACATTATGAAGATCTGAAAAGAAGACAACTTCGTCAATATCATTGAAGAAATTTTACAAGAATATACATTAAGAAGTTTTGAAGAGAAGACAACTCTGTCAATATCATTGAAGAATTTTTACAAGAAGTCCTATCAAAGAAGATAACATCATTGAAGAATTCTCACGAAGACTTAACAAAAGATGCGATTTTGATAGTAATCAAATACAGATAAGTTCATACTCGTAAAATGTTACGAGAATTAAATACTTCTTATACTTCTCCATATATTGAATATTTTTCTACAAATTCAATACTATTTATACTTCTTCAAGAGTATATCATATTTATTATAATTCTTCAACGGATATTTAATTTTGCGAAGGTTAAGTACTTATTATACTTCTTCATACAATTCTTATACTTCTTCATATATTGGGCAATTCTTCATGAATTGGATACTGCTAATACTTCTTCAAAGATATTTTATACTTCTTATACTTCTTAAGGATATTTCATATTTCGTATACTTCATACTTCTTATACTTCAAGGGGAGATTTATTATTTACCTCGCAACATTCCGCAAAAGGCAAAAGGCTCATATTTCTTATACTTCAAAGGGAGGACTTTTATTCATAATCACAATCAGACAAAACTTCGTAAGATAAATTGAGAAGGATATTCTAATACTTCCAGCAAGAGTTGATCATCTGAAGAGCAATAATAAGGGGAAAAGGAATACTAAGCTAAGTATTTAAGATATATTATTTCTCTCCAGATGATCAAGTTATGCGAATAAGGGAAACAAACATCAAAGAAAGATTAATTCAAATTAAGCTTTGAAAAAGAAATTGTTGGATTGATTCAAAGTGCAATCAAGAAGAAAGTGTTATATTGAAAAGAAACAGAACAAACATACAAAAAAGAGTGAAGTTACAAAACAGATATACAAAAAAAAAAAGAGTGAAGTTATTTTTCAGGCGATCTATTCCCATCAAAATGATCTTCTTCTTCAACTTCACTATCATTTTTAACTTCACTTTCAGAGATTTCCAGATATGGAGTATCTTCAGGAATTTCTTCAGAAAGGAGCATATGGTACTTCTTGAGAGGAATTTCATTATCTTCGCAAATCTTGCGAGTCATCTTAGCTCGAAAACGCTTGACATATAAACTATGGTTATGCTTTGGAAATTAGAAGTGAGATCTCAAGTCGAAAATTTTCTTATTACGATTAGCAAGGAGAGTTTCCGATCGTTATTCATCTTCGCATAATTTTTTGCAAAGAAGGAGAGAAATTAAGGAATTGGTTAGCAAATTACGAAGGAAAAGTAACCAAAATAATTACCATCGCAAAGAATTTACCTTCTAGTTGCTTCTTATCATTACGAAGAGAAGAATTTTCAAGATTTAATTGATTATTCTCCTCAAGAAAAGAAGAATTATCAATTGCGATGCTCGCAGATTGTGAATTATCTTCGTGACGGGATATTAATTCTACGTTATCAATATTTAAATCTTCTACTCTCTGACGGAGATTTGAATTTTCAACCTCTAACTTCCTATAACGATTCAAATTTTTCTTCTCAGCAATAGAATGGCGTCTTTCCCAATCAGAATCAGCTGCACAACTAACTCTTCCAACCTAAACCAGAAAAAAGGGGTTAGAAATCAACAAAATAAGGGAAATAAACAAGGAATAGAGAAGAAACTTACCATGCTACCTAAAGCATATAATGAAAAAGGAGAGACGAATCTTGAAATTCCTTTGAGGGAGTTATTATCAATTACAGTAGGAACTTTACAAGCCTTCGCAATAAGTTTGCGAGCATTCGCTGTAGGAGAATTTCCTAATCCACGAGAAGAATGGAGGAAAGCCTCAGAGATGCTAACCATTGCTGAGGAAAAAGTTTCTGGGATACTATAATCTTCATTTCCACCTTCATCAACATCATTATCATCATCTCCTTTGTCAGAAAGGGTATCGGAATTAGAACTAAAGTCCTTCTCAGGAAATTTATCATCTTCATCACCAAGATCTTCCTCAATGTTCTCATTAGAAGAAATTACATTGGAATGAGATTTGGTTGAGAGTATCTTCTTTTTCCTCCTCTCGTAAACAACATCTTGAAGTTTTCTTTTTCCTTTGCGAAGAGCATCTTCTTGACTACCAGAAGCTTGGGTAACCTTCGCAGAACGAAGAGTTTGTTGTCTTGCAGTAAGACTTTTAGAAGAAGTAGAACTCTTATTTTCACTCACAACAATCTCAGGAAGAAGTGGAACCTGTAAATTCAAATAAGGATAAGAAACAGAGGCAACAATATATTGTTTAGAAAAATACAAGAGTGTTTCTTACCTCATTTGAAATTAAAGGGTAACAAAAAGATAAGGAGATGGAAGTACATACATTTCTAAAAACCCAAGGTTGATAATAGCGGTTACGAAGGTTCGCAGGAAGTTCTACTATCCCAAAAATATAAGAACCCGATAATATTAAAGGGTACTTATACCAATCTTCATCATTAGAACGACGAGGTGTCTTATTATTTCCTGAAGCATAATCAATATCGTGCATGAGAAGATCATCTGCTGCGATATTAGCTTTACGATGAAGACGAACACCCCAACGATTATCTTCTTTTCTCGCAGGAATTAATGTGTAATTTTTGAAGAAACCCTCAACTGTATAATTCGCAGCAACAATTTCTATATTTTCAAATCCAGGTTTCCTAAGATCAACTGAATACAAAGATTTCCCAAAAGCGGCACGATTTGCGAATTCAACTAAGAGGCGAATACAATCACCAGTCAATTGGTAAATGGCACAAGAAAAATTGGGGTGGGAAATAATTTCATAGAATAAAGGAAAGTTAACATCATAAAGAGGAAGAGGAAGACCTGCGAGTATTTGACCTCGTGAGATTAAAATTTTCTGATCATCCCAAAAATAGTTGGTAAACAGCTTCACACAGAGAGAAGATTTATTATCATAACCTTCAATCTCAGAAAGAATAAGGTCTCTATCAGCAAGTTCCGCATTAATTTGTTCAATAGTTTTCTTCTTTGGTGCCATTGAATATAAGAGGGAAAATAGAAAGGAAAAAACATTGCAGAGGCAGAAGTGGTGAAGAAGATGAATAAGAGAATAAAAAGCAAAAACAAAGGATAATATTTATAAGAGAGTTTGATGAAGATAAAAACTCATTAATACGAGTAAGCGTGAACGGTTGAAAAGAACGGTTACGAAGAAACGTGTCAAAAAGATAAGGGAAAAGTAAAAAGACGTGTTGCGAACTTGATGGGTGGTAATAACTACACTAAATTTACGAAATAGGGATTCTCATGACATTTCTTCTTCGTAGAATTGACATGAGAAGAGGCAAGATGTAAGTACTGAATATCGCAAGATAATAGTTCACGAGTATCGTAATAAATAAAGGAGAAAAGAGTTATAAAATGATACGATGATAGAAGTAACGCGGAGAAATATGAAGTTTTGCGAGGATGAAGTAATTTTGCGAGTATGAATTGCGATACTTCGCAACTCATATACAGCTGTATAAGTTTTACTATAAATAGGAGTTCAAATGTAAAATTTGGGAGGTTCTTTTAGGGAGTGTTAGAAAATATCTTAGGAAAGAGAATAGAGAAAGTTGTAACTATTCTAGTTCCATTTAGATACTTCTTTGTAATCAATTGAGAACATTAATAAGAAAATTGTTATTCATCATCAATAACTTCTTTAGTTTTTACTAATTCTATTGAGGGTGTAGTTGTAGGTTACTCTGCAACTACATTCCTTCCAATCACAACGTCAATTTTTATCTTTTTCTTCAAATAATCATCAATTCCTCCCTGTTTCGGGTGCCAAAATGTAGTTGCAGGAAATCCTACACTACACCCTTGTTAAGATTTCACAATAATCAACTCATACTTGAAGATTAAAAATGACTCTTTTTCATTTAATTCTCATAAATGTTTATAGAAGTGGGAAAAATCAAGAATACAACTATACTCTTGAAGTTTCTCTCTCCTAAGGACTTTCTCAACTCTCAAAAATACATCATCCTTCTCTGAATCTATAGGAACCCTTTATATAGGAAATTACATAGTGGATGACAGCTAAGTTTTCCTTTATTTAGGATCTACTCTGCGATCTCATCGCAACAGTTATAATATGAAATACCGCAAACAATGTAACCATCGCAGATCAATCATGCTCTTCTCGTGTTTCTTCAATCGTCAGCTACTACGTCATTTTTTGAACCATTCTTTAAGTTATTCTGTGATGCTCGCAAAGTGTTGTTGAAGAGGCTCGCGGTGATGATCGCAGGAGTGTTGTTAATCTCGCAAGAATATTGTCATGGCGATATTCTGGTCCTACAGGTTCGTCTAGGATGGTTAAATCATGCGGCCAACTTACGTGGCCGTGATCTTTTCTGAGACTGACACGGACAGTCCAGATTTCCCTTAGGGAATTAAATATGCTCAATCGGGCTAATATAACACACCGAGAGATATATCCTATACGGGTATTTCGTGCATGCCTCATTATTGACACTTGGATATTCATGTTACTCTGCTGAGAGTAACAATCAGTCATCATGCCGCACCAATAATGAGAGTCCTGTTGAGAATAACACAGGAAATACAAGGCAATTCATGCATTAATTAATAATGCTAAAATTCACAGGGTATTTGAGATTGTTACTACATGCTCCATCCTGGATGAATTTTATATATTTAATTCACATAACATTTGGGATTGTTTCTACATGTTCCATTTTAGGTGAATTAATAAAGTGAAGAAGTATTCATCACTTATCAAATAGCCTTATCCTCTGCAGGATGTCAGCGTACAAAATTTGGCTTTTACAACTTTAGCCCTGAACTAAAATCCACCATTAACATTAAGTCCCCTGCCTAGCACATAATGGTTACATTATTGTGGGGTAGGCATTAGATGGTGACATATACAATGTAAAAAGACGAGATAAAGGAAGCTTACCAGGAGAAGCTTTAACCGAACGCTAGCAATTGTTCATGTGAACACGCAGGTAAGAGCATGAAACTTTGGGTGGGACCGGTTTTTTTCCTTAGGCATTCGAACTAAAAAAAAGAATCCTTTTTCTACCAGGATTCTTCAATTGTTTGTGCATAAAAGGGGACCGACTCCTTTTCTTTTCTTATATTTTTTTTTGTTCGGTCAGCTTCTCCTGTCCCCAGCTTTTGCCGTCGTCGTTACCGATCACGCCTCCACCAACGTCGATGCCGTCGAAACTTGCCATCGCTGCCCATCCGCCAACAAGGTAAGCGTTCCATCATTTCTTCATTGTTTTTTTTTTTTTTTTTTTTTTTTTTTTGGACGCAAACCCTAGTTTTTAGGTAAACCTCTTTTACTCTTTGAGAAAACAATCCAGTTGTAGGTGAAATTCCTTTGCGAGCCATACCATGATTAATTCCACTAGTAGGTTTGGCATCAAAAACGTCGATATGGCTAGCATTGCTTAGTAGAACAAGCCATGAACATACTGATTTTGCTCCCTTTTTCATTGTTGCATGTAAAACCTAACCTTAGGTTATAATTTTGACAAAACCCTGGCTCAGGCTTCGTATTCATGACTCATGGATATAACTCGTCTGCTCCTTTACCCATAGAAAAATGTGGCAAACCGGAATGAATGTGGGCCCCACCGTGCACGCTTCGATCAATCGTGGGCCCTATTGCGCCTGCCTCGAACGTTGGCATTCCCAGGCTCGATTCGTTCGAATCATGGGGCTTGCTCCTTTTCCCGACCGTGGGGTTGTGCCTGCTTCGGTTGAGATCCTGCTTCGTGCTCGTTCCGCTTGAGTGTAAGCCTTGCTATGCCTGCTTGGTTGTGGGACCCGCCACGTGCCTGCTTTGCTCGAACGCGGACGCGGCCCCGCTGTGATCTTGTTCTCCCATGAACATTGATATAACCAAGTCCTCATGATATAGTCCATCCCGTTTCTTGGGCCAAATGCATTTCTTCCTATTGCACGACAGCTGCCCTCAATTATTCGATAAACATCCACTGATTGTTATCCCGCATCTGTAGACTTTACAGACGGCAGGTGAAGACTCCTTTTCTTCCCGGGATCTTGTTAACTTGTGAAATATAAAGAATACGCTGAGTCATCTCCCATCGCAGAATTGTTTCTTTCCTTGTCCCAGGTATTGTTCCATGTCTATTACATAACTTGATATGATTGATCATGATTTTTTTTTATGTTAATATAATCATAACGTCTTCTCGCAGAATGTCATGGAGGCCTCCGGCAACGACTACTATGGTATCTCTCCCGAAAAAAGTTTCGAAGTGAATAAACCTGAGACCGATGATGCGTTCGAGGAGGTGATGGCTAAAATTGGTGTTCCGCTTCGCGAAGCTGATCGCATTATACGGGGCATGTCGATTTTGTATCTGCATATTTCTCGAGAACGCACTCGAGATCTTCTGTCTTCAATCGACATAAAGGAAAAATGGAGGCTCGAGGAAGCGTCGCAACCACCGTTAAGCACAAGAGCTGAGAGGTTTGCTGCACAGCTGAAAAGGAGAAGGGTTGAGCATAAACGACCTTCGAATGAAGATAAGTGTAATTACACGATCCATGATAGTGTGATCATCCTCGATCCTGATACAGACGAGCCCGAGCTCCCAAAGGTTATCAGCACGATCTCCAATATCGCAGTGGCTCTTGAAGAAGATATGGAAGCTTCCCCTAATGAGAATGTTGTCAAAGCGGAGAACATTGTTGCAGATTTATCCAAATGGGAAGTTGAGGCAGATCCGAAGGAATAGGCGACCCACGATGACGATGTTGAAGCATACTTCAGCGGCGGGAAAAACACAGTAGATCTCCTTGATGACTAAATCTTCTTGTTCCTTCTCTTTTCTTCCTTTCCGAATATTTTCTCGTAATTTGTGAACATTTTCTCCTTGTACTCAGTGGCGGCTGAGTTCAAGGTCTTCTTATTCTCTTCTTGCTCGTTTGAACAAGGGTTTTTTATTTATGTTATTTTTGAGACAAATATTTCATTAATACTGCCTCTGAATCTTCTCAGGCACAGTGGTATGCCCTTATATGATTGCATATGATTCTTGTGATAAACAATTAACGCCATAACACCACGAACCTTCCTGTGCTCTCCTGGCGTAAGTCTGGAGTAGACTGCTCAAGGCGCTTTCCCTTTTTCTCTGCATACATTTTATTTCGCCAACGTTTCCCGAAGTGTGTGAAATGTTCTTTTTAGGGTTTTCTAGTTTAATATGGTGGGTAATGATGATGACTCAGGCTTGACTCAGGATTTTGTGTCATGCCCATGGGTAAAGAAATTTCTAAAATAAAATAATACTTTGATTAATTAAGAAATTGGAACCCTAATAATTATGAATGCAAGTAGTGCAATCATTTTGGAGGAATTACAAAAATTGCACGGAAAAGAAAATTATTGGAGGAATGTTGGAGGAACCATCACAGAGAATGATGGAGAAAAAGCACAGTATTTCTAGGTATTGTAGTGTTTAATCCATCGTGAGTGGATCGTCACGCCTTCAAGCTTGTCAGTGTTGATGATCTTGCAATAGCCGCCCTAGGATGACATCTGCCACTAAGTATGGTTCATCTTCCTTTGTTGTTGGTGAATCAGGTTGAGCCATCATATTCACTGCTACGTTTCCAACTTGGAATGTGGTCACCTTTACTACCATATCTACAATTCAAAACGGGTTTGGACTTGGTACAACTCCTTGATTCTGTGACACGTTGTCTCTAACTGCTTCCAAGCTCTTGGAAAAACGCTTGAAAGGACTGGCACCCCACTCACATATCTTAGTGGCGATTAGGTTGTTGATCGAAATAAGTGCCCGAGTCTCAGCAGAAAGAGGTTTTACTGTTTGTAAAAAAAGGTTATTCAATGAGACTTACTTGGGTTCAGAACCTTTTTAGGTATGAGTTCGGGCCTTCTCCAGGAAGTTGTGTCACGTTTGCAAGGATTCCATACGGCAACAAATAATCTTTATGGTTTTACGGTTCATTGGAGACTCTTTCAGGTACTAAAATCGGCAAAGGACACACTCCCAGTGTTGCCTTATTGTCATGTATCCACGGGCGTCCCAGGACCATGTCGTAATTCGGATACTCTTTTACGATGTAAAATTCAGCCTATGTTAGAGAATCACCGATTTTAACTTCAAGTTTAATGCATCCATAGGCGTCTCTGAATTCAACTTCTTAGTCCCTGATTACGATTAGGCTGCGAATAGCTTCCTGTTTCGAAATATTTGTGGCTCTTAGAGTCTTGACAATGATGATGTTGAATTTGGAGGCTGCGTCAATCAATGTGCTGTCGAACTCGACATCCTTTAAATGAGTGATTGTCAAGAGTCCCCAGTTTCCTTTGTTGGTTGCATCTTCCAAGAAAGACTGAGTTTTCGTTGTTTTCCTTTCTGGATATAAGCACCTACCTGACACAATGCGTTTGAGGGCTGAAAATATGTCTTGACACTGTGCCTTAGAGAAATACAATATTTCACACAAATGTTCCATCATAGACTGTACAATCTTGTGAACAGAATCCCCGAAGATCATGCAACTCCTAATAGGAAGAGGATCCCTATGAACACCTTTGTTTCTTAACTGGAGCTCTCCTATCTCCAACTTATCTCTGAAAATGTGTTTCAATTTGTGGCAATCCTTAGTCGGGTGATGGACGAACCTATGGCAATGAAAATATTTGGGATTTTCCATCTCTTCCTCGGTCGGAGAACGTCTGATAGGAGGTAGCTTGATCACGTCATCTTGAATCCACGCTTCCAAGAGTTCTATGACTTCATTCATGGGAAAGGGGAAGTTGGGAACTGTGTCTCCGGATTCTTGCACAGGAGCCTTGTCCGCTCCCTTTCGAGATGAATTTGTCGTCTGCGGTGCTGCACACTTGGGTGGTTGTTCTATCGTTGATGCTTTCCTCCTTCGCCTACCACACTCACATAAGGACCGGTGTTATATTGCTTATTGATGAGACGCCTGCTTCCTCAGCTTTCACGCGTATCTTCATTTCGAACAATTTTGGTTCTTTCCAACAATGCTAGGGATGTTGTGGCCGATCGTTTAGCGGCTACATGGAGCTCAGAAAATGTTTGAAAGCCTAAATTCTCCAACAAAGCACGGTATATGGGAATCATTCCGTTAATGCATAACTCCCCCAACTGGCGTTTGGTGACATTTGGATCATGACAATCCAATGCTTGAGTCCTAAACCTCTTAACGAAGTCGTTCGGATGTTCATTGCTCCGTTGAAATATTCTTCCCAAGTCTGAAAAGGTGACCTTCTCAGACACGAAGAAATATTTCCTGTAGAAGGCACCGACCATCTCACTCCAATTGGATACACTTTTAGGTGTGATGTTGTTCTACCAAGTGTATGCTCTTCCGGTAAGTGACTTTGAGAACTCTTTCAGGCAGAGAATATGATTGTATTCGTGTTCCCCTAAAGACTCTAAAAATCGAGAGACATGTTCATGAGCATTACCAGTACCATCATAAAGTGAGAACTGAGGGGAGGTGTAGCCTCTTGAAAGGGGGATCCGTTGCACATATTAAGGGTATGGGGGGATGATGCTGATGCATGTCCGATGGATTTCCTTTGCCCCGGTTTTGGAGGAGTCGTTCTAGGTCCTCACGCGTAATGAAGTTGGATGGTTGGTCCCTTTCTCTTGGGCGTTCGGGAGCGTCACGAGCTTCTTCATCCATGTGGACCCGCGCCATTGGAGTGTCTACTTTGGGTGTATTGAACACGTTCCTTGTTGGATCCATGGGCTGTCATGACCCTTGTGGCAATCGTTCAGTTAAAGTTTTGAGAAAAGTAAGTACCTCCTTCTGAGTTGCAGCCATATCCATTTGGGCTCTAGCAAGAACTTCCTGCCTTCCCATCAGATCCACAATGGTAATAGGGGGTTGTCCTCCTATGGTTCCTCCAGCCCCTCGTCCTGACGGAGGAGTAGCAGTTTCCCTAGTGACGACTGGAGGCGTTACACTTGAAGAAATGCCGGGATTCACGGCTGCTCTGGCTCTGGTGATGGGAGGTGTCACGCCTATTGGAATATCCCCTACTCCGCTGGTGTTGGTGGTAGAGAAGACGCTCTACGAGATGTATTGATCACATTCTGCATGGCAGCTCCACTGACTGGGACACCAATACTAAGAGTATTGTCGGCGCTAGTTCCATCAGAATTGATCGTTGATCCTGACATAAGTTCTACCATCTTGCAATTCGAACAGATTGGAATAAAATTGAAATTTGATCTTGTAACCGAGAGATTAATCTCCCACTATGGTCGCCAGTTGTTTATGGGTAAAAACTATTTCTGATGGTTTTGGTAATTTTGGGTGTGTGGATGAGAAATGAATCTAAACCCTAAACAAATGCACTGCACGGGAGTGCTTTTGATTCGAGGGATCAATCTATAAAATTATGTCCTAAGCCAATAAATGGTCGTTCCAGACTTGCTTCGGTCACAAAGTGAATGAGATGGGGATGATCTTAGGGAGGGAAGCGAAGAAGGTGTTGAGATTTTGAAGGTGTTGGTTGTTTATGACTTGTATCAGAATATCGAAATGGATTGCAATAATGTAAGCAATTATCTCTGGTGTTTTCTGGATACGAATGACAACACTTGGTTTCCTGTGCTTGTCTGCATTATTTGGAAAATACGCAAATAACCTATTTATACAAGTCATAGAGCGCAAACCATCATCTCGTAGGAAGTGGAGGAAGTTGAGTGATGGAGTAGTGGGGTCGTGTGGGTGATTGCACGATCACATCTTAGCCCACTTCTCCCATCATCGCTAACCGTCCATGCCTCCTGACACATTCTTGTGATGGCACGTTGCAAGCTGCACGCTGTAAATCGCCAGACCAATACCCCAGTAAGTATCCCCCAGTTTGTAACATGTTTGAGGTCTCAAGTGTGGACCGTGGGACCCATAGGAAGTAGCATACGGTGCTAGGCTAAATAACTGAGTTATTTAGGAAATCGATATTCAATAAATGTCGTGTATGTTATGTGCATGTAATGCATCGAGTATATTCAATATGCATAAAGCATCGCTGTTTTAAAGCTTAACGGAGTAAGTCACGGATTAAGCGTCTTAAAACAGATGCATGTCTAGCCATCTTCGAATGATCGTTTGGAGGATGCACATGCAAGCCCTCCCTTGGCCGATCACTCCATATGGTAGAGTGACGGATGGTAATCACCACAATACTTTATTGGCCACTTAACTCCTAGCCTGGGCTATACAACCAAGCAGGTAGAGTTGGACAGACGAGCTCATCTGCGACAGTTAATGGAGTTTTAGGGTTTTGAAGAGGTGTCCAAGCATCACTCTTCAGCTTGACCGAAACTAAGCATGGGAGACGTTTTTGTTAGGACCGATTGGTCATGCATGGAGGTGGGCCGTCAGTGTACACATCCATGCTGGCTCGTCTCACGAAGGTGCGATCTATGCTACTTTATTTTACCGGCAAAAAAGAGTGGCCAAGATCGGCTTTCGACAGGAATCCTGTGTCGCAAAGGTTTCTTAAAGGGGCGCGGCATGCCACCTTTAAGGCGCACAAATTGAGGCGTCCGGCCATGCTTAGCCTAGGCCGATCGGTCATGCGTGTAGATGGGCCTACGGTTATTATGTTGACATGCTTGGGACCTTTTAAGTTTATATCTACACCTTCCATCCAAGCTTGCGAAGATGAACGCTCGTGCTCGATTAACGACACATGTAACATGCCGTAAACCCTAATTAGGGTTTTGGATCGGTCATGCGTATGCAATTTCAACCAATCATTTTTATAAGCTATGCTCCTCCCTTGAGGAAGCCGATCGTGTGGGGCCCACATTGGACCGGCGGTGAACATGTGTGTACTTGTTCCACGGTATTAGGTGTGGTATAATCCATTCAACCATGATTGAAATTTGGATGGTTATGATCAATTTTAAGACACTAATGTAATTCTACGACCCTTTAAAGCGTCACGCCAGCCATGTTTTGAGCAAACGTTTATTGCTCCATGGATTGCTTGTGAAAAAGCTGATCGGACAGGCATAGAGTGGGCCCGCTAATGTGTATGTTGGCGCCCCCTCCATCTTTCATGGTGCGATCTAAGCCATCCAATCAGGGTAGTGAAGTTGAACGGTCTCGATCGTTTTGAGAATGTCTTAAGCAGTCTTGCTCACTCGAGCATCTTCCAAAAGCTGCACGGCCACCTACTTTAGGGTTGGCGTTTTGGCATGCTGGGAAGTGAAGACCGATGTTCGACCAGCAAGGGAAAAGACGGGCCCGCTGATGGTCATTATGGTGATAGCCTTCTCCTGCTAGGGTTTATCTAGGCTAGTTAAATCATGCGGCCAACTTACATGGACGTGATATTTTCTGAGACTGACATGGACAGTCTAGATTTCCCTTTGGGAATTAAATATGCTAAATCGGGCTAATATAACACACTGATAGATATAGCCTGTACGGGTATTTCATGCATGCCTCATTATTGACACTTGGATATTCATGTTACTCTGCTGAGAGTAACAATCAGTCGTCATGGCGCACCAATAATGAGAGTACTATTGAGAACATCACAGGAAACACAAGGCAATTCATGTATTAATTAATAATGCTAAAAATTCACAGGGTATTTGGGATTGTTGCTACATGCTCCATCCTGGATGAATTTTGTGTATTTAATTCACATAACATTTGGGATTGTTGCTACATGCTCCATTCTAGGTGAATTAATAAAGCGAAGAAGTATTCATCACTTACCAAATAGCCTTATCCTCTGCAGGATGTCAGCGTATAAAATTTGGCTTTTACAACTTTAGCCCTGAACTAAAATCCACCATCAACAATAATACTCTTGTTTCTAAACATATTAGTGTAGATGGTGGACTTTCGACAAGGGTTAAAATCGTAAAACCATAATTATACATGCTCCTGATCCAGCAATCAGATGAGTATTGAGTCTCATGTCTCCCATTAAAGCATGAAAGCTCATGCCACGAGAATCTCTGACTGAGAATACTGTCTCTCAGAGTATATGTAGATGTGTAGTCTCTCACCTGAGGCAACGGCATATCTCATGAATACTGAGCATTTTAGTAATTACTTCTGTATATAATCGAAAGATTGGACGGCTCCTACACAGCTTTCCTGCTAGTATAGAGCAATAACGTCTTTAGGATGTAACAATGTTTTCCCTGACTATATAAAATAAATTTTTATTTTTTTTCTGAATCATATATTTTTATTAATAAAGGACTTTACAAAAGATGGTAAAATAATAATAAAACCAAAGAAAACCTAGATTCTAGCATACAATGAACTGACTTAAAGAAACCTTAGCTGCCAAACTAGCTAAATCTATAGTATGTAATTCCTGGCATTTCTACTCTTTTTAACCAACAAGGTCTTCCAAAGTATACATTTCTTTCTCCTGCCTGAAGTGAAGCTCCCTTTTTGGCTGCACAATCTTCAGAGAAGTTAATTTCTCTGAAACTATAAGCAAATTTGATTACTAAAATCCTTTTTGCTGCATTCCTCCACCTTGTTCTAACAAACCAAGGGATTTGATCATGTTCAAATTGATCAGCCACTGTTTTAGAATCAGATTTGATGACAATTTTTTGCAGTCCCCAGTTCACTGCCAGTTCAGCTGCATTAACAACAACATAGAATTCAGCTATATAATTTGTTGCAGTTCCCAATCCATGCTTCTAACACTGTTAATCTAAATTGTCCATCCGACTTTCCATCCCAGGACCATTTATAGGAGGTAGCTTTTTTAATACTTTATGGCTGTAGTTGAGGTGCAAAGTCCCATTATTCGATCCCCGAACATGAGTTGAGTTCAAGCAGTCCCATGCACATGTTCACAAGTAGGGATGTTAGTGATTATATGTTTCGTTTGAAGGGATTCCTAGATTATACTGAAATTAAACCGTAGAAGTTGGAGTTGGAGACCACAAGGTGTTGAGTCTCTCGAAGTGCCAGTTGTTAGCTAAAGGTTGAAGGTTATTTGAACGTCCCCAAAAGGTTAGGGCTTGCACCAATAACCTTAGAGAAATGATCTCTAATGACAATGCCAAATCCAGCTGCTCCAGGGTTTCCAAAAGAAGATCCATCAAAACAAAACATAGTGAAATCAACTTCAGGCTCCTCCCATTGACATGCTATAATACTCTGAAATTTAGAGAATCTTGGCCTCAGCTTGAAAAAAGTTATAATATGGTCATCATAATTTTGGTTCAATTTTCTACCTTTAATTCTAATACTATGTTCAGCTATTGTTTTCAACAGCTTACACTTGAATCTTAAAATATCAGGTTTTTTGTCTTCAAAGAAACATTTATTTTTCTAAAACCACAGCTCTTTTAATGTGAAGCAAGAAGCAATAAGCCATACCTGTTGGATAAATGAGCTCTTATTTCTAGCACACCTCCAAACTTCATCAAAAGATTTTGGGAGAGAGAAGTTTAAAATTCCACACAACCAATTCCATATGAGCAAGCTAAATTTACATTCCCACAATAGATGATTCATGTTATCTTCCTCTTCTTCACAAATGCAACATCTGGACACCATGTCATATCCATTTTTAACCATTTTAGTATCATCAGTATATAGACCTTGAAGCAGCTTGCAAACATTACTTGAAATACTTGGATGGAGAAAAGCATTCCATGTATATTCATGCCATTGCACTTTTTCTCCTCTTGTTTTGATTCTATTAACAGCTGCTGAAGTTCTAAATTCACCTGAGAGGGTTACTTTCCAATATAATTCATCCTTCATACCACTAATATCAGGTAGATTGAAAGGAGCTAATGCACTTTTGATTTCCTCTGGAATAGACCAAATGCCATTATTTAGTAACTCATCCACCTTCATCTTCATGTTGTTTTTGAAGAACTGAGATTGTCCCATGACATTACTTAGAATTGACTCTCCTATCCAATTGTCAAACCATACTGAAATTGACTTTCCATCTCCCACATTCCAATGTAAATCTTCTTGTAAAGATTGCATTGCCCATTTCAAACCACTCCAACTTGAAGATAGTTTCCAGTTATTATTCCACTGCCCATTTTTATCAGTATATTTGGCTTAGAAAAACAAAGCCCAGTCTTCTTGAAAAGGTAATAATTTCCACATCATCTTCATCAGATAAACTTTATTGATAGTTTCAAGTCTTTGAATTCCTATCACACCTTCTGAATAAGGCCTGCAAACTTTTTTCCATGCCAAAACTGTGTAATTTCTCAATTCATTATCTCCAGACCAAAGGAAGTTTCTAATTATTTTCTCACAAGCTTTAATCACTGAAGAAGGCCATCTATATATTGTCATATTATATACTGGAATACTATAAATGACAGACTTGATCAAAACTAACCTATCTTGAAATGATAAAAGTTTCCCCTTCCAGCTTGCTAGTTTTTTCTGCATCATTTCCTCCATAGGCCAAATAGTTGTGGACTTTATGTAGGACTAGAATATCCCCACTATATTATTCTTGCGGGAATTAACGACATTCCTGCGAGTTATCCTGCGAGATTCTCTAAAAACCTACTGAAAGTGTTGAAGGATGATCTAATAAGTGACGTAATGAATGATGACAGTCAAAACACGAGAAGAGTGTGATGATTCTGTGAGGATTAAAGTACCTGCGAGAGTTGATATTATAGATGTTGCGAATATCTCGCGGGCCAGATCCGAAATTAAAGGACAGCTTAGCTGTCATCCACTATGTAACTACCCTATATATAGAGGACCAATATATTTGAGAAAGGGAGAGATAATTTTTGAGTGAGGAGAAAGTCTTGAAGAGAGAGAAAAACTTAGAGAAGGCGGTTGTAATCTTGATTTCTTATATTTCCTGTAATTCTTTCTGGATCAAATTAATAAAAATATTGTTCTTTATCTTCAAATTATGTCTTAGTCTTTGTGAATTCTTACTAAGGGTGTAGTGTAGGATTTCATGCAACTACATTTTGGCGCCCAGAAACAGGGACTGAAAAAGTAAAGATTGACATTGTGGTTGGAAGAGATCAGGAGTAATTTGTGGAAGATTTTAAGTAATTTTTAGTAATATATTAAAGCTAATGGCTAGAAGAAGAAGAAACACGTCAGAGCCATCAACGACCGTAAGAAGAAGTAAAAGACTTGCAGGAGAAGAGACAAATGAAATGGGAGAATCTTCAAGATTGAGGACAAGAAGGCACAGAACAAGGAATGATGGAGAAAATCAGGTTCAACAGCCAAATCAAGAAACGCCAATACAAGATAGAGCTGTAGATTATGATAGAGTGATTGTGCATACTTGGCGATCGGATTCAGTGGAAGAAGCAGAAAATCAACAATTAAGAAATGAAAGGCGGGAAGAAAGAAATCATACAGCAGATGAACGATGGGCATGATGCAAATGAAACATTAGAGGAATTAAGACAAAGAGAACAAGAAGAAAGAAGATTAGCGGCTGAAGAGCATGCGAATCTAACATGGCAAAATCACGAGTTAAGGATGGAGAATTTGAGGTTACAAAGAAGAAGATCAGGAAGTACTGTAAGATCCAGTTCACAGTCGTTTAAAGAAGGAGTAAGGAAAAATTCTCCAATAAGGAATGTCGGTGAAAATATTCATGAAGAAATGCAGAATCCAAATGAAGAACAGTATTATAGAGGAGACGAAATAGCAAATGATCGTTATGTTCCTCGCAATAACACTCCCGCAAGACATGATAATAGAAATCAAGAGGGTGGAAATAACCAAGATGGAGAAGAAAATCAAGAAGAAGGAAGAAGAATATTACATGAGCGAGAAATTCAAAGAAATCGAAGAATAATGGAGGAAGAAATTGGGAGACATTATGCTGAACAAGCACGTTTAGCTTGTGAGAGAGAGAGATTAAGAGCAGAAGTAGAAGAACAAGAACTTCAAAAAGCAATACGTCAGAATAATCATGACAATCGAGAAAAGAGACGTGCAAGAAACCGTAATAATGATAATATCAATGAAGAGTATGACAGAATACAAAGGAGAATAGAAAGACAGCGAAGAGAGGTGGTGAGAAATGAAGAAGATGATAGAGAAGAAAATGGAAGGAACAATCCGTTGTGAGTTCAAGAGGAAGGTGAAGGAGAAAACCGCAGAAGAATACAGAATGAATACACTGAAGAAGAAGTAGAAAATATCGCTAGACAAGAAAGACATGAGCGCAGAAGAAGGGAGGCTGCGTTGAAAAGACCAATGGAGCAAGATTCGGGTGGAAATGAGCAAATCCTGAGAGAATTGGCAGAAATGAGGGGAATATTAAATAGTAGAAGAGAAGGAGGTAGAAGACAACTTGATGAGGCCATTGAAGAAGCTGCGAAAACTCCATTTACTCAAGCAGTACAATTAGGTGGAATCCCTCCAAAATGCAATTTTCCAGCGTTAACTAGTATTTTTGATGGAACTACATGTGTTGTTCAGCATATCAAAGAATATGTTAGATGTATGCTACAATGGGAAAACCATGATGTTGTACTGTGTAAATATTTCACATCCAGCTTAACTGGTGAGGCATTAAAGTGGTTTGAGGGTTTACCCAAGAATACAATAACTTCTTTCATTCATTTACAGACTACCTTCTTGGGAGCATACATAAGTAACAACTATTCGCGACCTGGGATCGAAGATGAATTTGGGTTAAAACAGAGGGTTGGAGAGAGTTTGAAGCATTTGACATTAAGATGGAAAACGATGTGTAGCGAGATGGCTGGTAGAGTAGACGAGAGATACCCCATTCTATGTTTCATCAATGCTATGTTCGCAACTAATCTGTTGTATATCCAAATTTTCAGAATAAAAAATACAATCACAATGACTGAGCTGCGAGAATTACAAGAAGAGTATATTGCACTAGAGTAGAAGCAAAGTGAGATGGAATCATATCCAATCGCGAACACTAGTTCAATAGCAGCAAATGGAAGTTTACTTCCTAAGATGATTAACACAGTGGCGAGTACCTCGCAACCACAACAAGAAAATATGATGACTGAAAATCAGCAGAAATTAGTAGCTATGAGAAGTCGAGATCAAGAAGAACTTGAAAGAGAAAGGAGTTATTAAAATCGTGGTGGAAATAATAAAATCCAAATACTTGATCAGCCTCAAGAAACTTATGGAGGATAAAGGCAAAATTATTCTAGAGGGCAAGGAAACCAGAGGATAATATGGAAAGAAATTAAAATGCCACCTCTAAATGCTAGTATTGATAAAATTTGGGAGGCTATTATTTTAATGGAAAATATACCATCACCCTGGAATATGGGAAAAGAGCCACATCCGAATAACCGAAATCAAGAATTTTTCCCTTATTATCATTTCCATGGTCATTCAATAAATGATTGCAGAAATGTAAAGAGAATAATTTTGAGGATGATTGAGCAGGGAAAGTTGAATCATTTTCTGACAGGACATCCGCAATCTCAGCAGTTACCACCAGCACCAGAAACTCGTAGATTAAATATCGCAAAGGGAGCAGAAACATTTGTCATCGAAGTGGGGGCTAAAGCAAATAATCTATTATGTAACTCCATTGTACATTCTTATAAAACAATAGAGGATTTCCATGACAATGTTCTAAGTAGAGTCTTTGCGAGAGACATGGATGGAAGAGATATAATGAACATTGCGAGAGTTTCGCCATTAGAGGAGTGTCAAAAGCAGATTATTTCTTTCACTGCACAAGAAGCACCAGAGCCGGGTAAAACACATGATAATCCATTAGTAGTGAGATTAGAAATAAATCCAAGGTACAAAGAAGAAGAAGAGGATGAAGAAGGAGATAAAGATGTTGAAACAAATGATTCATGGGCTATTGGTAGAATTTTGATTGACACTGGAAGCTCAGCGGATATTTTTTTTTATCACACTTATCGTATAATGGGAGGAAGGGATGAAGATTTGATCTCGTCAACATATAAAATTTATGGTTTTAACGGAACAACAAACAAACCCAAAGGGGAGGTTACCATGAAAATTCCATTAAAAGGGATATCTTCTAAAATTCAGTTCTGTGTGGTTGATATAGAATCTCCTTACAATGCTTTGATTGGGAGACCTTGGTTACATGGGATACTAGGTATGGCATCGACCTTTCACCAGTGCATTAAATTTCCCCATTCCCATGGTGTTGGAGTGATACAAGGAGATTGGACTGAAGGAAAGAAATGTTACAAAATGGACATTGAATCCTGCGAGGAACAGAAACTGGAAAAACAACGTTAAATAACAACAAAGAAGTGAAAGGTTAATGGTGGATATGATAGAAAGGCGAGAAGATGAAATGTTGTAAGATTTGTGTATGCATAAATGAACTGACTGGAGATCACCTCACAAATGAAGCAGAGAGTAGTAAGTAGAAAAGGTAAAAATTTCAGTTTGAGAAGTTTAGAAAACATATGGATAGTTTGTTGAAGAAAATTTTATTCAATTTCAAGATATGTACTTCTTGTTGAAAGAAAAAGATGACATTGAAAGATCATATAAGAATTCAAATGCAAAAGCATAAGACATTGCGATATTTGCAAAAGAGACACAAGAATGGAACGAACCTTTATGGCGTACACCCTAGTTCGCGAATACAATTTCGCAAGAGGAAAATGTAAGACCTAAAGTACGTCATATTAGGGGGCATCTCTTTGCATGATTCAGCGAAAGGTTATACCACTGCTGGAACCTGAGTCATGGAGATTGGGGTTATAGAAAACCTATCCAGGAGAGGTAACTTGGATTTCCAACTATATTTATACCCTGGTTGGACGACCGAGAGTCTCTCCTAAGGAGTGCAGAGTATGATCAAGGCGCTGAGGTACACGGTTGAGCCAAGAGTGCCCGGGGCGTATGAAACTACCCTGGACATTCTTGGCAAGTCTTGGCTATGATGCACTCGGCCTGAAGAAAACCCCACTTAGGGTGCAATCTCGTAACTATAAGCCATATAGGCATAAAGGATAAGAGGCTGCGAAAACAATTGATTGTTTCTAGGACTGGATGGGAGGAGCTAGTATTGTATGGCAGAAGTACGTCTCATTGAAGGGGAAACCAGGGGGAAGATAAGGGCGGCACCCTCCATTAGGGAGCTGATAAGTGTCTTAAGACGGCAATGTCATAGGGATTTATGATTCGCAAGAACATTTAGGCCTGTCATATTGTCACGTGACAAATATTCTACAGAGGCAACAAGCCATGAGGAAAAGTTAAGATGAGATCAATGGGTTTTTACATGAAAGTGTAAAGACGTCCTGCGATTTCATCGCAAGACGGCAATGTCATGAGACTTTGTTCTCGCAAGGGAACTTAGACTTGTCATATTATCGCAGAAAATTGAAAGAATCAAGTTAAGGAAAGATCAATGGGTTGTTACATGTAAATGCAAGGACGTCCTGCAATTTTGTCGTAAAGATCAAACGTGGCGAGATAAGACCTTTAATTAGGAAGGCAAAATAAGACCACACTAAAGATTATCAGAAAACACAGAATATCCGCGAGATTATGGCAATAATTCTGGATGTTATTCTACTAAATTCATCATATTGCAGATGAATAACAGAGGAAAGTATGGGAATGCATAAAATAATAACATTGTTATTCATCATTATATGATAAATCTGTGTAGATAGTTAAAGATTGATGATTATATTAACCATATTCCAAAAAGAAATTGTTTTCTAATGTACACAGGTAGAAGCAATGGAAATATATACACCAAGGAGTATTTAAAACTGGAAAAATTCGCAAGAAAAAAGAGATAAGTTTACAAATTTTATAAAAAAGACCAAAAAGAGGAAAACAAGACTACTTCGATTCATCGTCGTCTTCACTAGATTTTTCTTGTTCTTCATCTTCATTATCATCTCCAATAAATTCTTCAGCTTCATTATCAGAGATAATTAGGTTGGGAGTGTTCGCTGGGATTTCTTCCGTGAGGAAAGGATACAAAGAATAAGAAATATTATGAGCATCGCAGACCTTCTTGATGGAATCATTGCGAACGACAACAAGAGCATTGTCAAAATTCGCAGTAGAAATTTTTATTTGCTCTTTCAACCTTGAACATTTTTCATTGCGAGAAGCAAGATCTTTCGCGAGCTTTTCTTTTTCAGCATCAAGTTCTTCAACTCTGGTAGAATATCTATTCTCAGATTCTGCGGGTATATAATAACAGATCAGAGATTTGATAGAAATATATAAGAGATAAGAAGATATTAAGAAGGAATAATAAACAACCTTCTCTTTCAGTGATCATATCTTTAATCAAAGCTGCTTGTTCAGCATGAAGACTAACATCTACACCTAGATTATTCCTGGCGTTGTCAAGAACTTTCGCAGCCCAATAAAATTTATCATCATCATTAAGAAGAAGATGAGAACGGATTTGGTTTTATATTTTAACAAGGTCATCCCTCTCGCAGATAAGTTTATCTCTGTGGATTTGGACTTCAAGTATGGTTTTATGAAAATCCGCTAAGGTTTGTGCCCCCTGTCCAGATATGCGATCCCTTTCATCTATAAGATCACTTTTTTGGGCTCTTAGAATATTGATTTCTTCTTTTGAATTAAGATATTGACGCTTGGATGCATTGGACGCTTTCAAGATAGATCTATGATCAATTGCAAAAAGGTGAAATTTGGATCTAAGATCACCTACAAAATGAGAGCTAAACTGTTCATTTGAATAACTAACTAAGGATTCATTAAGGCGATTGAGAAGTGTATCATCATTTATTGGGTTTGGAAAAGAACGAAAGAAAGGCCATAAACATCTGCGAGGAAGAATAATAAGAAAAAAATACAAAGGGATACAAGGGTAAAAAAGAAAAGAGAAATATTTTTTATCATAAAGATGATCATTCGCAGCTTGGAGGCTTGCGACCTTTTCTCGCGAGAAGATTAGATCAGTTTCCAACTGCTTGATTTTTTCTTGAAGATCAATTGACCCAGATTCCAATTGCCCGCGAAGATTAGCGGACTCGGATTATAAATCTACATTCTTCTTACGAAGAACGACATTCTTCTCGTGAAAAGATGCACACCTCCTCTCCAAGTCTGAGGCAACAGCAAAGGAAGCTCTTCCAGTCTACGAGAGAACAATGTAAATTAAAGCTGGCAAGGATATAAATACATAAGTATAATAAAGAAATTAAAACGTACCAGAATACCAAGAGAATTTAAGAGACTGGGAGATATTGATCTTGAGATTCCTTGGTGGGAATCGTTATCAACCAGTATCGGAGCATTACAGACTTTAGCGAGAGCCTGGGATACCCCATTAAGAGCTTCATCTCCATAAGCATTTGAAATACCACATGTAATATCGCCGAAGATCTTGGACAGTTGAGTCATGTAGGAATCAGATTGGGAAGGCTCCGTGGTAAAAGGGACATCAACGTTAAAATTATCAGAATTACCACTTGAGTCTTCTACATCAACTTGAAGAGTTGAAGAAGAAGAGAATTGGGTTTTTCTTTTCTTCGAAAGAGGAGCACCAGATTTTTCTCTGCGAGGAGCAGTGGACTTCTCTTTGAGAGGAACATTAGATTATTCCTTGCGAGAAGCATCCTTGTCTTTCCCTTTAGTCTTCACTATCTTCACAGGTTCTCTTTTTTCGATTTCCTGCGAACACAGATAAAGATAAGAAATGTAGGCAACAATATATTGTTAAGGTTTATAAAGAAATATTTATTACTTCATCTGTGAGAGATTTGAGGGCTAAAAGAGTGATGGGTTTCCCAAATTTTTGATAGTTCAGTTTCAGCCTGTCAATCTGGGAAAAGTGAAGAAGTCAGCGAGAGTATGAAAATATGAGGAAGATAATAATGATAATTATGTAAAAAATTGGAGGGAACGTACTTCTTTAGTCCTTTCAGGCCAGTTGAAAACCCACGATTGATATCTTGAGAGATTCGCAGGAAATGTATGAGGACCAGAAATGTAGGGACCCACAAGACATAATATAAAAGGAAACCATTTGTCATCGCTAGAGTGGCGAGGGCCTTGATTAGTACTTGTATTCCAATCAATATCTAGCATAAGAACTTTATCTTCAGCGATATTATCCTTCTTATGTAAGCGGACACCCCAACAAGTGCTATCCTTCTTCATAGGGATTATTTTGTAATTTTCAAAGAAATTTTCCACGGTATAATTCGCGAAAACAATTGGAATATCTTTAAATTTTGGATTCTTCGCAGCAACAAGATAGCGAGATTTTTTACCAGCACCGCGAATATCATATTCAAGCATTAAACGAATAGAATCTCCGCTCAGATGATAGACTGCTCGTGAGAACTCTGTGTGAGAGAGTATCTCATATAATAAAGGAAGACCAGGGTCATAGAGAGGAATGGGAAGACCAGCTTCAAGCTGACCTAGCGAGACTATGATTTTCTCGCGATTACATGGAAAATCAGAGAATAATGGAACAGAAAGTTGAGACTTAGGGTTTTGATTGGGAATGGTGGATAAGGTAAAACCTTTATCTTGAAATTCGTTTTGAATCTTCTCAAAAGTAGCCTCATATTTGCGACCAGCTACAACCATCTTTAGTATGGGAATGAAGATTGAAAGAGTAAAAGATCGAAAGAAAAATTATAACAGTAGCAGATCCGAAATTTATGGAAGAATAGTAAATTTGCAGAGGGAAAAAAGAAGAAGGTAAAAAGAAATAAATAAAAGAATGAGGAAGTATTTATAGAAGAAGAAGAATCTCGAGAAGATAAAGGTATTTAATGCGAAGAGAATACGTGAACGATTGAAACGCAACGGTTGAAAAAGACGTGTCAGAAATTGAATGGAAGAAAAAATACGTGTGATAAATCTAGCGAAGGATGTAGAAAGATGAACAGTTGAGGCATTTTTATTCTCATTACCTTTCCTTCTTCGCAGAAAAGACATGAGAAGAGGCAAGATGTAGGACCAGAATATCGCCACTATATTATTCTTGCGGGAATTAACGACATTCCGGCGAGTTATCCTACGAGATTCTCTAAAAACCTACTAAAAGTGTTGAAGGATGATCTAATAAGTGACGTAATGAATGATGATATCCAAAACACGAGAAGAGCGTGATGATTCTGTGAGGATTAAAGTACCTGCGAGAGTTGATATTATAGCTGTTGCGAATATCTCGCGGGCCAGATCCAAAATTAAAGGACAGCTTAGCTGTCATCCACTATGTAACTACCCTATATATAGAGGACCAATAGATTTGAGAAGAGAGAGATAATTTTTGAGTGAGGAGAAAGTCTTGAAGAGAGAGAAAAACTTAGAGAAGGCGGTTGTAATCTTGATTTCTTATATTTCCTGTAATTCTTTCTGGATCAAATTAATAAAAATATTGTTCTTTATCTTCAAATTATGTCTTAATCTTGTGAATTCTTACTAAGGGTGTAGTGTAGGATTACCTGCAACTACACTTTACTCTGCCTGCTTCTAGCACAACACCCAAGTACTTGTCTGGAAATTCACTCACTTCCATTTGTAGTATATTTTGAATTATTGTTTTCCTCAAGGAATAAGTTCCATCTATAAAACATTTACTTTTCCCCTTGTTGATAATTTGCCCTGAGCTTGCTTGATAATTTTCTAGCAGTTTTAGGAGATTCATTAAACTTTTCTTAGCTACATTTACAAAAATGAAGACATCATCAGCAAAAAGTAAATGTGAAGGGTGAATACCTTGTCTTATAACCATTGGAGTAATGACACCACTCTTTACCATCTCAGATAAACTCCTACTTAATACTTCTTCCATTAAGATAAAAAAGGATTGGGGATAAGGGATCCCCCTGTCTCAAACCTCTACCTACTGGAAAAAATCCACATGGTCCACCATTTAGCATGACTGATATCTTGGCTGACTTGAAAAGTATATGAAGCCACTCAGACCAAGCTTTAGAAAAACCAAATTTCTGCAGTACTTGAAAGAGGAATTCCCAGCTGACTGTATCATATGCTTGAGAGATGTCTAATTTAAGACTAACATTTCCACATCTTCTTTTCTTCTTCATCTCATTTACCATTTCTGAAGCAATTAAAATTTGTTCTTGTATGCTTCTCCCTTTGACATAGGAAGCCTGTTGTGGAGATACTAATTTTGTCATCAGATCACTCATTCTGTTAGCAATGAGTTTAGTGAATATTTTGAAGCTGACATTGCTCATACCTATAGGCCTATACTGATTAGGAGATTTTGCACCTTCAACTTTTGGAATCAAGACTAGAAAATTTGAGTTCATCTATTGAAAAATAAATTTTTTTGACCAACTGAATTGAATTGCTTGGACTACATCTTCTTTTATTATATGCCAACAAGCTCTGTAAAAGTGTCCTGTAAAACTGCCTGGTCCTGGAGAGCTATCAGGATCCATACTGAAAATAGTATTTTTAATCTCTTCTTCTTCTGGCAAGTTCTCTAACATTTCTTGATCTTCTTTAGTTATCACTTTAGGAATGTTTTTTAGAAGAGAATCATCAATATTAACTGCATTATGTTCAAACTTTTTCTCAAAATATTTTATCAATTCTTCAGCTATACTTTTTTGATCAGTAATCACATTACCATCTCCTACTTCCAATTCACTGATTAGGTTCTTGGTTTTTCTTATCTGAAGATTAGTATGAAAAAAGGTTGTGTTGGCTGCACCATCCTTGACCCAGTTCATTTTTGCTTTTTGTTTCAATAAGGTTTGCAATTGAACTTCTCTAGAATTGAAAGTATTTTCAGCATCAACTAAAGAATTCAAAGCTTCCTCATCAAAAGGATTGTCATCTGAAATGCTCATTGCTTCTTGTACTGCTTTTTCAGCTTCTTTTATCTTGACATGAACATTTCCAAACACACTCCAATCCAATTATTCAAAAAAAATTTCAACCTTTTTAACTTACTTTGGAAAACAAAGGCAGTATTCCCCTCCATAGGTTTAGACCAGCTAACTTTGACCACTTCCATAAAACCAGGATGAGACAACCACATCTTCTGAAATTTTTTTGGGCAATTTAGAGGCTTTGGAATGTTAGTGCTACCACCCAATAAAGGAGCATGATCTGATGCTATTCTGATCATACTAATTTTATAATTCCAGTTTTCATACTTTTGCACCCACAACTGGTTATAGACTGCTCTATCCAATGTACATAAAATTCTTTTAGTGCCTTGTTGCCCATTTGACCAGGAAAATTGCAACCATGAATGAGGAGCTTGCATCAATTCACACTTGTCCAAACATTCAGTGAAATCAAGCATATTTCTTCTATTAGGACTTCTCCCTCCCGCCTTTTCTTCAATAGAAATTATAGTATTAAAATCTCCAATAACTAACCATGGCTTTTTTAGATCACTTATTGCCTCCATTTCTGACCATAATACTCTTCTATGAACAACATTAGCATGAGCATGCACACCTGATATAAGAGTATCTCCAACACTCACAGTAATCATCTGACTTGATAATGAAACCACTGAAGGAGTTGGTAATGCTCTATTCCAGAACATCCAAATATTACCCTTTTTATTTGCTACTGAATTATGAATAACCATGGATTGCATTCCTGGTAAGTTTAGCTTATTGCAAAAATAAGGACTACAAACTACTTTTGGTTCTCCTATAAAAAGAATTGATGGAGAAAATTGATTAACTAAAGTCCAAAGTTTATTCTGAGCCCTAGTCTTTCTAAGGCCCCTTAAGTTCCAAAAAATGATCGTCATAGTTGAGGATGGAGGCTCTTGGTACCTCCCTTTGTTTGATTTTTTCTAAAGTTGTATTTATAAGTATTCAGAGAAATTTTTACCTTTGGATCTGGTAGTGGGATTTGTTCAGATGAACTAGTTTCCTTTGATGCTGCTGGATTCTGAATCACTATTAACCAAGATGTGATAGGAATTCTCTCTTCAGATATTGAACCATCCTTTCCATTAATGAATTTAATCACACTTTTTTCCACTATGTTTTCTTCAACTGTTTGATCTATTTTAGTAGGGTCCAAAATATTTATTTACTCTGACATATTTTTAAAAGTTTCTTCTTCAACTATTGTATTTAAAGAACCAAATCTCCCTGAAGTAATGTTGAGTGCAGGTCTGGAATGAGTAGGGATGAATGATTGTGGATTTATATTAGTAACTGGAGTAAAACAAATATCAAACTTCTCAGTATTTGTTGGATGTGGAGTTGATATAGGAGAAGCATTGCTGTTGTTGACTTCTTGAGCCTTCTGAGAAACATTTTTGTTTTGAACATTAGCAGTAGAGCCAAACAGTGGAGAATTACTATTATTTTGTTGAGTGCTAGTTTCGTGAGATACCTTCTTCACTCTGCACTCAGATTGATAATGACCAACAATTTTGCAATTATGGCAAAACTTTGGAAGTTTTGTTAGCAAAATATTTTGCATAAAACCTCCAAACTTTGTTTTAATCCAAAGTTTATGAGGTACCTTCTTTGCCAAATCAATGGTAACTAAGACTCTTGCATATAATCCACTTTCAAAGTTTAATGTAACTTCATCTACTTTAACAGGAGTCCCCAAATCCTTGCAGATAGTGAATAATGTTTGTTCATCCTAGTACTCTAAGCTTAATCATGGCAGATGAACCCAAATATTTGCACAAGAAGTTCGATGATTTTCTGGACGAAAATTAGGAATCCAATTTCTAATCCATAACTCTTAATATTGAACTTCCCATTTACCAGCTTTAATGTAACTCTGATCTTTCTCATTATCAAGTTTGATTGTAAAAAAACCCTTTCCTAATTGAATCATTTTGCATTGACCTGTTAATTTCCACTGATTTTTTAGCTCCAAAACCGCCTCAAAAAATTTTAAACGACCTAGATCGAGTCTACCAATTAATGAGAACTTACAAACCGCACATCTATCATCATTTCCTTGCACTAGATCTATTAAAGGACTATCCTCAACAGGATTAATAAGATCAACAGAGTTATTTGAATAAATATTAGGAAAACCCATATCTGGGTGAGAAAAAGCTTCCATGAAAGAGATTTAAGCTGACTACCTAATTAAGAGAAAAACTATAACACTGGAAGGAAAAGTAAACGTCAATCATTGAAGTTATGAATTCAAATCACCTGAATTAATGAAGGTTTACTTGAAAACGAAGATCAGAAGGAGAAAAAAATTCTCCGATTCTGTCGCTGAGTTCCAGAGCTTGACTCACTGATTACCTCAATCTTGCCCTATATAAAAGAAATATGATGCTTCAACAAGCTCATATCACTCAATTTCGGAATAATTAATGCTCTTAGAGATCGTACTAGTATAGAGCCATCAATTAATTATTCTTCCCAGCAGAATTCCATGGGTTAGTAATAAATATTCAATTTATGGTTCTTCCCAGCAGAATTCCATGGGTTAGTAATAAATATTCAACACACGGGCATCCGAGCTACCTTCGAGTAAGCCCTGACCAAAATGGTGCAAGTGTACTTAGCAATAATGCACTAACGGGCATTTCAAAATACGAAGGAACGATGAACCTTTGCAAAATAGGAATAAAATAATAAATAATAAAATATTAATCAAGGCGTTGAGGGACTGGGCCCACCGGCCGGCCGATCGTGTCGTGACCAGTCCCAGTCCCATGCCCAATTTTATATTTTATCATATGTTTTATTATTTTTCTTGATCTCATGAAAATCCCTTCATTTGAACAAATATCTTTCGTTTTAAGGAAACCCCTCAGTTTCATGGTGTTTCCTTCGCATCAAGAAAATAATATAAAATTGAAAAAGGTGTCATGGGACCATATCTACTAGCTGGCCGGCTATGCCCTAGTCATGGTCAGTCCCACACCTTATGATTCCTCATTATTTTATTATTATTTCCCTAATCTCATGAAAACTTATTAATCTCATGACATTCCCTTCAAGTCATGAAAATAATATAAAATTAGGGAAACTCGTGGGACCGGGCCCTAGCCGGTCGGTCATTCCCTAGCCGGTCCCACACGCCCCTTATTTTATTACTATTATTTTTTATGTTTCCTTGATCCCATGAAATTCCTTGATTTCATGATGTTTCCTTCAAATTATGAAAATATCTTCAAATCATGAAATAATACATAAAATTAGGGAAAATTCACGGGACCAGGCCCTAGCTGGCCGACCATGACCAAGCCGGTCCACACGCCCTTATTTTATTATTATTAATATTATTTATTTCCTTCACCTCATGGAAATTCCTTCACTTCAAGGAAACTCCTTGATTTCAACAAAACTCTTTAGTTTCAACAAACTCCTTGATTTTATGATATATCCATAAAATCATGAAAAAATATAATAAAATTAGGGGAATGTTATGGGATCGGGCTCAATAGCCGTCCGGCCATGCCTTGGCCATAGTCGGTCCCACACTTCATCATTCCTTCATTTTATTATTAATTTCCCTTCATCTCATGAAGTTTCCTCAGTTTCACAAAAAATCTCTGATTTCTTCATATTTTCTCAAAATGTTGCTCAAACACACAACAGAAAATATCGAAATTCTCAGAACTGAGATACGAACACTTTGGTGATGCGAGCATGTTACCTTGACCGACCAAGGTTGGCTCTTTAGCTTGCAAGGAGCCAATCCCACGTATTTTCACAATTTGACCTAATTTGCGCAATTGCACGTATTAGGTCCAAAACAAGTTGGAACTTCATGAAACGATCGTTATTCGATCCCATGACCACCCAGGGCCGGTTTCATGATCCCTTGGTCGATCTCTTATCTCTTCATAATTAATTAGGTTTTATCACTTAAGGTTCAGACGAGCATTATTTTAACAAATGATTAAACCAACATTTAATCATCCTTTCACCAATTGGTCTTCAAGAGACTTTGGTATATTTTTGTTCACTTGAGCATCTGCGAACTACATGGTCAATCCATCATCCCGTGTGTCTGGCTCCTCCTTCACTCTGTGGATTATTTTCAATAAATCATCAATTGATCAAATTAGGGTTTTGAGTCCAAGGTTCATAATTCCAGATTCAAACGCTAATAATTTTACGTTGATCTCATGATCAACATTTTATTAATTATACTCGGTTCAGTTGCCAGTATTCTGATTAAATATTTTATTTGGTCATGCTACCAATAATTTATCAAATGAGCAATATTTTCTCAAACCAAGGAATATTGGTTCAACTATCAATATTCAACAAACCATCAAATGAGCAATATTTGCTCACGTTGACTATGTTTATTCATACATCATACCTCCGTCTCAATTCGTGAGTCTCAGAACATTTTCAAACCATGTTCGACCCAACAATACAAGGACTTATCGTCCCATGAAGTCATGAAGTCAGCAACTGACTAACTAAATACACGTCTTCCTTGCAGACTCCAAAATCACACGAGACATCAATCGTGTTACCTGGGGGGATATTAACTAGGGTTTTGGTCTGGCGGCCTATGGCACATATGTTCATACACATGATGAGAATATGAGCAAGTCATGCAATCAGTTGGAGGAGTTAACAAAGTAGTGGATGGAAAATCAACCAAGTCTCTGCACGTTGAGCAACTGGTTTTAACACGATTTCCACTTCTCCACTCTTTGATTTCATCAACTGTCACACTTCATGGGATCATGGTGTTTACAATTCTAGCAATATAAATAAGTCTCCGAATCATGATTGAATATAAGGACAATCTCATGTCAAACAGATAACACGAGATCAACAACTCAACGTCTGAGAAATTACTCTCAACAAAGTAAAATTCAATTATTCAGAACTTATCTTATTTTCAGAATACACAACACACCTACGATATTCGATTATCATTGATCTCACACATTTCTCAGCTTCCCTCCTACAGATCGACCCATCCTCTCTTGTGACTGAATTTACTCTGGAATGACCATTGTCTTGGTTTAGGCCAGAGTACTACAGATTGATCTCTCGAATTCAAAGTACTCCCTTCTTGCAGTACATATGTGTGAGGTTAGAAAGTTTGCTCGGTTCAAGGAGTTTCCTCCGCACGGTCATCTCCTCAATTCCTTAAAAACCAGCAACTCGTTTTGCCCCATCTACAGATCGACGACCATAGTGGGAGATCATTCTCTCGGTTGAAATCTCAATTCTCACAAAGATGGTTGATCTCAGATCAGGTTCAGTTACAAACCCTAACCAAGAAAATGCTAGCACTAGCAACAACAACAACAATAACGGTGATACCCAGCGGCGGCTCCTGCTTCCAATAATGGCGATACTGATACCACTCCTCCTCAAACCAATATCGGAAGCAATCCTCTTTTAGGTTGGTCTCCTGAAGAAATCAGAGAAAATACACTTACCATAGGTGATCTCATGAAGGTGCAAGAGACTCTTGCCAAGAATCAGGCTGACATGGCTACCACTCAAAAGGAACTATGTAATTATCTCAAGACTCTTACATACAAGATGTCAGAGAAAACTCAGGAGAAAGGGAAAGCTAAAGAAACGTCTTCATACGATGATCCCGAAGTCACTCTGATCCATGTCGTAGATGATGAGGAAGTTCCTAAGGTTGCAGACAATCCACCAGCGAAAGAACCATCCGGTTTCATCACTCGTGAAGACCTGAAACGCCTTTTGGAAGATCATGGAAAAGACAAGATGCCTTCTTTCCACCGTCACCAACCTCCATACCCTGCTGCTACGCAAATTATACCTCTTCCAAAAGGTTACACCTCTCTAACATTCATCCTTTATGATGGAACGGGCAATGCTCGAGAACATGTTTCTCGATTTATTGAAGCATTGGGTGAACATGAGCACAACCATATTGTTTGTCTGAAAGAATTTTTAAAGTCTCTGAAAGGCATGGCATATACCTAGTGTAGATGGGGAAAAACGATCTGCTGGTTTTTGCGGAATTGAGGACGACCGTACGGAGGAGATTCCTTAAACCGAGCGAAATGTTCAACCTCACACAGATGCACCGCTATGAAGGGGGTGCTTTAAGTTCGAGATACCAATCTGTAGTACTCCGGCCTAAACCAAGACAATGGCCGTTCCAGAGTAAATTCGGTCCCAAGAGAGGATGGGTTGATCTGTAGGAGGAAGGCTGACAAATGTGTGAGATCAATGGTGATCTGAGATTCTAGGTGTGTTATGATTTCAGCGTGAAATGCTCTGAATGATTGAATATTCCCTGATTGAGAGTAATTTTTGTGAGTTCGTGTAGACAAATGAGTTTCTGTATGAACTTTGGTGAGAAATTGCTCGTTCAGACGATTGTCGTTTGAATATTTTCGAACTCTTCGAATATTGTTCTTTCAATCAGGATTCAGGGACATTATATAATGCCGGAGTTGAAAACACCATGATACCATGAAGTGTGACAGTTGATGGAGTGAAGGAGTGGAGAGATAAAAATAGTGCTTGAAACCAGTTGCGCCCATCGTGCAGAGACTTGGTTGATTTCCACCCACTACTTCGCTAACTCCCTCAACTGATTGCACGACTTGCTCACATTTCATCGTGTGTTTGAACACACGTTTCGTAGACTGCCAAACCAAAACCCTAGTTGATATCCCCCCAACTGACACGATTGATGTCTCTTGGTTAATTAAGTCAGTTGCTGATTTCATGACTTCGTGGGACTATGAGTCCACGTATTTGCTGAGTTAAACATGATTTTGTAGAATATTCTGCAACTCATGAATCGAATGTGTTTTCTGAGATAGTGATAGGATCCTCACATTGAGGAGAGCAAGTGTTTCTCGCTAATTTTAATATTGATAGTTCTTTGGGTTAATATTGCTCATCTGAGCAAGTGTTGCTCGTTTGATGAATTATTGGTAGCGTGACCAAAATAAAATATTAATTAAAGCGCTGGTAGTTGAACCGACCCTAATTAATAAGAATACCGATCATGAGATCAGTGTGAAATTATTAGTGTTTGAATCTGGAATCATGATCCTTGGATTCAGAAACCCTAATTTGATCAATTGATGACCAATTGATGGTTTATTTGAAATTAACCATATAATGAAGGAGAACCGGCTTCATGGGATCATGGATCGACCATGAAATTCTCATATGCTCACGTGAGCAAAATCCAAGACCTCTTTGAAGAGTTGATGAGTTGTTGAAAAGATGATTAAATGTTGGTTTAATCATTTACTGAATTACTGCTAGGTTCAGCAGTAGGTGATAAAACCTAATTAATCATGAAAAGGTGATGGACCGACCAAGGGGTCATGAAACCGGCCTTGGGTGGTCAAGGGATCAAATGATGATCGCTCCGTTAAATTCTGAAATTATTCGGAGAGTTTTTGACCTAATACGTGCAATTGTGCAAATTAGGTCAAATTGTGAAAACATGTGGGACTGGCTCATTGCGAGACAAAAAGCCAACCCTGGTCGGTCAAGGTAACATGCTTTCATCGTGGAGACGTACGTGTATCAGTCCTGAGAATTTTGATATTTTCTGGTGCACATTTGAGCGACCATTTGATAAAATATGACAAAATTAGGGTTTTTTGATAAAACCGTCAAAACTTCATCGGATGAAGGAAAATAATGAAAAAGTGAAGGAATTATGAATAGGTGAGGGACCGAACAAGGGGTCATGAAACCGGCTCTGGGTGGTCACGGGATCAAATATTGATCGTTTGAGCAATACCCAGATTGGTTGAAATCCTAGTTAGCGCCCTTTAGTAGCATCGATGTAGGATTCTCACACAGACTCGGATTTTGATGGTCCGACCTCCATTCTGTACGGAAAAGAATTTCCTATCTCCCATCGCGGGAATATTTAGGTTTTAAGCTATTTTGGAAAGTGAAAACAGCCCGAGAGTAAAAATCAGGAAAAATTCAAGGGGCCGGTCCCATAGTATTTTTCCTAATATGATAAAGCGAAGGAGTTTTGCCAAAATTAAAGAGTTTTGTTTAAATCAAGGAGTTTCCATGAGATGAGGGAAACATAAAAAATAATAATAAATAAAATAAGGGACGTGTGGACGTGTGGGATCGGCTTGGAGCAGGGTTGGCCGGCCAGGGCCCGGTCCCGTGCGTTTTCCCTATTTTATGCATTATTTCATAATTTGAAGGAATTTTCATAATTTGAAGGAAATATCATGAAATCAAGGAATTTTCATAGGATTATGAAAATATGAAAAATATGCTAATAAAAGCGGGACGTGTGAGCCATCTAGGGTTTGGCCGACCGGCCATGGCCCGTGCACACGGGTTTCCCTAATTTTTATTATTTTTCATGGGACCAAGGAAATATCATGAGATTAAGGAGTTTTCATAAAATTAGGGAAATAATAATAAAATAATGAGGAACGATGAGGTGTGGGGCCGGCTGGGACCAAGGCATGGCCGGTAGGCCAATGGTCATGCCCCATCACGTTTTCCCTAATTTTATATTATTTCCTCCGTGCGAAGGAAGCACCATGGAATTGAGGAGTTTCCTCAAAACAAAGGATATTCGTTCAAATGAAAGGTTTTCATAAACTCAGAGAAAACAACAAAAATATGATAAAAATATGAAACTGGCGTGGGATTGACCACGGCATGGTCGGCCGGTCAGTGGGTCCATGCTCCCAGCGCCTTGGTCAATTTTTATTTATTTGTTATTTTGCATCCTATTTTGCATATGTTCATCATTTCATCATATTTTGAAATACTCGTTCGTGCGGTGGTTGTTAATGTATCATTGTTAAATACACTTGCACCATTTTAAATGGAGCTTACTCAGAAGGTAGGTCTGATGCCCGTGCATTGAATATTTATTACTAACTCATGGATTTCTGCTGGGAAGAACCATGGTTTGTGTAATGAAATATCAGCGAAAATATTTGAATATTTTCAGATATTCTGCGGATGAATCCAAGAATTTAGGTTTGAGATAGGGCTCGCTCAGAGCTAGTTATGATACCCGTGCATCGAATATTTATTACTAACCCATGGGTTTCTGCTGGGAAGAACCATGGTTTGCGTAATGAAATATCAGTGAAAATATTTGAATATTTTCAGAAATTCTGCGGATGAATCCAAGAATTTAGGAATAATTAATTTATGACTTTATACTAGCAGAGCAGGTTGTCTAGGAGCATTAATTATTCTGATATGAGCTTGCCGGAGCTTCATATCCTTTATATAGTCAGGGTAAACTCGTTGTTTGTATCCTGAAGACGTTATCGCTTTATACTAGCAGAGCAAGCTGTCTAGGAGCCGTCCAACCCGTGATACTATATAGAAATAATTACTAAAGTGTTCAATATTCATGAGATATGCCGTTGTCCAGCTGTGAGACTATATATCTACATGTACTCTGAGAGAAATTATTCTCGATCAAAGAATTCGATGAAAGACCCATGTCTCAATACAAATATCCCGTTGTCCAGCCGTGAGACTACACATATGTATGTATTCTGAGAGAAGTATTCTCAATCAGAGGATTCGATGGGAGACCCGTGTCTCAATTTTCGCATCTGATTGCTGGATCAGAAGTTCGTATAATTATGGGTTTACGATTTTAGCCTTTATTTAAAATCCACCATCTACATTAAGTCCCCTGCTTAGTGAGGAAAGCCTTGTTCCTCAGTCAGCATTGAATGGTGATTTTCCGATCATAACAGTATAAGCAATTGAACTCAGTCATAAGTTAAGATGTTACCGGATTTCGATCGTACGAGCATACCATGACTTGAAAGAAGATTCTAGTGGCATGATAGAATGTCGTTTGATGAGCATAAGTTGGTGTTGAACCGCTGATTTGGATGACGAGATCTTGGTAGTTTAGGATTCGCGGGCCGGACCCATGAAAAGAAATCCTTGTTTTAGGAATAGACGCTCGTTTGTTCGTTAGTTTAAGGAACAAACAAAATAGACTTGAGTCTAATGATATAAAATTTTGTCTATGAGCTTTCACGAAAAACAATTTTTTTTATCTTTGTGAGATTTCACAAAATGGAATAAACTCTCGTTCCAAAGGTGAATGCTCGTACGAGAGAAACGTTTTTTTAGAAGACGTGCGTCTGTTAATAAATTTTTTGGCTATGAGCTTTCATGAAATTTTTTATTTTCGATATGTGAGCGTTCACAAAATTTTGAAAATATACCCTCGCTTCAAAGACAGATGCTCGTTCGAGGGAGCAAAATATATAGATATATTTTGTTTTTAAATTTACGTGAGTTTCACGTTGAATATATTTATTTTGTAAAATCAATGTTTTGATCTTGAACAACTGTTTGAAAGTAGACAATTATACATGGTGAAATAATGTCTGTGAGTTTTCGTAATTCCATGGTAAATGTTCACACAGTAGAAATGTTCATGATTTTATGAAAAATCTGAGTTTTTGAACGTCTTTTGTAGGTTCAAAGAGACGAACAATTTTGGAGTGTTAAATCTAGCATTACTATCACCACCGTTAGTAGAAGCGTAAAAAGGTAAGAGTTAAGAGTTACCATTTTTGTAGACGCTTATGTGAGCATCCTGATCATTTCTGTTGTGCTTTAATTCCACTGCTTTGATGAAATCTGTATCTACGGATGATATACTGAAGTAGGAATGTTGTATGGACGTCACAACAACTTTGCAAGAATGACCGGTTCCCATGAAAATGCTTCCAAAGATGATATTTCCATAGATGATATCTCTGCAGATGCAGCTTCAAGAAATGGTACTTCTGGGACCTCTAAGTGATGGTAAGAGATCCTTCATACTGAGTTGTACTTCTGCTTATTTCTTTAGATTTACCATAGGATGATCGTAGTGGAATCCTGAATAGAAGTAGACTCCATAGAAATGGAAGAAAGTCTACGGGAGCGGAGAACCAGAAGTAAGGACTGCAGGATGTTAGCAAATGACATGCAGTCACCAGCCATTTCTTTGGTGAGTTGTTAGCGCTCCTTGTGTCATGACTTTTCCCTGCCCGTGTAATTAGATCACGATGCCAAGGTTTGTCACTTCTTTTAGACTTTTTCTCCATCGATTGACGGCCTTCAACTTGTTCCCGGAAAACAATCCAGATGAAGAAGTCGATGTAAGCATCAGGCGATCATGGTATCTTCTTGAATGAAATAATAATTATTGTTGATGAGTCCAGGAAGAAATCATTATAGATAAGCAGCATGTTGATGAAGCATGCTCTTCTTTGGGATATGGGAATATGGAGAATTCCCGAAATCCCTAACCGAATGGAGATAGCGGTGTTTCCAATGGAGATTCTGGTATTTTCGAGCCTTCAAATGATTTAGAGACTCCCCCAGTAAGTATATCTCCTTTGAATCATTCTAATCCCATGTAATCTTCGCATTAGGTGCCGAATGGCGAAGTTGGGAATCATGGATCCAATAATGATGATTTTGGCAATCCATGAGTTGTTGGTAACAAGACTTTCATAGCTGCGCCTCAGGATGATGAAGTGCTGGTCGCTGATGTCGTGGAGGTGGTGGAAACTCCAATTGTGCCTCAGATGGTGGAACCCGAACCCGAAATAACAGAAGTTACCCCCCCTGAAGTTGTCTCTACGATCATTGTCACTTCTCCAGTAACTGAGAACCAGATGATAGTGCATGAGTATCCTACTGCAGGGATTTTCTTTGATCCTCAATTTAGTGAGTTACTCCCATATCACCAGCTTGTTGGAGGTTTTAGCGTTTCCCATCGGATATGTTGATATATACAAGGAACTGTGGGAAATATATGGACACAATGTTGTTACTCGGGATCCAGGGTGTAGTTATTTCTTGACGAAACAAGTAGAGTCCATCTTGCGTGTTATAGATGATATCCGGATTACAACCAGAAATGTTGTTTCCCAATATATATTCTTTGATTAGGAGTACAACTTGAAGAATGCTGAAGAACTTGGCTTCAATCTGAAGTGGCTCCGCAAAAGACTTGAAGTTATCGAGAAAGCAGAAAAGGGTGACGCTCCTTTCCCTACTAGTGATGCTATGTTGAAGAAGATGAAGTAGTCGAGCTAACCAAGAAGCTGGAGGTACCTTGATGAAGGACTTAGCGAAAAGACCTCACACGGCGTCGGAATTCGATGCTTGACCCCAATTTTTGAAGATAAGAGACTGAGTTATTAAATGATAAAAGAATCACTCAATATGGAGTTGTAGAAGTCCGCCAACGAAGCGTGCACATTTGCAATTTGTAATCCCGCACAACTGTTTTAGGCTTCGTAGACCTGACGGTAAAGGCCATATCTTTCAGCTTGTATGTCCAATTAATGTGCCCTTTTGGTATGTTGTTGAAGAGACACATACGAATATCTTTTATTTAGGAAGTACTGTTCCATTCCTCACCTATTGGCACGTGTTTTGCAAACCCATGACCTGGATTCTGTTGTATCTCATTTGTAGAGGTGACGAGAATATCTTGTAGAAGACTTTGGATTATGACCACCAGTCGTGCCAACTTTGGGAATACTTCATGTGAGCATGTTATCAGGTCTACACATCTTAATATGAATCATTGGTTCTTATAGAAGTCTGCTTCATGTGTAACACTTCAGAGAATGATTAGTTGATGAAGCCCTGAGGATGTTGCTCCTGAGACCATTGTTGGTGTTGAGACCATGAATGATCACGCTCCAGAGATCTTTGTTGATGTTGAGATCATGGATGGTGTTCCTTTAGAGATTATTGTTGATGCTAATACCACAGTTGAAGTTGCTCCAAAGACCAAAAAGGATAGAACCATGATTATAGACATAGTAGTTGCTCCTCCATCCAGTGAGCCTTTTGGTGTGTTGATCATCTCTAAGATGAAGGTGTTCTGGGAGTTCAACATGAATTCTCCTGAATAGTATGATTTTACTATGAACTGGATTCGTCAGTGAGTCAACGATGTTGTGGCAGATTGCATCAGCAGCCTTCATTCTGGGTGTGATCGGTGAAGAGAAGAAGTTCTTTAGTCGTGCAGGAGCTTGTGATGTATAGAGATCCCATTGATGAAGTTTCATGGAATCACATCAGGTTGCAATGGCTTGTTATGTGGATAACATTTATTGAAATAAAACCGATTTTTATAGCAAGATCAAGTCCCCAGTGTATGTTGAAGGAATTCGTGCCATCCATGGGTGAATGATATTGCTTCAGAAGTCTTGTCATAGAGATAGTGAAGACTCACCGATTATAGTTTAGTTGCATTTTGATTGTGCTGGTGGTGAATCAGTTATGTCATCATCGAGGTATTTATGTTGAAGCCAGAGGCATCATTATCGAAGGTGTACTCTTTGATTGGGAGTACAATTTAAAGAATTCTTAGATGCTTTAGCGTTGAAGTGTCATGTCCTTCGAGCCTTGAATGTCTTAGGCTTGATTGTCTCGGCCCCGAGTATCTTCGGTTGATTCAGCATCCCTTTTGTTGCGGTAGTGGGATTCAACACTCATGCAGACATCATAGCTTTCTGATTTTCTGGGACACATGGACACTCCTGCAAGGCTCTGTAAAAACGCCCAAAGTGTTCTTCTCCATGCTTGGACATCATCTCAGTAATGAATGTTTCAATGCTCAATTCGGAAAAATGTCAGATTCAACCACTTGGAAAAATACTAATCCGGTGAAGCTACCATTCATAACATCTTGCAGAGTTTCTAGCAGAATTGAATCCCTGTGCTAGGATAGCATGTGAGGAAATAAATGACATAGACATGAAATGAATGAGACTTGCCTGAGTGTGGAACCTCTTGATGAATATCTATGCATCTTTTGCAGGTTCTTGTTTCAACCTCATCGAAGTTTGAAATTCCTCAAAGTACTCTGATTATGGAATGTCCGTCAAACCTTCTGGATCAGAACTTTCTTCGTTGGAGAGATGTGTAACCAAAGATGCTTCGTAAATATCCATCTTTTTAGTGTGGACCTACGCTAGTCAGAAGGACATGTCATATCCTGGATCTTCCTGATTATGTGAAACTTTGTTTCTGTCCAGGTTGGTCTTATGTTCACTTTGAGAGTGATGCAGGCATGAGTATTTCCGAGCGCTCATTCGAGGTCTCTGATTGAGATGGATAATGAGTATCTTCTTTCCGAGCGATGCATGTGGATCCGATGGTTTTCACTGGAATGTTGTTGATGGTGGTGTCAGATCAATGTTCTTCCAAATTCGTTTCTTCTGAGATTGACTGCGGTAAGCAGTCCCCAGTCGTACATCTCTTGATATGTGAACATGTCTCTCCTTTGTGCCTTCGACAGATAACGCAATTCACGTTCGTCTTGAACTGCTTCTTTGATAGGTTGTCCAAAGAGTGCAAAGGTTATGACTGGGAGAGGATTCTTGTGTACTCCTGTGGAAGCGGCAGTAGTGAGGATATTCCATGTCTTCTTCAGTTGGTTCTTTCCAGACATATGGAAACTTGATTGCACCATCTTGGATCCAGACATCTAGGAGTTCGATTACCTCTTCAATAAAAAAGGAAAGTCATGTGCTTCTTGATCAATAAATCTTGTGCGTTGGTCAGAGGCTTGTGCATCTTGATTATTCTTGCTTTGTACTTTTGAAGGAGCTGAGGTATGCTTGCGCAGCAGTTTGGCTTTTCGTTTGCTCCTTTCTGCAACAGTGTTTATGGGAGGCTGGAGGTTGTACTGCTTGTTGATCAGACGCCTACTTCCTCAAGTGTCTCGCGATTCTTCAGTCTTTGTAGATTTTGTTCTTTCCAACAGAGCAAGTGCTGTGGTTGCTGATCTCTTCGCGGATTCGTGGAGTTCTGAGAAAGTTTGGAATCGAAGATTCTCCAGTAATTCTCTGTAGACCGGGAGCATACCGTTGATGCATAATTCCACCAGTTGTTTCTATGTGACGTTTGGATCATGACAATCCAAGGCTTGGACCCTGAATATTTTTAAAAATTCGTTGGGGTTTTCACCAACCCTTTGAAACATCCTTCCAAGATCAGAGAGAGTGATTTTCTCTGACATGAAGAAGTATTTTTTGTAGAAAGCGTTAATCGTTTCTCCCCAATTATTGATGGTCCCTGGTGTGATATTGTTATACCAGGTGTATGCTTTTCCTTTTAAGTACTTTGAGAATACCTTGAGACGGATGGCATGGTTATGTTCATGTTCTCCCAAAGCTTCAAGAAAGCGAGAGACGTGCTCTCTAGCATTTCCAGTTCCATCATACATGGTAAAAGTTGGAGAGGTATAACCTTTAGGAAGTGGAGTCCTTTGTGTAGCAGCAGGATAGGGATGTTGGTGACGATGGACATGTAATGTCTTGTCTTTTCCATGATTCTCCAGAAGGCGCTCCAAGTCTTTCCGGGTGATGAAGCTTGATGACTTTTTTGCTGATGAATTGCCTGTAGCTTTGTTGGTTTCATCATCGTTTACGGTGTGAATTGGAATTACCTCAAGGTCAACAGCATATGAGTATTTCTCCTTCTATTTCACTTTGTCTGGAATTTTCTCTGAAAGCTTGTCAGTAAGAGTCTTCAAGTGATCAAATAGCTTTTGTTGCGCTGCATCCATGTCCGTCTGATTCTTTGCAAGAGTTTCTTACGCTTTGATGAGGTCAACGAGGGCAGCTGGTGGATTTCCTCTGACTTCTTCGGGATGTCGGCCGAACAAAGGATGACCTTCCGCGTTGGCGTGAGGAGGAGTGATGTCACCACCATCAGTGTTATTGCCTGGAATAGTTTCCGGGTTGTCTTCATTATTGCTAGTGCTAGAGATATTTGCGTTAGGATTTGTGACCGATCCTTACCTAAGACCAACCATTTTGTGAGAATGAGAGATTGCAACCGAGAGAATGATCTCCCACTGTGATCGCCAATCTGTAGATGGGGAAAAACGATATGCTGGTTTTTGAGGAATTGAGGACGACCGTACGGAGGGGATTCCTTGAACCGAGCGAAATTTTCAACCTCACACAGATGCACCGCTATGAAGGGGGTGCTTTAAGTTCGAGAGACCAATCTGTAGTACTCCGGCCTAAACCAAGACAATGGTCGTTCCAGAGTAAATTCGGTCACAAGAGAAGATAGGTTGATCTGTATGAGGGAAGCTGAGAAATGTGTGAGATCAATGGTGATCTGAGATTCTAGGTGTGTTATGATTTCGGCGTTAAATGCTCTGAATGATTGAATATTTCCTGATTGAGAGTAATTTCTGTGAGTTCGTGTAGAAAAATGAGCGTCTGTATGAACTTTGGTGAGAAATTTCTCGATCAGACGATTGTCGTTCGAATGTTTTCGAACTCTTCGAATCTTGTTCTTTCAATCAGGATTCAGAGACATTATATAATGCCGGAGTTGAAAACACCATGATCCCATTAAGTGTGACAGTTGATGGAGTGAAGGAGTGGAAAGATGGAAATAGTGCTTGAAACCAGTTGCGCCCATCGTGCAGAGACTTGGTTGATTTTCCGCCCACTACTTCCCTAACTCCCTCAACTGATTGCACGACTTGCTCACATTTCATCGTGTGTTTAAACACACGTGCTGTAGACCGCCAAACCAAAACCCTAGTTGATATCCCCCCCAAGTGACACGATTGATGTCTCGTGGTTAATTAAGTCAGTTGCTGATTTCATGACTTCGTGGGACTATGAGTCCACGTATTTGCTGAGTTAAACATGATTTTGTAGAATATTCTGCAATTCATGAATCGAACGTGTCTGCTGCGACAATGATAGGATCCTCACGTGAGGAGAGCAAGTGTTGCTCGCTAATTTTAATATTGATAGTTCTTTGAGTAAATATTGCTCATCTGAGAAAGTGTTGCTTGTTTGATGAATTATTGGTAGCGTGACCAAAATAAAATATTAATTAAAGTGCTGGTAGTTGAACTGAGCATAATTAATAAGAATAATGATCATGAGATCAGTGTGAAATTATTAGTGTTTGAATCTGGAATCATGATCCTTGGATTCAGAAACCCTAATTTGATCAATTGATGACCAATTGATGGTTTATTTGAAATTAACCATAGAATGAAGGAGAACTGGCTTCATGGGATCATGGATCGACCATGAAATTCTCATATGCTCACGTGAGAAAATCAAGACCTCTTTGAAGAGTTGATGAGTTGTTGAAAGGATGATTAAATGCTGGTTTATTCATTTACTGAATTACTGCTGGGTTCAGCATTAGGTGATAAAACCTAATTAATCATGACAAGGTGAGGGACCGACCAAGGGGTCATGAAACCGTCCCTGGGTGGTCACGGGATCAAATGATGATCGCTCCGTCAAATTCTGAAATTATTTGGAGAGTTTTGGACCTAATACGTGCAATTGTGCAAATTAGGTCAAATTGTGAAAACACGTGGGACTGGCTCATTGCGAGCCAAAAATCCAACCCTGGTCAGTCAAGGTAACATGCTTTCATCGTGGAGACGTCAGTGTCTCAGTCCTGAGAATTTTGATATTTTCTGGTGCACATTTGAGCGACCATTTGAGAAAATATGACAAAATTAGGTTTTTTTTTATAAAACCGTCAAAACTTCATCGGATGAAGGAAAATAATGAAAAAGTGAAGGAATTATGAAGAGGTGAGGGACCGACCAAGGGGTCATGAAACTGTCTCTGGGTGGTCACGGGATCAAATATTGATCGTTTGAGCAATACCCATATTGGTTGAAATCCTAGTTAGCGCCCTTTAGTAGAATCGATGTAGGATTCTCATACAGACTCGGATTTTGATGGTCTGACCCTTCATTCTGTACGGAAAAGAATTTCCTATCTCCCATCGCGGGAATATTTAGGTTTTAAGATCTTTCGGAAAGTGAAAACAGCCCGAGTGTAAAACTCAGGAAAAATTCAAGGGGTCGGTCCCATATTATTTTTCCTGATATGATAAAGCGAAGGAGTTTTGCCAAAATTAAAGAGTTTTGTTTAAATCAAGGAGTTTCCATGAGATGAGGGAAACATAAAAAATAATAATAAAATAGGGACGTGTGGCGTGTGGGACCGGCTTGGAGCATGGTTGGCCGGCCAGAGGCCGGTCCCGTGCGTTCTCCCTATTTTATGCACTAGGTATCACCCCGGCTTACGGACGGGGCTCAACCTTTTTTCTTTTGTTATCCGATTTTCAGGGTTAGCATATGAATTATGATCATAAGTGTATGAAAAGCTAGACTGGCTTATGAAATTTGAGCTAGGCTGGCCTGTGATTTGTGAATTGCAGGACGTAACTAATAAGTTGGCATCATTATAATTATTTGAGGAGGAGGATCCCTTTACATGCCTATGGTTACATTATCTCACATTTTGCATGTCCTTTTTGTAAATAAAAACCAAACGATAGCGTATTTGAAGCTAAGATTTTGGGGATATGTTCTTCTTATAAAGATCTACATACCTCATCATTTATCAATCTTAATTTAAACGGTTGAGAATTTGTCGACTTTCGACGGTTGGGTTTCGAAGTAGTAGATGGTAAAGTTATACGTTTCGGAATGTGCTCATTTTCGGAATGTGCTCATTTTTGGTGGGTATGTAGATCTTTATAAGAAGAACATATCCCCAAAATCTTAGCTTCAAATACGCTATCGTTTGGTTTTTATTCACAAAAAAACATGCAAAATGTGAGATAATGTAACCATAGGCATGTAAAGGGATCCTCCCTCTTATTTGAGAACTTAAACATGGAGTCATTACAATTATTATTAAGTTAATTTGTAACTTACGACTCACACATTACAGAATTCCTGTCTCTCCACGTTGGCCATTTATTGTTAACGGACTTGGACACTTCCATAATAGAGACAAATCATTGTGCCATTTCATTTTTTTTCGGTTCCAAGGCAACCGTCCAATATAAACATGAATTGAACAATTAACTTTTATTCATTTAATTTAATGATTTAAATAAGTTCGAATATGATATCCATTCAAATGAAATTTGAGGCAAAAGCTGGTGAGGTGGTCCAATTAATTATGTTGTACTGTGTCCAACAGTCAAGTACCATGAACTTATCGAGCAAAAAAATAAATTAAGGCTTAGTCATTGAACAAAATATAAATTCAAGAATTTGTTAAACCGCAGGTATCATGAACATCCTTTTTCCTTAGTTTATGAACAAAGGAAGTGAGAGCTCATTTGTTGGTTGGGCAAATTAGCGCCACACTTACAAATCTTTAGAAGATGCCTTATCGAGAAGATTCTAGTCAAGATGTCATGCTAAGAGCTGAATTGGGACAATTTTCTCTGCTCTTCTTGCTTGTCCACTTTTTTAAGCATTTTAATCCATCCATTTTTAATCAGTGGAACTATTGCAAGCTACCATAAAGTGACATGAAGAGCATACACCTGTTTTTCTTTCTCTCGGTAACAATGGTTGTTGTTAGGAAACTCAGTACATTTCTCCTATCGAAATTTGCAATGATTGTAATATTAGTAACGAACAAAAGTGCAAGCAGATAAAGGTAACTACAAAAATTAAAACAAAAAGCAAGTCGTATACGTTGGCAACGCTAATTACGATGCATACCTGATCATTCTACTTTAATAAACTCGCACCATACTAAACAGAACTCATCTTGAGAGATATCGAACCATAATTTTGAAATTTGTACACATATAGTCGGATAATTTTCTGAACGTCGAGTAAGTCGAATAAGAAATAATTACATACCTCCTATTAGCCAGAGATGTTTACAAAGTTTCCAAGCTGACACGATCTATAATATTTTCAATTCAGCTTTCCCACCCTTCAATAAAGATTTGGCAGTCAACAATTCAAGATAATAATATCAAATTTACAAAGTGTAGATATGAAGATAATCAACCAATCTAGCGCTCATTATATCTATTAAGCTGATTCGATTAACATAGTAGAAAAAGCATAAAACTCATTCCTGGTAAAAAAAAATCAATCAAATTAAGAAATAAAAACAAATCCCATTAGAATTTGGAATCCCACATATCTATTCTTCCCAAAACTAAAAAACCTTTCGATTTCACCTCCTTGAATCACCAACAGTCGATGGCAGCGGCTGATCATCAATCAGCAACGGAGACTGTCTTCTTTAGCTTAACCTTTCGATTTCACCTCCTTGAATCACCAACAGTCGATGGCAGCGGCTGATCATCAATCAACAACGGAGACTGTCTTCTTTAGTTTGTTCTCGAAAACCCATCCCCGGCCTTCTAGCTTAGCCATATTCATGGAAGCAATTACGAATCACGTAATCACCATCTTCTTCTATTTCAAATCTCTGTCCAAACTTCCTCAACTCGTGAAAGAAATTCCGTGATTTTATTATTTTTCCTTTTTTTGAAGCATGAACGAAGAAAAAATCCCGTATTGCGCGCGGCTTGATATTCTTTCTTTTAATAAAAAGGCCTTCTAGCTTAGCCATATTCATGGAAGCAATCACGAATCACGTAATCACCATCTTCTTCTATTTCAAATCTCTGTCCAAACTTCCTCAACTCGTGAAAGAAATTCCGTGATTTTATTATTTTTCCTTTTTTGAAGCATGAACGAAGAAAAAATCCCATGTTGCACGCGGCTTGATATTCTTCATTGATTTTCTTTCTTTTAATAAAAAGGCTAACCATGTTTGGACGTCCAGATTTGTCCCACCTATTTTGGACGGCGGATCTATCCCGAGACAGACGCAACGTTTTCTTATTCTATAGATTATTTCATGATTTGAAGGAATTTTCATAATTTGAAGGAAATATCATGAAATCAAGGAATTTTCATAGGATTATGAAAATATGAAAAATATGCTAATAAAAGCGGGACGTGTGAGCCATCTAGGGTTTGGCCGACCGGCCATGGCCCGTGCACACGGGTTTCCCTACTTTTTATTATTTTTCATGGGACCAAGGAAATATCATGAGATTAAGGAGTTTTCATGAAATTAGGGAAATAATAATAAAATAATGAGGAACGATGATGTGTGGGGCCGGATGGGACCAAGGCATGGCCGGTTGGCCAATGGTCACGCCCCATCACGTTTTCCCTAATTTTATATTATTTCCTCCGTGCGAAGGAGGCACCATGGAATTGAGGAGTTTCCTCAAAACAAAGGATATTCGTTCAAATGAAAGGTTTTCATAAATTCAGAGAAAACAACAAAAATATGATAAAAAATATGAAACTGGCGTGGGATTGACCACGTCATGGTCGGCCGGTCAGTGGGTCCATGCTCCCAGCGCCTTGGTCAATTTTTATTTATTTGTTATTTTTCATCCTATTTTGCATATGTTCATCATTTCATCGTATTTTGAAATACTCGTTCGTGCGGTGGTTGTTAATGTATCATTGTTAAATACACTTGCACCATTTGAAATAGGGCTTACTCAGAAGGTAGCTCTGATGCCCGTGCGTTGAATATTTATTACTAACTTATGGATTTCTGCTGGGAAGAACGGAAGAACCATGGTTTGCGTAATGAAATATCAGCGAAAATATTTGAATATTTTCAGAAATTCTGCGGATGAATCCAAGAATTTAGGAATAATTAATTTATGACTTTATACTAGCAGAGCAGGTTGTCTAGGAGCATTAATTATTCTGATATGATCTTACCGGAGCTTCATATCCTTTATATAGTCAGGGTAAACTCGTTGTTTGTATCCTGAAGACGTTATCGCTTTATACTAGCAGAGCAAGCTGTCTAGGAGCCGTCCATCCCGTGATACTATATAGTAATAATTACTAAAGTGTTCAGTATTCATGAGATATGCCGTTGTCCAGCTGTGAGACTACATATCTACATGTACTCTGAGAGAAAGTATTCTCGATCATAGAATTCGATGAGAGACCCGTGTCTCAATACAAATATTCCGTTGTCCAGCCGTGAGGCTATACATATGTATGTATTCTGAGAGAAGTATTCTCAATCAGAGGATTCGATGGGAGACCCATGTCTCAATTTTCGCATCTGATTGCTGGATCAGAAGTTCATCAAATTATGGGTTTATGATTTTAGCCTTTGTCGAAAATCCACCATCTACACCTGGTAAAACAATATCGCACTAGGAAGTATCAAAAGCTGGGGGAAAATGGTGAATGCATTCTACAGTAAGTATTTATTCGTTTCACAGCAAATCACCCTCTCTGATCTCGGAAGGATGTTTCAAAAGAGCAACGAACATCCTAACGATTATGGGAAAAGGTTCAGAGTTCAAGCCTTGGATTGTCATGATCCGAATGTCACAAAGCAACAACTCGTGGACTTGTACATCACTGGAATGATTCCAGTCTATAGAGCTTTATTGGAAAATCTCAGGTTCCAGACTTTCTCAGAACTTCATGAAATAGCCAAGAGATCAGCAACTACTGCACCTGCTTTATTGGAGAGGGATAAGATTACAAAATCTGAAGAGCCACGAGAGACTCGAGGTAGCAGATGTTTAATAAACAAATAGTACAACCTCCAACCTTCCACAAATGTTGTTTCGGAAGGAAGCAAACGAAAGGATGAGCCACAGCGCAAACATATTTCCTCAACTCCTTCAAAGACACAAAGTAAGGATAATGCACAAGTTCCCGCTCAACACACAGAAGCTAATCCAGAAGCACCTGATTTCTCCTGCACTATTGAGGAAGTTATAGAACTTCTAGATGCCTAGGTTTAAGACGGCGCAATCAAACTGCCTATGTCAAGAAAGAGCCAACTGAAGAGGCCATGAAAAATCCTTGTTACTGTCGCTTTCATAGGTTCGTCAACCATCCCACAAGTGATTGCAGAACTTTGAAGCGCATATTTAAAGAAAAATAGAATCAGGAGAACTCAACCTGGGGACTGAAGGAGTGCACAGAGATCCTCTCCTTGTCAGAACCTTTACTCTTTCTGAACCACCTGTCAAAGAAGCAGTTCAATCCTTAATCGAGCATGTCTAAGAATTGTTATACCTGTCAAAGGCTCAAAGGGGAGGCATGTTTACTGTACTGAATCGCATCGTATCAGGAAAACATTTGTTAATACAAGAGACATTTCCTGAACTGCCTTCAACAACAGACGAAGAAATGTACGACTGGGGACTTCTCACCACAGTCCATCTCAAAGAAAATGAGTTCAAACTAGCATTGATTGATGTTGGCAATGCTGTCAATATTATCCCTCTGAAAACTCTCAGAGCGGCTGGTATCACACGACAAGAAGTCATTCATGCTCCGATCTCAATTATAGATCATGATAGGAAAACCCAGAGATGCTTATAGCTATATCATTCTCAAGATGAAGGTGAACTCAACTTGGACAGAAACTAAGTTTTACATAATCCGAGAAGATCCAGGATATGACATGATCCTTGGACGTACATGGGTTCATACTATAAAGGTAACCCCAACACCTTCAACTTCAGTTACACATTTCTCCGTTGAGGAAAGCTCTGATTCAGAAAAAGAAATAGAGTATACCCCATTTGAGTATCTAAAGGAAGTCAAAGCCTTGACGGAGCTGACACAAAAGCCTGAAGAAAATGCAAATGCTTTCATCAAGAGGTTTCGTGATCAAGCAAGTCTTATTCCTCCTCATGTGTCCATATTATCATTTTTTCAAACATGCTGCTCTGGTTTGAGGGCTTTACTCCACCAATAACTTAGCAATTGCAAAATGCTATGAATGGATAACCTCGCCTCAGCAATATTTCACCAAATGGTTAAGTTCAGAGCTTCTTCAAATCGAGCATAACATCAAAAAGTTTATTACTGAAGACATAGCCAAGCATGACAAACAATATCTCAAATACTCTCCTCTGCATGAGTTTCCATATATACCACAACCATGAAACTCCACTACACGAAGAATTTCAAACCAGCAGAAAATTCAGGGCACGAATGATCAAGTCTAACAAATTCCAGGAAGGGGATTTAGTTCTCAAAGAAACTAAGCGTAACTTTCATTCTACAAAGAACTCCAACTGGGAAGGACCTTTTATGATCTCTAAGTCTGTTGCTGGTGGATACTACAAGTTAATCAATATGGACAACAAGGAGACCGTGGCCGTGATACATGAGAATTGGCTCAAGGCCTTTGACGTTTAAGGTTTTGGATATTCGAGGTATTAGATGATTCAAGGCATGAGCACCTCAAATATTTGGCGTTTAGAATTTTCTTTTGTTGTATTTCAATTTCTACAAAATATTTGCAGTACTTGCATTCAGTAATTTAAATTCGGCAATTTATCAAAATTCAGTTTGCTTAAAGAAAATCTCTATCAACCCCCAAAAAGATCCTGAATCATCTACTTATCCAAAACCAATCAAAACCAAAAATAAAACCTCGCATCTCTCAGAAGTTCAAGAGATTATGAAAAGAAATCAAAGAAAATCAGTAAAGAAAGATTTTTGCTCCTCTGCATCCTTCAAGACTTGTAAAGCCTCCTTCTCCATGTTCAGCTCTTTAGTCATCCTGGAATTTTTGTCTTCCTTATCCATCACAGCGTCATTGGGAAAGGGTATGTTATTTTCACATGAGTTTTTAATAGCATTTATCTTCTTACGAAGCCACTTCACGTTGAAGCCAAGTTTCTCAGAATTCTCCAAGTTGAACTCTCAATCAAAGAGTACATCTGGAGTCACAGTATTTCTGGCCCTAGTGCATATATCACTTATCACATGCAAGATAACACTTACTTTCATTGTTAAAGAATAAGAACGCTTTGGGTCTCTAGGAACGATGATGTAACCAAATTTGTTCCATATTTTCTCGTACAAGTTGGCATATCCAATGGGAACGCTAAATCCACCAACTAGTTCATGATATGGAAGTGATGCATCAAAGGAGGGATCAAAAGAAACTACTGCACTTGGGTATTCATGCACCACCATACGGTTTTCAATTACTGGATCAATTTCTACAATAGCAGTTTCTTCAGTCTCTTCTACTCGCGGCTCAGTTCATTTCACCACTGAAGCAACAATAATCGAAGTATCGGTCTCCCTAATTGCTTTAACAAAAACACTCTCATGGATATGAAGTACATAGATGGTTTTTCCTTCATCAATAACTTTTGTGTTGCTCAAGCCATCATTATTAGCTCCTTCATTCTCAACTTCGGTATTTGACACCTAATACGAAGATTACATGAGATTAGGATCATCCAAGCATGAAACCAAAAGAAATCATAAAATAAAGCATATAAGTGGTCTAACATCATCAAAGTTATTCATTCTACATGCTAGATGTCAATAAATAACGTGAAAGTCACAAAAACACTTTTTACAACAAGCTCATCTGAGAAGATTTTACACTGTAGAAAATGATAAACTGGGATAAATTAGTGAAGAATAAAGGGTTGAGTTATATATCATTCTATTCGTATGGATGTTATCTACTTCATATCCAAATTTCATAGCAATTGGATGACCGAGAAAAACGATGTGGTCGAAACTTTGGACTACACGACAGCTAAAAATTTCCTGAAAGTCTCCTGGATGTTTACTATTTCGTCTATTTAGACCCATGAACGTGATCAAAACTTAAAAATCTTATCACTTAAAGCTTGGAAATTTCCTGGGCATAAGGATACATATGTGGGTCGCTAAAATCTGACACCGGACGAAGATTTTATGGCGTTTTTGCTAAAAGGTTAAATTCTGAATTTTATGGTGACGTATTTTCGGCAAAGCTTTTCATATATTCACATCCATTCTTATTCATTCACTCATAAATCAATGAGTTTATGCTTCTATGGATAAAATGCAAGGGAAATACTTACTTGGGTGGTCTCTGAAGATTTCAAAGAACCAGAATTGCTCGCATCGACATCGACAACACTATTACTTTCATTCGGTTTTGAGCTCTGGGAGTTTTCTTTATCGCCATTCTTCGAGCGATAATCACCAGTACTCTCCCCTCACATGGAGAAATCCTCCTGGATATATTATTAACAATTATCATTTTATATATAAAGCATCATCATAATTTTTTATATGAAGAAATACTTACAGCCTTTTCTCCGTCATTCAAATCAGAAGTTGTTTTCCCAGCAGCAGAGAACTGAAGACCGTCAATACTCGATGGAGTAAAATTTTGTAACAACGTAACAGACATTGGTTATACGATCCTAATTACACAGATGAGAAGAATTCATGGTGAAAAAGACATCGATGAATCACCAAACAAATCACTAGGGACTTTATGGTGTTAGGTAACATCTTATAATTCTTGTTCCTTCCTTCTCCACCATGAATAGTCGCTTCAGTTTCTGAGAAGTCTATATCGATTCGAGGTCTCACGTTGCGACCGTCATGTGGAAAATTTTGATGCAGTAATCAAAAGTAAATTATCGTAATCTTATGAAGACTTTGTAAAGAATACTTACTTGTGAACATCCTGGAGATGTTTTTCGTTTATCACTACCAGGGAAATGCTTCAATCTTGGTCGAGTAGCAATCATCTCAGCAGAAGGAGGCTCCTTTACTAAAGGTTGATCAACTCTCACGAATTCAAGTAAATGCCTGAGTTGTTGATCCCAAAAGTATATTTAACCTGGAGTTACATATGTGATTCTATCAGAGATGGGGAACCAGAATTCACTTCCTTCCACATGTGTGCGGTCCAGACGGGTCATGAGCTGTTCAACTGAGACTTTCCTTTTTAGAAATGTTGGAACACATTGATCCATACCCATTTTTCGAGCTTCCTTATCGATATTGTATTCTTTCACCAAGAATTCGCCGTGTATTATGGATATCAGATGACCGTGAGTACAACTTAACATAAAAGACCTCTCGTCGTCGTCCAAATCTGCACCGGATTTCAAAGTCATACTCTCTTCGGTATTAAAAGTTGTCAACCGAGAGATATAAGGGGGGACTGACACCCATGGGCGGAAGTTGAATTCAGATTCATGGTCTAAGATATCAGTGAAGCGAGTCTTGAGTCGAGGTTGCTTTGTGGACCAACGCATGATCTTGGAATTGGCCTTCTCAGAGAAAACATGGCGAGCATCAGTGTTCAATCCTTGCAAAATGGTACGTGGAATGGGTGCATAATTCTTGAAATTTTCCCACATCAAAGCTTGAAGAAACATTGTATTGGCATATCATTCAATCTTCATAAAACCATTCGAGATGCTGGAGTCTATAATCAAGGAGTCCAAGTTAGAGTACAAAAAAACCAGGAACAAACTACCTATTGGGAGTTGCTCACCCTGAGCCATCTTAATTGCCAAGGGAATCACGAATGGATTCAACAAATTTCCAGCATCTTCAAATACATCTCTGGACAGCCATAAACACAAGACAGCAGCAATAGATAACGTACCATCAATAGGCCACTCCAGAGGAGTATCTCTTGGCCACCAGTGTATTAACCAATGAGCATAACAACCTTTTCTGTCGGATGCCTTATTAATCTCCTCCATTTTGGTTGTCAAGATGTTAGATATTGCAATTTCCTCTGATGAAGAAAGACCTTCAGGATGGTTGCCCGTGATTGGAAGATACAACAAAGCAACCACATCTTCTAAAGTAATGGTAAACTCTCCCCATCTGCATATGAAAGAGTGAGTTGGAATACACTAGCGAGCAAGAAGAGCAACCATACCTCGCGCTTCATGAAAAATGAACAAATCTCCAGAAGCTTGAATAGCCCGTATTACTTGTGTGTCATGCAACTTGGATCGAACACGAGGAAAACCTAGCATGTACCTCGCCCATCCAGAAAACTTTTCTAAGGGCCGTCGAGAAAGCTTGAAGTCAATGATTGATACAGAAAAATATCCTCGTTCAAGACAGAACTGAATAGTTGCCTGAGGAGTCACCAATTTTTTCTGAGTAACCTCCCTAGGATTTATCAGAAGACGAAATGTTGGAGTTTTGAGACGCTTTTCAAGGCCTTGATCCATAAATAATGCATCCTATATGTTTGGAACGTTCTTAATTCCAGGTATTTCATCTTCGCCAATGAAGTCTCATCCATGCATGAATCATGCTTAGAGGCATCATTATCTATGTATGAATCTTCCCTGGAGGCATCATTATCCACACATGTATCATTTTTGGAGGCATCGTTGGCTTGGAAATCAGACATCCTTGCAAAGTAGTTGTAATATGCAATGCTCCGCTTCAGTATATCATTCATATAAAATGCAAACATAAATGGAATGAAGTAATTGGGAAAATGCTCAGACAAACATCTACAAAATGGTAATTCTCAACTCTTACCTTTTTCACGATTCCACTAACAATAGTGATTGCAACATAAGGATTAACACTTTAAAACTTGCTCGCTTCTTTGAACCTACAAAAGATGAGCAAAACTCAGATTTTCATAAAATCATGAATATTTCTATTGCGTGAACATTCACCATGGAATTATGAAAACTAAAACATTATTTCATCAGAAATAATTGTTTACTTCTAACACTACACAAAATTCAAGTTTTGATTTTAATATATGTATTTATATATATATATATATATATATATAAACAAAAAAAAACGTGGCTTACTCACGTAAATAAAAATCGACGTGAGCAAGGCTCGCCAAATAAAATTCGTGGATATTCCACGGTTTCATCAAAAAAAAATCCATGAACAGGCCATGGTTTTATAAAAAAAAAAAACTTTTCCTTCGTACTATCATACGTCTTCGAAACGAGGGTTTATTTCGAATTTGTGAAAGCTCGCACCTTTTAAGATAAAATTTTGATTTCCATGAAAGTTCATAAACAAAATTTCATCACTAGACATAGGTCTATATATAAAAAAATCTCTCTTAGGTCTGGGATTATTACTAGTTTGTTAAACTAACGATCGAACGAACATACGTTTTCTAAAAAAAAGGTTTTCAACAAAACTCACACTCATATATGCACATGTATATAATTTCAACATGATCAAAGCATGAACAACTCATGAACTCAGCAAGAAAAAAAAAAAAATATCGCGTACATGGACGACGCCGGCCGGAATTTGGTCGGACGGTGATCGCTCTGGTCGGACCGCGGTGACGCTCGGGTGAATTTTTATTCTTCTCCTGTTGACGTGAGGGAGTTGATGAAGGTGGTGGTCGGCCAAGGTGAAATAAAAAAAAAAGGGGATTAATTCCCTTTTATATCAAATTTTATTTCCAAAACTTAAACTCACAAGGATTTCCTTATTGGGCCTAGCCCATGAATCCTAAAACGACCAAGGTCATGTCATCAAAATCAGCAGTTCAACGCCAATTCATTCTCAATAGGCGATACTCTATCATGCCACTAGAATCTTCATTCAAGCCGTGGATTTCTCGTACTATAAAAAACCTGGTAAGGTCTTATCTTACGACTAAGTTCAATTGCTTATATCTTTTATAACCGAAAAATCACCATTCAGTGCTGACTGTTCCTCACAAAGCAGGGGACTTAATGTAGATGGTGGATTTTTGACAAGGTCTAAAATCGTAAAATATTTTTTATTATTTTCCTTGATCTCATGAAAATCCCTTCATTTGAACAAATATCTTTCGTTTTAAGGAAACCCCTCAGTTTCATGGTGTTTCCTTCGCATCAAGGAAATAATATAAAATTGGGAAATGTGTCGTGGGACCGTGTCTACTAGCCGGCCGGCTATGCCCTAGTCATGGCCGGTCCCACACCTCATGATTCTTCATTATTTTATTATTATTTCCCTAATCTCATGATATTCCCTTCAAATCATGAAAATAATATAAAATTAGGAAAACTCGTGGGACCGGGCCCTAGCCGGTCCCACACGGCCTTTTTTTTTTATGTTTCGTTGATCCCATGAAATTCCTTGATTTCATGATGTTTCCTTCAAATTATGAAAATATCTTCAAATCATGATATAATACATAAAATTAGGGAAAATTCACGGGACCGGGCCCTAGCCGGCCAACCATGCCCAAGCCGGTCCCACACACCCTTATTTTATTATTATTAATATTACTAGCTTTTTTCCCGTGCTACGCACGGGTCTATATATATGTCATGAAGTATCGGTTTTATTGGAGCCAATACACAACCAATCATTTGGACTAATGTTTGGAAAACCAGACCGGACATCAAACCGGTAAAGTCATTGGGTCAGGGTCATATGATTCAGCCAGTGGTTTAACCGGGGGTTTACTGGGTCGAACATATAATAACATAACAACCGATCTATTTATCAATACCCATTCCAATCACCGTTACAACAAACTCATAAAGTACTTTCATGTTGGTAAAAAGACTTCCCGTGTCTTAAGTTAAAAACATTAGAATCAACCATCACCGTCTTTATAATATATCAAGTTCGCTTATTTTTTTCCGCATAAATCTAAACACTTCACTGGTTTGATCACATCATCAATGGTAAACCCAGTTGCAGATATAAATAGAAAAGTAGATGTTGCAAACAGACTACGTACAGTGATTAAATCATTGGTAGTGATTGTATGAAACCTGATTTGATGGTGCTTTTGCTATGGGTTTAGTACGTGTTCTTGAATATCAATCAAATCAATGATGATATAGTTGATGGTCGCGAATAACTAATTGCTACTGATTGATCAAATCACTACAACTAATCATAAGTCTAGTAACAATATAAGACCTGATTCTCACATCTGGTTAGGAAAAAAATTAAAAAAATAACAAAAAACTTTGAAAGAGAAAGCAACCCAATGAATCGTTTTACCTCCCAGCTGGGTTAGCTGGTTTAACGGTTTGACCAACCGGTTCATCCAGTTCAGTGGTTTTTTAGCGTGTTTTGACAATTCAGTTGGGTTAGCTTATTAACGGTTTGACCGTGGTTCATCGATTCGATGGTTTTTTAAGAATGTTTTACACTTTCAATTTGGTTAGCTTGGTTTAACGGTTTGATCGGCCGGTTCATCCAGTTCAGTGGTTCACCGGTTGGACCGGACGGGGTCTTAAAACACTGATTTGGAAAGCTTCTAAGTAAACATATGAAGAGAGATCACGCATTGAACTAAACTTCTTTCAGAAATTACTTTGGTCTACTTCTTGAATTCATTCCATCTATGAGGGACTGAAATTTTCAAAAACAAAACCAACCAACTCTTGAAACACCAGCATGGATGTAAACATGTGAACCGTTCACAACAGACGATGTGGTTTGGTAAATACTTGTTCTTGGTTTTCCAACTTTACCGCTATTTTCCATGGCTGCTAAGGTTGCATTCACGATCATGTCGGATGGTAGCTATAACGTTAAATCGTATTTATGACCATCTAGTGAATAAATTAAATCTATTTCTAACTCAATGAAATAATGTGATAGTATTTACCATGTCAGCTATATAAAGTTGTTAGTCAAACTTACTTATTTTTATGAAATTATAAGAACTAGTTGTTGTGCCCGTGCATTGCACGGGCATCGATGTTTCATAGCGAAGATTATTTTGGTGTTAGTGAATTTTTAGAAATTTAAAATTTGAATTATGAAACGGCAAAAAAAGGCACTTAAAATAGGGTAAATTACTAAAAATGATAATATTAAAATTAGTCAAGTCGTGAAATTAAAAATAGAGAATAATAAAATTAATTCAAAATAATAAATCTAGCATGAACAAAATTTATTGTCATTCTAAAATTGTTGGCTTGGGATATTTTTTCCTTCAAGCCTCGTGGTTTGATAGCGCAATAGCAATTTGTTGCCTTTGCTTTTTCAGGGGGATTTTTGGAACAATTTCCTCATCCGAATCAAATAATCGGGTAATATTATTTTCTTGTCTTAACTAAATATTTTTTTCTTTCCTGGAAGCATTTCCTCATCAAGATCAGATAATATGATAATTTATTAATCAGATAGTATGATTTTCTTGTCTTTAACTGCAGATTTTTCCTTTCCTGAAAGCATTTGCTCAACATGATCAGATAGTATGATCTTCGGTGATCCCTAGAGATATACTTGTGAAATTTTATTAATCTCAAAACTATTCATCCCCGGGTCACCTTTTTTATTCTTATGTGGACATTGATAGCATTCTAATTTCTCTAATATCTTCTTGATTTTATTTTTATTTTTTTATAACATATTTATTGGTGATTCTAAATACCAAGTAACATGAACTTTAGTTTTTGTATAAGCTCAGCTGGATTAATCGAAGTCAGTTTCTCGGTAGTTTACCGGGAAACAACGAAAATTTCAACAACTTGTAAGAAATATTTTTTCTAGTTTTATCTCTAGTATTATATTTAAAACAAACTTGTCAACAGTTAGTGTTTTATCTTGTTACTGGAGGAGTAACTTCCTCTTTGCAGGCAGAAGTACCGTGACGACTGTTGATAAGTAGTATTTTTATCCCAAGTACTTGGAGATCACCAAACTTGCATATATATTGCTAAAGAAGAAATCAAATACACCAAATTCCAAGATTATCTTCAGTTAAATTTGGATCAGTTTGACAATTAAATTATTTAGTAAGTCGCAACACCATTTTTCTCTTGAATCAATTAGATAACATTTTTTTTTATTAATTTTTTTTTATTCTCTTGAGAAACAACATTCAGTGGTTAGTCTCGTGAGCATAACACTTAAAACTTAAAAATAAAAATAAAAATTCAATCTTAACATATCATAGATGTCTCTAATATACGTGTGCAGTAACCTCTTTCGACTGATATAGTGAATCTGCAGTACTGTAGAATGAATTCTATGCTCTTTAGAAGCTCCGTACGAAACGTTGTGGTACCCGTGGAATCCACAGCCACCATTTTCGGTCCTAAATGGACCAATTTAAATAAGTATAAGCAAGCTATTATTGTGCTCAATATGTTTAACAACTTATTTACCTTGCTTCCGTCTATTAATCTACATGACCTTCTTCGATACAGCAAGGAAGATTTGTGGTCTCCATAAGCTCCTAGTTGTAAGATGCACATGCTATATATCCGTCCTTTTGCAATACATGTTTATCTGTTGTTTAGCTGCAAGCAATAGTGGTTATCATATTATTCCAAATCATAATAACAACATACAATGTTGTCATCGGGAAAAGTACTCTTTTCCTCGCTTTTAAACTTCATTTTTGCTTTAGAAATCATTTGATGGAAATTCTTGTATTAGCCATCTCCATTCTAAACCCACTTTAGAAACTTTGAATGAAAAGTATGTGTGTTATTACTCCTACCTCGCCCATTTTTTGCTTCATTACTTTCAAAATGTATGATCATGATTGTTCAGGTAGTTACAAAAAAAGAAACAAATACTATCGAAATTATGATCGAGGATACGTATTCAGACTTATTCCTAATTAATTACCTTTTGTATGTTATGCCAAGGGAGTTCAATGGAGATGATACCGTTAAAATGTTCTTCAGGGGATAACCACATTTAGCCTTTCCAGACCTTCTGAATAGCCACATTAACATGATCTAAAGATTCGAAAACCCAAACTCTGTGTAGAGAAACTTCATCATTGCACCTCAAAAAATAATTGAATACCAAGTATATTGCTATTGCTATTATTAACCACATATAAATATTCATACACACAACAACAACAAAAAAAAAAAGTTTGATTGAATACTTCCCTGTGTATTTGCCTCTTCGGATTCCTTACGTTGTCGGACCGTTTGACTTGCACTACGCATCTATAATATAAAATAACTTAATGGATAATCACAGTATTTAATGTAAATTTTCAAACCTGGAATATTGATGCTTCCCTATTCTCCACCGCTTCAAGGTTGTGCCCATTTCACTATCCAATTTGGCGGTTCAGCTACAACATATTCAAATGTGAGTGTACACGAGTTCCTAATTAATGATTATTATATTAAATATGATTATGAAAGTGAATGTTTGGAAATTTACTTTCTGTAATGGTTGCTCACCTGGAAATTAAATGGATTCATAATTTGAGATACACGTAGTCACCTATTTTAGTATTGTGATACCCTTATGATTCGGCACGTAGCTAGCGATACGTAGTGTCGCATTTGCACTACAGCTCTGGAAATTTAACAAAACATAATAAATCATTTGAAGAGGGACGTTGAATCATAATTTATGGAATCCAGCTCTTTCGACCACTACATAATTGCGCCTCCCGGTTTGTGAATCCTGGAGACTACGGTGTAGATGGGAATGCGGGTGCATCCATTAGTTAGTTATGAGTCAGTGAGTAGGCTTGGGCTCCTCCGTCGTGAACTTAATTGCTGCCTACTGCTCGTCATTATCTTTATGTCCGTTTGTCAAAGACCAAAGTGTCTACAATCATGTAGAACAGTAGCAGCTTCTAAATTCCACCAAACCTACAAATTGTACAGTGAACATTGACAATATAACCTTTTAACACCCAACTATCACTTCACAAAACAAACAAAAACCTAAAATTAAGAAATCGATAGAGAACCGTATATTTTCTTTGATTATTAACATAGAAAAATCTCAAACCCCCGTTCCTAATAGCGATCCTGCTTTGATAATAATACCCATAGCAAGATTATGATGTTACACAGAACGTCCAATAAGAAAGCAAAACTTGTACCTGCTAAATAAACAAAACAACCATCAGAACAAAATCATCAATCAGTTGAAAAAAAATTAGAATCAAGCAATTATACTCCTTATAAGCATCGATCGGAATGCTCTTTTGTTCTCTACGCATGTTCCTGAAAAGAAAACAAAGAAGAAATCCAAAAAAGAATTCAAAACAGGTTTGGATGTTGTTGTAAACACCAAAGAAGATGAAAAAGAAGAAAAATGGCAGCAGGCGTCCGTTTCTTTGTGCCGTAAAAATGAAGAAAAATAAGCAGAGGGAAACCGGCAGCAGAGGTTTCATGGTGCTGTAAAAACAAGAAAGATAGGCAGAGAGAAATCGCCTGCAGAATTGGAGATTAGGGTTTTTTCGAGCTCACGAATTAGGTTATTGGTGAGGTTTTGTGAGTAGGTTTGTATACCGAAAAGTTCTCAAAACACTCAATTTCTATTGGTCGGGGGCAGGAGCTCTAGAATTCAATATTTTGGCCTAACTTTCAATGTGAGGCCAGCAATTTCTACTCACCATTATTGATAAGTTAGATGCTTTGCAGAGGAATTTTTGGTGGGGTCACAAAGGAAATAAGGGTATCAATTTCTTAGCTTGGACAAACATGAATAAACCCAGAGATTTAGGTGGCCTTGGTTTTAGGAACTTAGAAAATTTCAATAAGGCCTTAATTATGAAACTTGCTTGGAAAATTAGCTCCAAGGAAGAAGATCTGTGGATTCAAATCCTTGAATCTAAATATTTAAGGATTGTAGTTTTTTCCACTTAAGTAAACTCAATGACATAAGTTCTTGGATTTGGAAAGGCTTATACAAATGCTTAGATGTCATTAAAGAAAACAGTCTTTGGTCTATCAGATGTGGTACTAAAACTAATATCTGGATAGATAAATGGGTCATTGGTCTTGAGCAACCTCCAGAACCTGCTGACAGTTCTCAGGATGTTTCTACTTTGACTCTTGTGTGTGATCTATTTTTAGCAGGATCCAGGAATTGGAATGTTCAACTCATTCTTTCCACTTTTTCCCTTGATACTGCCACTAAAATTTTAGCAATGCAGGTTCCCAGGTATGGTTCTGATAAGCTTATATGGCTCCCAGATAGGAAAGGCAACTTTAGTGTTAAAACTGCTTACAATGTTTTATGTAGTTCTAACACTGATTGCAATCTTCCTCAGCCAGTTCCAAATGCTACTTGGAAAGCTCTTTGGAAATGCAAGTCTCCTCATAAGGTTAAATTGTTGGTCTGGAAATGCCTTAAGACCATAGTCCCAACTAGAGCCAACATTTATAGATATAAGAGGGATATAGATACCCATTGTAGCTTCTGTAATGCTTGCTTAGAATCAGCTGAGCATTTATTTTTAGATTGCTCCTATGCTAGATCTGTTTGGCTTGGAGTTAACATTAATGTTAGTAATATTTTGTCTATCCATGGTGATTTAATGAACTGGATCATAAGTTGGTTTGATGCAGGTAATTACCAAGCTGGAGCTTCCCAAACTGATATGGTTTATAGACAGAATTTTCTCATGATCACTTTATGGCATATATGGAAGGACAGATGTGCTCTTATTTTTCAGAATCTTAAACCCAACATCATGTTAACTATTAGCAGAATTCATACTATGCTTGATAGCTGTAAACTCATTAATTAAAATGATAATGTGGTTAATGCTATTTTGCAGTTACAAGTACAAACATGGGATCCACCAGACATAAACTCTGTGAAAATTAATATTGATGCTTCTTTCTTAAAGCAAAATCTTAAAGGAGGGATTGGACTGATTGTAAGGAATTTTGCAGGAAACTGTCTTGGTGCAAAAGGAGCATATTTCAATGGAGGAATGATTCCTGATCAGGAGGTGGAACAGCTGGAATGTCTTGCGATGAAAACTGCAGTGGAGCTTGCAATTGAAAGAGATTACAGTAATGTTATTTTTGAGTCAGATAGTGAGGTCTTAGTTAAGTCAATAAATGAACAAACTACTTATGTTCACTGGATGAATCAAGGTATTATCCTTGACATCAAATTTATGTTAGAAGGTCATGTCAATTTTAAGTGTCAATCAGTTAATAGGCTTAAGAATTGGGTAGCTGATAAAATAGCTAAGAAAGCTAGAATCAGTGGAGAGAATTTTAACTTCACAGGAAACTACCCACAAGACATATTAGATTGGGTAAATGATGACATTATCAGATATAATTCTCCTATTTAATCAATGAATTTCTTTTTGAATCAAAAAAAAAAAATTCTACTCAAATTATATATACCATGAAAACCCATCCCGCCATCCATACACATATATGATGAGTACACCTAATTAATGAGACCTAATTGAAGCAGTCAAGCAGCTAGTCACCTTTTTCCCGCCACCAACCCAGCTGGATGTTCCTTTTGAGTTTTAAGTACCGTATATATTATGGTTACAGCCATATTGTGGATCATCATTTTTCCCATGGCCTTAACTAATGAACACATAAGTGTCTCTCCAATCAACCATAGTTTCTCGACATGTTAAAATGAGAAACCATCTTATTATAAAGAAGAAATGAGGCTGTAGGATGGTTTGCTGTTGTTAGAAATGAGAAACCATATGCACCTAATCGAGGTTATTAGTCACTGTAAAAAGTAATTTGAATTCAAATTTGTATTTCCTTATCTAGATATAGAGGTGTAAAGTGGGCTGTGCCAGCACGAGCACGATTGACCAAACAAAGACGCTAAAATTTGAGCACAGACCAGACCCAAAGACGTGACTTAGCCCAAAGACGCGGCACGACGTTAGTTAAATGGGACGTGCTGGGTTTGAATAATTGGCACAGATAGTACAAAGACACAGACGCGGCACGGATAAGCACGTGGCACAACCCAGAACAGCACGTTAAGAAAGCACATCATAATATGTATAAGTACACCATATAACAAGGCATAATACATCACATTTTTTGTATATTTCACAAAAGAGTCACTATTCTAGCTAGTTTTTAACATTTTATCTTTGAAACTTATTTATAACAACACATATAATATCTTAATATTTGGAAAATATATTTCAATATCGTTGTTATAATATCGTCATCTATATTTAACTAGAACATTAATTTACATGACGATAATCAAATTTTATATTTGATGGACTATTTATTTTTATTGAATAAACTTGTTAATTTTACTTGAAATAATATCAAATGGTATGTTGTCTAATTAAATTCTTGTGATAATGTCCGACTTAATGTATACATTAAGTGATTTCAAATTGTTTATAGCACGTGTGCTAGCACGACACGACACAACGACGTTTATTAAGTGTCTTTGTGCCCGTGGGCTGTCTTTGTGCCTAGCTTTTGACTAGTAAAGCACAGCACGGCACAGCACGTTTAAATCGTTGGCACAGCACAGCACGGCACATGGCACGTGAAGCACGCGACTTCGTGTGCCGGGCTGTGCCGGGCCGGCACGTTTTACACCTCTATCTAGATAGCAATGAAATATCGTAAACATAAACAGTTAAGAACAAAGCATATTACCTTGTTCGGAGTTTGTGGCACAGGTTCGAAAATAATACACAATTCACTGGCACGTAACACTACTGTTAGACGACTCAGACCCTAAGTCGAACGTATGTTTCTTTGAACTTTCCATCTAGTGAGAATATTATCACTTTTTACAACTTAAATGGTACCCTTGTGGCATTATTGACACTGGATTTGACTCCAACGAATAGCATTGCACCATAAAAATGCATATTCACGTACCGAATTAAACAGGGAAATATTACGACAATTTTTTTTTTAATTTGTATCACTCAAAATATTCAATCACACCATCATGGCATTACCATTTAAAATGGTATCAGGAAAATGTTGGTTGCAGCCGTTGCACGAATAAATGTGCTTGTTGTTATTTGCATTCTTTCTTCCTGTCCATCAAAAACACATGGACAATCCATGATATTTTTGGCATATAGATATAGCTAGTAAGAATTATGGTTTCATATCATTTCGTGTAGCTTATTAGAGAATGTTTAAGGTAACATTCAAAGACTTGAACTCAAGCGGAAGCCGATTTTCTAACAGAAGCCGTGGAGCCAAGATCTATCTCCATGACATCAACTTTGTCATTAGAGTTTCCTGCATTCTGTGGGTGTAAGTACATAATCCCACCACTCGCCACGTGTCCTCGGATAAACACGTGGAGAGCGCATGACGAGGGGCATCAAGAGACGATGCCACGTAGATACAACCAAGAAACATGTACCAGCAGGGAGGGGCCCTCATCTAGCAGATCCAAGGGCCATAAAGGACGGAGCACGGAAACAAAGCACCACCGCGTTGGGCCCAATACATCCCCGGATCTGATTTATCCCATCTCGAGAAGAGTCTTAGATCTACGGTCAGGGCCCAACTGACTGACACAGACAAGACAGGGGCAGGACACCATGATCTGACGCGTGTAGAAGGCCCAACCACCCGCATTAAACACTTGGAGCAACACACACGTCAGCCCACCAATATAAGAAGCGAGCATATCTCTTCGGCAATAACGAAGAAACGAAGGGAGAGCCTCGTAATAACCGAAGACTCTGCGTGTTGGCACAGAACACAAGAGGATAAGATTACAACGGTTCCTTCGGTGGATCCCACGTGGAATCCCTATAAATACCCCTCCTCACTAAGAGAGGAGGGGGGTCGAGAAAAGAGGAGAAAAGAAGAGAAAGGAGGAGAGATAATTAGGAAGAGTAAGTAATACTCTAAATCCCGCTGCCTCAGTGAGAACCCCTAAAGTCATTTGGCTAAGCTTGTAATCAGTCCATACTTAATGAAACCTTTCTTTTACCCTGTGGATGTAGGCCTTAGTGCTAAACCACATAATCACTTGTCTTCTTTACATTACGCACTTTACATTACGCACTTTGCATTACGTTCTTTATATTACGCAATTTACATTACGTTCATTACATTACGCAACCTACGTTATACTCTTTACATTCCGCACTTTACATTCGTTCTATGCACTCTTGTGTTAAATACTCGATAAGACAATTATGAGTCCGAAGACTCAGAGTCGATGAATCGATATACGCACTAATTTTCTATGTATGTTATATCTAACCCTCGAACTTCGGTGTGGGCGAACTTTGTTTTTGGACACGTAGATACCTGCGTAATTTGCGTGTTCACAATTTGGCGCTAGAAACAGGGAGTTTTCCCGGTAAAAGATTTATCTTATCCTGTGATTTGAGCACTATGGCTTCTCTGAGCACCGCTCTCTGAAAATAGCGGTGCTTGGAGCATTTTTGGGTTTTTTACACCTTTTCGCTCGGCAGATCTAACTTCTTCGGAGTGGTTTTCAAGTTTTCATCTTTAGAAAATCAAGTGTGTGAACATATCCACGGATTTGTCAGTAGATTTACTCCTTCAGAGTGGTTTTCAAGCTTTCATATTTAAAAAATCAAGCGTGTGGCCATATCCACGGATTTTTTAGTAGATCTACTCCTTCAGAGTAGTTTTCAAGCTTTCATCTTTAAAAAATCAAGCGTGTGGCCATATCCACGAATTTTTCAGTAGATCTACTTCTTCGAAATGATTTTCAAGTTTTCATCTTTAAAAAAATCAAGCGCGTGGGCTTATCCACGGATTTTACGATAGATCTACATCCTCAAAAGCGTTTCACATCACAAATATACACCTAATATACACCTAATGGTGATCTTATTTCACATCACGAGTTAACGGAATCCGATTTCCCAGACTTTACTAACGGGTTCCCCTTTGGACCAATCTTTTCTTGTGTGCATCATAATCGTTTTCAGAAAAATATCAAAAATGGAGAAGAACAAAGATGCAGGAAAAACGAGAGCCTCATCAAAGGAAACACCAAGGACAACTCCGGTGATGACTAGGAGCAAGCAAAAAGGCGAAAAGCTCAAAGCCACAAACAAAACGCAGAATGGAGCGGAGAGCTCGAGGCTTGTGGATGCAACCACCATTGCAGCGGAAGCCCTAAAGGTCGCGGCCGCCAAAGCCGCAACATCAAAGGTCAGGGAATCCAAAGGAGCGGCCTCCAAAGAAACCGCTGCCGCCCGACCACACGAACCGCGTGAAGGGGTGGCAGAGTCAGGGTTGCAACAGCCTTTATACGGGATGCCTCGCACTGACAAACAGAACGCACCCACACAAGTGAACCAACCGCTTCTGATAGAAAGCATACAGGCACCACAGCCAGCGGAGCAGCTACACCCGCAGGCCGATCCCCCAGAGCCCTTGATTCAAATCATGGACGAAGATCAAACGATAGCGGCAAAAGAACAATTACCGGAAGGGACTCCTAATCAGGAGTTGAACCGATCCGCCCAGATGAGGGCAGAATTAGAAGAATTAAGGAGAGCTCAAAAGACATACGTGGAGGTGGTAGCTCTGTTGGCACAAGAAAATCAGCAACTCAGAGCTACCCGTAGCAGGGACACAGGAGTCCAGCGCGACGAAGCCAGCTCAATGACACCAAGACCAAATCAGGATCGTAGGATGGTACTGGCCGACAACCTAGACCCTACGAAACCGAGAGATACAATCAGAAGACGAAGATCTGACCCGGAGGACAACCCACACAACGCGGAATACTTCGACAGTGGTCACCCACGCACGGGGCAACCTTCTGCCCAGGAAGAACATCAGCGAGCAATGGAAGATCTCCGCGCCGAGATAATGACGGAGATAAAACAACTGAAAGCCAGGCAAGGGGGTGGGGGGACTGGAACAAATAATGAAGGAAGCCAGCACTACCCCCTAACACCGCACCTAGCCAATGCTCTCATCCACCAGAAGTGCCCAGTTCCGGCCTTCGAATTCTATGACGGTTCTAGCGACCCCGCAGCCCATCTTCGATATTATAATCGAATGATGGCACGATGGAATTATGACGAGGCCATATTATGCAGATACTTCCCTTCAAGTTTGAAGGGATCGGCGCTCTCATGGTTCGACAACTTGCCACTAAATTCCATCAACTCGTACGATCAACTTACTGAAAAGTTCTTAACAACTTACATGTACAACAAGGTGGTAAACACCGGGATGGATAAACTCTTCTCACTAGCAGTCCAGTACAAAGAAACAATCAGAGAATACACAGACAGGTGGCACAGGATCTGTCAAGCCATCGGAAACGTAGATCATGTGGTCAGCATCAACTGCTACAAGTGGGGGCTCGACAGAATGAGCCCACTGTTTGTCGAGATCCACGGTATCGCCCCTGCAATAGAAGGAGATCTTCGTGTGATCATAGAAAAGCATGCCAGGTTAGAAGAAATACAACGGGAGAACCCAAGAGCACAGACCCAATGCCCACCGCGGACCAACTCCGCGGAACAATCCAGCAGGCCTATGGGGGGTGACTTGGTGAAAAACCTAACGAAGATAGAAGAGAACGCAGGGATGATCGACGAGGAAACACTAGAAAATTCGAAGATCGAGTTTTCACGAAGATGAATGCCAGCTACTCGCGCATCCTGAAAGAAATCAAGGGCCGCGAGAAACTAGAATGGCCATGGTCTAAGGGAAAGCAACCCCTAGATCCGAGCATGCCAAAGAATACTGTGAATATCATTGTTTCAATGGTCACTGGACAGAGAAATGCACAAATCTAAAAATAATGGTTCAAAATCTAGTAGATGCGGGAGACCTCCAGCAATTTGTACACAAGACGGGCGAGGAAGATAAAGCCAAACGAAGCAAGCAAGTCCAATTACCTGAAGGAAATCGTACCCTCAACACCATTTCCTGTTCTGAGTCCGTGGGACCTTCCCTAACGGCTCAAATAGGTAAGAGGTTGAGGAAACAGTTTGAAGATTACTGTGATCTTTATACAATCGACGTAAAGGAAGTGGACGAACACGATCAATGGATGGACGCGCCCCTGGCTTTCGACATGGACGATGTAGGTAAAGATATGGAGGATCATAACGATCCACTGGTTCTCACACTACCAATTGCAGGATGCAATATTAAGAAAATCCTCATCGACGGGGGAAGCTCCGTAAACGTTCTATTTTACGATACATTCAAACGAATGGAAATCAATGATGAGCAGATGCTATCTTCGTACTACACCATCTACGGATTCAATGGAACAGCCACAAAGCCCTTAGGAGACATTATCTTGCGAGTTGACGCAAGACCAATGAAGGTCGACACACGATTCAGTGTGGTGGACGCACCCTCACCATACAATGATATAATCGGCCGAAGATGGGTGCATAAATTCAAAGGGGTGGCCGCTACTTACCACCAATACATCAGGTTTCCAACACCCCAGGGGGTAATGGAGATAAAAGGCGACCAAGCCTTGGCACGGGAGTGTCAAAATCTACAAAATAAGTTCAACAACGAGCAAGATGAACATAGAAAGAACCGAAGATCACTAAACAAGGAAAACAAAAGGGGAAAAGCAATCAATGCTTACCTGGAAGAAATCTCCGGAAAAATCCTTTCAAAGAAGCACGTGAAGGGGAACACGGAGGCAGGTACCTCAGCTACAAAAGAAAGCGAGGAATCCATCAAAGAAGATTCCTCTCCTAGGGGAATCAAAGTCCATGTTTACGCCTGTAGAAGCGGTGAAGGAGGTAAATGTGGGAATAAAAGAAGAACCAAGAATGATTAAGATCGGAACGCTGATGGATAAATAGCGCGAGGCATCCTTAATAAAGCTGCTCACGGAGCATGCAGATATCTTCGCATGGAAACTAGGATACATGCCTGGCATCGACCCTAAGACAATTCAACACGAGCTTCACATAAAACAAGGCACACCACCTTTCAGACAGAAGGTGCGCAATGTTGCCTCAGAATACCACAAAGCCGTTGAGATGGAGCTTTGTAAGTTACTAGAAGCGGGATTTATCAAGGAAGTCAAATACCCAACATGGATCTCAAACATGGTCATCGTACCTAAAAAGAATGGCGGAGTGAGGATATGCATCGATTTCACCAACCTCAACAAAGCTTTCCCCAAGGACAGCTACCCTTTTCCAAGCATCGACCAACTGGTCGAAGCGGTCGAAGGGTACGAAGAGATGTACTTTATGGACGGATACTCCGGGTACAACCAAGTGTTCTTATCAGAAGAAGACCAACAACACACAACGTTCTACACACCGCATGGACTCTACTGTTACGTAAGGATGCCCTTCGGACTTCGAAACGCAGGAGCAACGTACCAAAGGATGATTGACGCCATTTTTAATCCATGGATCGGAAACACCTTGGAAATCTACGTGGACGATATGCTGGTCAAGAGTAAGCTACGTAAAGATCATCATCAAGATCTAAAAGATATCTTTCAGGCAATGAGGAAACATAACATGAAGGTAAACCCGGAAAAATGCACATTCGGTGTTACTTCGGGGAAATTCCTCGGGTATCTAGTAAAAAAATGAGGCATCGAAGTAGACCCTACCAAAATTCAGGATATAGTAGAAATGCCCTCTCCAAGGAACCTGAAAGAAGCCCAGAGGCTCAATGGTTCCCTAGCGGCGCTAGGGAGGTTCATATCCAGGTCTTCAGACAAATGCAAGCTCTTTTTCAACATCCTTAAGAAAGGGACCAAATTTGAATGGACGGAAGAATGCGAGGAAGCATTCAAAGAAATCAAAGACTACCTCGCAGGGATACCCATCTTACAAAAAGCAGACCCCGATGAGGTTCTGGCCCTATACATAGCAGCAACAGAGAATGCATTCAGCGCGGTGTTGGTAAAAACCAACACGAAGATAGAGCAGCCCATCTACTACGTCAGCAAAACTCTCAACACGGCGGAAAGAAACTACACAAAGATCGAGAAACTCATCTTGGTGTTAGTATGGGCTACCCAAAAGCTAAGGACCTACTTCCTAACACACTACATCCGCGTCCCTTGCAAAGCCCCGCTAGAAGCTGTCCTCAAAAGAGCGGGAAAAACAGGGAGAATCGCAAAATGGAATACTCATTTGGACCAGTACAACATCATACACGAGCTCCAACATTCCCAGAAGTCCCAAGTTTTAGCAGACTTTCTTGCCGACCTACCACTGGAGAACGATGAAGAAATCCGCATCGAAGGGATCAATACAGCGGGATTAACAAAGGGAAGCAGAGGCAAAGATCCTGTCGATATCCTCGAGCCGGCAAACCCACAACAATGGGAAATCTTTGTCGATGGCTCAAGGAATAAGGAGCGGGCATAGGCATCGTAATCACTACCCACACAGGAGACCGAATCATCCATGCATTCAGACTAAAGTTAAAAGAACACACCAATAACATCGTCGAATATGAAGCCATTGTACATGCTCTGCGTTTGATAATAGAAATGGGGATAACAAATGTACGCTTGACCAGTGACTCGCAACTGGTCATCAGGCAAATTGAGCTGGAGTATAATGTGTATGACGAGACCTTGTCGGCATACATGACGTTAGTCCAGAAGATGGCACATCAAATACCAAACATCATATTCCGGCACTTAAGCAGAAAGGAGCTCAGGCACGCGGATGCTTTGGAATACATCTCATCTATGTTGAAAAACAAAGATATAGAAGTAATCAAAATCACCAGAGTTTACGAGCCATCAATCCCTCCAAGAGAACTCTGCGCTGCAAGCAGGAAGTATAACACGGAGGAAGACATGACATACGATGATATGGGAGAAAACATCACGGACGATTTCCAAGAAGATGACATCATGACAAGAGCAGATGAATACGAGGACTTCAGTGGAGAAAAAGACTGGAGATTGGGTATCCACCAATTTCTAGAAAGAGGAACATTACCCAGAGACCTAAAGCAGGCTAGGAAGATTCAATCAAAAGCAGGAAGGTACGATCTAAGGGGAGAGATTTTATGCAAAAAATCTTTCCTCGGGCCTTTGTTACGATGCTTGTCCAGATCAGAAGGCCACCTAGTACTAAAAGATATCCATCGAGGAGACGCAAGGAATCACAGTGGGATGAGATCCCTAGCCGACAAGGCAAAAACACAAGGGTATTATTGGCCAACGATGATACGTGATGCTGCAAGGATGTCAAAAAGGTGTGAAGAATGTCAAAGGTTCGGGAAAAGAATCCACGCACCAGCAACAATGCTAAACTCAGTAGATAGTCCTTGGCCATTTTTAAGATGGGGCATAGACATCGTAGGACCCCTGATTGAAGGATCAGGAAAAAGAAGATTCTTGATAGTGGCCACAGACTATTTCAGTAAATGGGTAGAAGCCAAAGCCTTGGCCAGAATTCGCGACTCAGATGTCTTCACATTCATCTTTCAGAACATAATCTGCCGGTTTGGAATCCCGACGGAAATTTTCTCTGACAATGGTAAACAACTACAAGGTAAAAACATCGATCTACTATTTGATACTTTCAAAATCCGAACAAATAAATCAACACCAATATACCCTCAAAGCAATGGCCAAGCAGAGGCTACAAACAAGACCATCGCTCTCATTATCAAAAAATAATTAGACGAGCACAAAGGACGATGGTGTGAGAAACTACACAATGTCTTATGGGCATATCGAACAACCCGAAGATCAACTACATGGGAATCCCCTTTTTTGCTGACCTACGGATCAGAAGCCGTCATCCCCACGGAAATCATCATGCCAACCACAAAGACAGAAGCGTGGGAAAAGAACCTCATAACGGACATGATGCTGGAAAGACTCGACGATCTCGAAGAAAGAAGAGAAGCAGCACTACAAAAGATGGAGAATTACCAAAGAAGATTAGCAAGGGAATATAAAAAAAAGGTTAACCGTAGAAACTTCGTGGAAGGACAGTATGTGCTGAGAACCATACCCCAATACCAAAGAGAAAAGAATTGGGGCAAGCTGGCACCAACATGGGGAGGACCTTATGTCATACAAGATATAGCAGGAAACAGATCCTATTACCTACGCAACCTAAAATGGGAAGTCCTCCGCCATCCATGGAACGCCAAGTATCCCAAGCCATACCATCCTTAAATCACAACGCAGCGTTGCAACTGCGTGAAGAATACCAGAAGAAGAAGACGATGCTTTTCGATATGTTTCTATCTCTGGACGAGGAATAGCAGGCCTCAATAAATCAATGAAATAAACTTTCTTGCATATCTATGAAAAGAAGATCTCCAACTATTCTAAGTCAGCGGGTCGAAGGAATGAGGGACATGTACATAGTGACACCCCATATCCTAGAACGCTGCATCGACCCCCACCGTCTGGGAATCCTCTGATCAAGGATTAGCCAGCGGGGTGACAGGTCTCAAGATGTTCACGAAGGTACACACCTTTGGCATCGCACTCAAAAATTAGGTCAACGGGTCGACTGAATGAGGGACATGTACATAGTGACACCCCATATCCTAGAACGTTGCACCACCACCACTATCTGGGAATCCTCTGGCCAAGGATTAGCCAGCGGGGTATCTGGTCTAAAGATGTTCACGAAGATACATACCTTCGGCATCATACTCAAAAATAAGGTTAGCGGGTCGACGGAATGAGGGACGTGTACATAGTAACGCCCCATATCCTATAACGCTGCACCGACCCGCACCGTCTAAGAATGCTCTTCCTAAGGGTTAACCAGTAGGGTAACGGAGGTCAAGTAATTAACAAAACTAACCAACAAACGATGATCCATTCCAGAAAAGTTGATTACAAGCTCGACAAGACAAGCAAAAGAAAAAACAAATTAAGCAAAAGAAAAAACAAATTAAGCAAAAGAAGTTCGACAGACACATCAAGAACTCTATAATCAACAAGGATCAACTTTCTACAACTAAACAGAAGAATCTACTTGGACGATTCCGTGCCACCAGTAGGGCTCTCCCTCTGCAGTGAAGGAACGCTCCCACCAGAAGAAGGACCCGAAGAGCCAGACGGGGCCAAGGTTTAGGACGACGAGGATAGTGCTTTTCAAGACCATGCTCGGTCATGAGGTCATGTTCTATCTTGGCCAGCACCTTGTTCGTCTCTTCGGTTAGCTGACAGCGAGCTTTGTACGTAATAGCGGTATTACGCATCTCGGCATGAGACAACAGGGTAAACAAACGATTCACTTCAAAAGAGGCCAACTGAGCTGCTTGTTCATTAGTCGTAGCCAAGCCTTTGAAATACGAGGCCTGACCCTCCTGTTGCACCAAGGCAGTCTGAAACTGCTCTAGCTCAGATTGAGCCTTGTTAAGCTTGTCATTTGCAGCAAGAAGCTGTCCCTGGAGCTCTGAAAAATAAAAACGAATGGTTAGATCCGCGAAGCACGAAAATCACACCCGGCAAAGCAAATATATACCTTCGACTCTAGCAGAAGCTATTTCATACTCGTTAACAACCGCATCCCGAGCATCGTCAAGAAATTCATATTCGTCGGATATTTTCTTATAATCCTTTTGAAGAAGGGAAAGAGCAAATTGACTAGCGTCTAACTCTACCTGCTTCATTGAATCCAAATGACAAAGATGATTGACTTCATTATTTAGCTTCTCCATTCCTTTATTAAGTCGATACATATTAACTTCAAGGTTTCTCTCAGACTCGGCTTGACGAGATACGTCGGCTCGAGATGCGGCTAAGGCTTTTCCAAGGGCAGAGGCCTCGGCACGAGCATCATCTCTTTCTTTGACAAGACATTGCGTGTACCCCCGTACATCGGAATCTGGGGAGGAACGAGCCTGACGTATCTCTTCTTCCAAGAGATTCATCTTATCCAGCAAAGACGAAGCAGTCTCGCGGGATTCGCGAAGATTATCGCGCGTCCACATTAAAGTACCATCAAAGAGACGACGATACGCGTTATACTTATTTTGCATAATAACTATTTGGGTATGCCTCAGACGCCATGCCTCGGCCTTGGCATCCCACCTCTCGGCCTCACTCTTAAGTTGTTCCACTAGTTCGGCAATACGGGTCTTCTGCCTCTCTCTCTCATTTCGAAGCCATATCAGCTCAGGGACTCCACCCACTGAATATAGGGAGGGGATACTCAAACGGAACAAGAATTCCTAAAAAGAAAATAACGATTAACATGAAGAAGGAACAAACCTATAAAAGAAGAAGCATTTTTTCGAACGTCCTCCAACTCGCTATGAACCATAGCAAGCTCCAAACGAAGCATCTCTTCTTCGGCGCCCAGATGCTCCTTCCCCTTAAGACGATCCTTCAGCTCACTTATCTCCTTATCTCTGGCAGAGATAACAGACTACGCCATAGCCAGCTCCTCCTCTCTGTGACGAAGCTTGACCTCTAACTTAAGAGACTTGGCCTTAAAAAACTGGTACAAATTATGATTGCAGTATTCACTCTGTATCACCTACGAAGAGCATCAGGTCAGAATGTCGTGGAATGTCCATGGGGTACAAAGCAGTAAAACACGACGTACCTCTAACATCCGTTGGTGGGGGTAACCGTATTGATAACCATCAGCTATGGAAATCATATCAACAACATTGGCTAGAGGGTCAACCACTAAGGTATCCTCCAGTGACCTCAGATTCCTGTCCCACACCTCCGCGACTCGATTTTCAGCAGATAACTGCATCATATTTCAGGTATAGGCATCGGAATATTTCTCCCCGGGAACCATGGGTGCAGTGTTCGGAACAAACATCAAATTTTTCTTCTTTATCCAATCAAGAACATCATCATCACCTTCCAGCATCAAAGACGGCGAAGGGGACCGAGTTGAAGGTTCGGTGGCAAAAGGAACCTTCTCAGAGGTATCAACATGCGCGGAAGCCTGCACCACAGCTTTCCCTTTACCAGATGTACCCAGTCCCAATCATCATTTGGGGAAAGCAGAGAGAACTCATCATCAAGACCCATTATAACATTCACGTCAAAGGACGCCCCCGCAGATTGGACCCGGCCAAAAGAAAATTCTGGACCAACAGGGTCCCCACCAATAATACCAGCAGCAGGAATGCCCTCGGCATCAGCACCAACAGGGGTATCCCGCGTACAACCACCAGCCGTGGTAACATCCGCAGTCTTCCCAATAAAGGGGGTACCCTCTACACCACCAACACCAAAATCCTCACGAAGAGGGGGAGAAGTTTCAGTACGTTCCTCTCCATCGGACATATCTTCATCTTCCTGGAAATCATCATTAGCGGGACTAGTAACCTCCTCTTGGACCTCTGCATCATCAACAACAATGGTAGAAGAGCGCTTGGGACCAATCCGCCTTTTCTTTGGACCCTACAGAGAAATAAGAGAATCAGATCGACATTCTTTCCTTTACTCAAAGATTTCCTTTGAATAAAGAAAGAAGGGGCAACTAAAGGAGTAAAAGATCCGCACCTTCACAGCCGCAGTACTCTTCGAGGAAGGGGCAGCACCCGAAAACTCGTCATCAGCATCAACAACATCGAAGTCATATGGAAAATTCATACCCTCGAAGTTCAATTGCCAAGGGCAGTAATTTCCATAACTAAGAGGGGGAACCTCACGAGGAACGCTACCAACAGTAGGACGCCACCCGTCGGGACCTGGAATCCAACCCCAAGCCCATGGACCAACAATCTCGATAACAGTGGCATGCCACTCATAGTCATGATCGCGCTTTATCCTCTCACGAGAAGGAAAAAGTTTCTTATTAGCAGACCCTTCAGTACCAGGAACATACTTCAGCTTAGCATCACTAACCTCGCTCAAAAGACTAATCTCGCCACGGGAGACAGCAATATTACGAATACTCACACTCCACGGCTTGCGGTTCCTGCTGTTGACATAATCCCCAAAAGAATTGTTGAAATTCTGAGGGGTATACCATTACCTCTCGGCAGGATCAGGGGTATAACAAGTCATCGTTGTCTCTCCCTTGCTGCGAAGATAGCACTCCTTCAGGGCGCGAAGATAATTCCCAGTCAACTGGGATACAGAACAACTATGGGTATTTGTCTAAGAACCCTCGCGATCATCCAACACGTCGTAGTAAAAAGAATCACCTGACTTGTACAAAGACAGCATGAGACCCGCTTAGAAGGACCCTACAGTAGTCAACAAATGAAACTCATTGAACTGGTATCTCGAGATAAGATCATAAGTAATGTCATCATCAGGGGCATAGAAGCGGACATCAAAATCTTAGAGCTCATGCTTCTCCTTAAACACTTCCAGATCAACGTGTTTAAAGGTAACTCTTTTCTTCCCAACCGGGACGCTTCGAATAACCAGCGCAATATCCTACTCATCGAGAGGGTCTTGCGCGGAGTCTTTTGAAGGGCTCGTTTCCAGGACCTTCCTTTTCGAAGGCACACTCTTCGGCGGTTCAACCTTCGAAACACCAGCCTTAACAAATTTTCCTCTCGAGGGAACCGCGGGAGGAGGAGGGAGAGGATTCTCCTGTAACGCCGGCGGAACCAAAGAACGAAGGGGACGAGCATCCAAAGCTCCGTCACGAGGAACACCCTGCGTATTTCTAGACTCATCACGCAGATGAGAAGAAGCGCGGGTAGCAGCATATCTAGAACCAGGGGGATCCCTCGGAGTATCTCCCTTCCTCGAAGAATGCATGTGACCAGAAGAGGACGAATCCCTCTGAGAACGAGGATCCACATGCGAAGCCCTAGAGCCTCCAGGTGGATATATATCCGTGTCTCTACGCGGAGGAGATCTGGGAGGACTAGGCGGCGGAGTTTGGTAATGAGCCCGCGGACGCTCAGCCATATCTACGGATACACAAACAAATAATAGATTCCGCAGGACCACAAATGAAGATCAAAAAGTTGAAAATTCTAAGGAATATGAAAACCCTAGCTAAACCCATGAAACAGGAGGACGTTCTCCAACCAGAAACTCGTAACCCTTGCAAATGAAGAACAGGGGCAAGTATATATACTTTGTATATGTGTTCTTCATCACAAGGATAACGAGACAGCAGCAGATGATGATCAACAGGCGAAAAATGGTACCAAAGATTAAACTCTAACCTAAGACAGATGCTTCAAACAACGAAAGGGCGAGCAACAGCGAAGAACGAGCACAGGAGATAAAGGACGGGTCATATTCAAGATAGAGCAGTAGCAGCAGCAGTCGTATTCAAGGCAGAGCAGTAGAAGCAGCAGTTAATGGCATCCAAACAAAATGGAAGAATTTTCAGGAGGAAAGAAGGAATCCACAGAGAATGAAATTTATTTCACATTCTCTTCCTCCTTAAATACCCAAGAAATATGAAACTGTCCCTTCTCCCAAGGGGGAGTTATTGCAAGAAGTTATTGCTTAGTGGGAAACGCGCCCTAAGATCAAGGGGAAGTTAGTGGGCGAGTGGGGAATATCTGACGGTTTTCCTCTCACTTCAAACTGACGACTTAAGTCAGAAGAAAAGGGGCAAATTATAAGTACATAATCCCACCACTCGCCACGTGTCCTCGGATGAACACATGGAGAGCGCAAGACGAGGGGAATCAATAGATGATGCCACGTAGATACAACCAAGAAACGTGTACCAGCAGGGAGGGGCCCTCATCTAGCAGATCCAAGGGCCATAAAATACGGAGCACGGAAACAAAGCACCACCACGTTGGACCCAATACATCCCCGGATCTGCTTTATCCCATCTCGAGAAGAGTCTTAGATCTACGGTCAGGGCCCAACTGACTGACACGGACAAGACAGGGGCAGGACACCATGATCTGACGTGTGTAGAAGGCCCAACCACCTGTATTAAACACTTGGAGCAACACACGCGTCAGCCCACCAATAGAAGAAGCGAGCATATCTCTTCGGCAATAACTAAGAAACGAAGGGAGAGCCTCGTAATAACCGAAGACTCTGCGTGTTGGCACAGAACACAAGAAGATAAGATTACAACGGTTCCGTCGGTGGATCCCACGTGGAATCCCTATAAATACCCCTCCTCACTAAGAGAGGAGGGGGGTCGAGAAAAGAGGAGAAAAGAAGAGAAAGGAGGAGAGAGAATTAGGAAGAGTAAGTAATACTCTAAATCCCGTTGCCTCAGTGAGAACCCCTAAAGTCATTTGGCTAAGCTTGTAATCAGTCCATACTTAATGAAACCTTTCTTTTACCCCGTGGATGTAGGCCTTAGTGCTGAACCACGTAATCACTTGTCTTCTTTACATTACACACTTTACATTATGCACTTTGCATTACGTTCTTTATATTACGCAATTTACATTACGTTCATTACATTACGCAACCTACGTTACACTCTTTACATTCCGCACTTTACATTCGTTCTATGCACTCTTGTGTTAAATACTCGATAAGACAATGATGAGTCCGAAGACTCAGAGTCGATGAATCGATATACACACTAATTTGCTATGTATGTTATATCTAACCCTCGAACTTCGATGTGGGAAAACTTTGTTTGTGGACACGTAGATACCTGCGTAATTTACGTGTTCACAATGGGTGTAGCAGAAGAAAAGTTACTAATAAAGTCTAGGGGAAAAAACACCCAGAGTATGCAATTATTATATTTTTCACAACAAATATGTATGCACTCATTTCCCCAGAATAGCTTCAATGTAATCCTAAGATGAAATTCATTAGCCATCGATAATCTGCAGGCTCTAGAACTCGACGAGAGAATCAGGATTATGTGGATACAAAAGTGAGAATTCAGAAGATACGCAGAGGTGGACTGGAGGACACCAAAGAATTTTAAGCTAGAAATGTTGTTGAATAAAAAACATTATTTAGAATTTAGAATTCATATGGTAACTGAGTAATGTCCTACCAAAGTTTCTCATATTACGAATTCAGTGTATCTCAAATTACATAAGCAAGCACCGACATTATCTAAATTGAGCATGAAAATTCAAACATAATGACATTGTTCAAAACCTATAACTTGACTAAACGGTGGTGATTTACTACCTACAGATGTCAAAAGCTACATGTTAAATGGTTTAAATAATTGACTAAATAAAGACTTCAGCAAACAATGAAATAACGTATTGTAAGTTCCAAATATGCAAAAGAAAAAAGAAGGGGGGAAAAAGGATAGTCATGGTAGAAAAAAATATCCCATGGTGCAAGAAACTCACCCATCTCTCACGCAGATCATTGCCTGCCACAACAAGATATTGAGAAGCTTATTTTACCTATTTCGGAAATCAATATGATTATGAGTTTTTGCATTCTTGAAAGTTGACAACAACGATTCTTCTGTTGATGTACTCGAGACATGACATACCATTTTTTCCCTACATAAATAAATAATAATAAAAGAAAAAACACTGTTAGAAACAACTTTAATCATAACAACAATTCATCGCAACACCATTACTTCAAAAAAGGGAATTATACAAAACTCACAGTCACCATTGAATCACTTCATACCTGGAGATGAGTTACACCAATGCTCTGTGCAACCGAAACTGCATAATGTTGGATATGCTTCTAGAAATGAATATTCTTTTGAACCAATTTCATAGTAACAAACAATTATATTCATATACATTACTAATCTAATATTGCAACAATAATATCAATAGCGTCATACTTCGTATTGTATTGCCTAGAAATTTAAGTATCAAACCGCATCATCAGTCAAAACTGATGCCAAATAATAATAAAAAAATAGAGCCAAACTGATTGATAAATTAGTTCTAAACCACCTTCATCAATCTTAGCTTCAGCGGATTACCACATTAATTTTAATGAAACAGAGCTCGAGTAGACACTGGTATATCATCCAATTGAGAGTTAGATAGAAATCACTACTGGAGCAGTACCATCACCTTATAGAAAACATAAAGTACACCTTTGTAAATACAAAAAACATCCAGTATACTGGTTTCATAGCCAATAGACTGCTAGGTCTCATAGCACGTGCACATTAATTAGTTATTAAATAAACACAAAATAAAATTTCCAGTAAAACCACTAATCACAAAACAAAAAAAAAACCTAGAGTTATAAGAATGGGGTAACACACCTGCTAATACTTTATACGTTAGTAGTTTCCTTGTCCAAATTCATATGCATACTTATGTCCTCAAGAAGCCCTTCTGTATCTTCCATTTCTTTCCTCAGTGTCTCACAATCTCTGCTCTAAGTCTTGCATTCTCTGTCATAAGTCTTGCATTGTCCAGATTAAGCTGATGTGACCTCTAGAAAAATGCTACATTCTTGCAATTGTTCAAGGAATATAATTCATCACAACAGGCCTTAGGTAACCTTTTGTCACTCGTCCTTGGGTCTTATGCTTCCACCATGCCTACTCCATCGGTAACTTTCATCCTATCGGTTCCTCCACTTCTATCATCATGCCTATTTTTATCACTTCTCGTGTCCCTACTGTTCAGCCAAATATCTCAGGTTATTCTCACTTTCTTTGTCCACCGTGCGTTTCTTTAAGAGTCACGTTCTCCCCGCCTCTTGTCTCGTCCAGAGCCATCAGTGGTGTTATCATCGAACACCATCTCATAACTGCAACAGAGATTTTGATAATGTTAGGATTTTTAAGTAACAGAGGGAAATACTCTCCAAATTTAAATTGTAGGTTATTATTAGTAAAGATTGCACACACTTGCTTCTCATTTCCACCACGCTGGTTGTTCCCATTTTATAGAAAATACTTTCATGGTAGGGTAGCCAGTGCAATCTTTAGCCTTGTGATCAAGGGAACCACATTTGAAACAACCTCTCCCTATAGAAAAACACATGAATTGATACAATTAAATCTCTAGTATAAACAACACTTTTGTGAATTTTATATAGGAATCCGCAATGAGAATTAAAATTCGGGGCACATGAGGGAAGCAATGAGTTAAAGATCCAAACAATATTAAAGGGAAACCTATGAAACAATTTAAACCCCAAATCATGATGGTGGGAATCTAAATGTAAATATATTTTAAATGACTACGTCTTTCATCTGTATAAACATCCCTAAAATGAGTTGTCAGTCAAGGTCATACCTTTACCAGTTTGATGATCTTTACGCCTGTATTGAGACCACATCTTAGAAACAGTCTGACGGAAGTCCACATGTATCCTCGATCATCAATTAAAGCATTATCCATCTGCATTAAAATATTTAGCACATACCTTTCACGGAGACCAAAATATTAAGTGAACAGAAATGCAAGTGCATCATTTAAATCACCAGCTCAGGCACATAATCCATTCTATCATTGTCTTTGATAACCTTAGTATGGATGCTCATTTCAGATTGTAGAAGTTTCCACCTTCCCATGAAAGTGATATTAGGAGTTACGACATCTCTGGAATAGGAGTTTCATATTCCCATGAGAACACACATAGATCTAATAAAATTGTCAAACCTGGTAGACAAACATTTCAACATGAGGCTCGGGGACTTGGTATTCATCTAATATGAGAAACCAAGAAGCGATGTAATACTGGAAACTCTTATGCACCAGGAAGTCACGCCCAACACCGAAGTTTCCAGAATCACATAGTATCTTGATTCTCATACTCCAACTCAGTCTCAAAGAAACCTGAAATTATGTAGTCACCTCGCATCCTGATCCCGAACACGACGTGGCCATTAATTCAACTTTCCCTGGCAACTACTTCCAACTCTAATGTCCATGAAAGATTAAGAAATCGGGATTATCCACAGTAGCCAACGTAAAAATAGCACCAGCAAAAAATGAGTCATAGACCGGAACTGCGAAAACATGAACCAAATCATACAAATCCAAATATAGAAAAGTGTCCTAGTGCCTGCCCACCAAATAGCAGGTGATACAGACTAACAAAATCCTTTAAATTTACAGTCTTTAATATGTATATCAAGGTTCCAAAGCAATATTCATCCGAAGAACTGTCAAAAAAGACAATTGAGAATACCAGTAGTTCATAGAGATGCAGAAAAGTAGACGACAATATGCATGGTGCTAAAGAAAAGCGTAAATCACCTGTAAAACCAATGATTCCAAATAAATAGTCAAAAGTGCCTCAATGTTGAACTCCATCGATAGTCCAAAATGTATTTCGCCAAGATCCATCTGAAAGAAAAGATTCCATAACATAGTTAGAAAGTGAGAAAAGTGCAGGCCATAAGCTCTTATAGTCCTTACAGGCACTTAAAATAAAAACTTTAAAATTAACAGTAAAAATGTTGTTGAAATAGGTGAACATGCCATATAGCTGGGTCTACGACACCACATTTCTCAAAAAGTCCACCCCACCACCATATTCAGAAACAATGTAACATACTGAGCATTTAATACTTCTAGCCACTTTTATGGATGAATCCACTTGCCCAATCTCGACTAATACTTCCATCCCCCTATACTACTATCTACTCCAACCCCTTTTCTTCTTCTTTTTAATACCAACATTCATACCTTCATCTCTGCACCAATTATCTCATCCTCCTGACCACCACCAGTAGAATTCGCTTCCCTCCACCATTCTCTAGCAAGTTTAGATTTTTCCTTCTTCTTTACTTTAACACGTCTATGTTGTTTCTTCTATATGGTTTACAATCTGCTTTACACATATCTTTACCTGCAATAGTAACCATGTTACTATCAGCTCTTTCTTTCTTTTTTAATTTTAGTTCACATCCATTCCAGATTGAAAGGAAACAGGGAAAGAGAAAGATGTAAGATAGAAAGAGTTCATTTGTAATCAAGGAACATAGTTATACAGGAAACTCAAGGAACATGACTCATATTCATGTGAACTGGTCAGAAGGAGCAGCCCATTATCTTTCTGCTTATTGATATGATGTCTATAGATTTGATCAGTAATCAACTTCTTATGTATTGTTTTGTAACGCAGATATCCCATGAATATATCGATACAGCCTAAAAACTAAAAGCACCATATTTAATTGTGACACAGAAATTAAAATTGGATAGACTTAAGAAACCTTAAAAATCTCTACTTTCACATCAAAAAATTAACTCTTCACTTAAACTATTAATCTCTGCCTGCACAAAAAAAATATAACAAAAGGAAATGAGTATTTATCCCCTTAGTCCGAAAAATATGTTTAGATTCAACACCAAACCTAAATCAAAGAAAATTTAAAACAATATCCATAATAGAATAGAGATTAAAATAAATTGTACATCTAATGCTCAGAGATGTTGCCATCAACATGAAGGGAATTTAAAATTTGCACTAAGAGTAAGATAATGTGAACGGAAATTTACATTGAAAATAAGAATAAGTTGACATGCATGCTTTTAACTATTGATACATGGAAATAAAAGAGATAATGACATGTTATGAAAAATAAATTATCCATCACCGAACAAACCTTCTTATCCATCACCTTGTAATCAGAAGTTGGATTTGCAATTGAAATTACAGCTGGTGTGTCTGACAAAGAATATCCAGTAAAAACAAAAGTGAATTACCTTGAGAAAAAAAAGAGTAAGTTATAACAATCTAAACAGAGAATTAACGTATTGATTATTACCTGTGAAATCAACAAATAAGACATTCTGCTATTGGAAAAATCGAACAAAAAAAAATCAGCTGCTTATGAGAGACTGACCTTTATCAATCCATGAGAATATGAGAGGCTCTGAAGTGCAGCTACAACTATCCACCATGACTCATATTATACTACAGAACCACAGAAAAACCAAAAATAAGGGTTTAACATGTTGATTTAGGTTATCTATATTAAATCTTAAACTCAAACCATAAGTAATTATCGTGTACTAAATTGAATTCTGAAACTCGGTAGGATGAATACATTAAAATAAATTAAACAATCAAAGTATTATTAGGGTTCACACCTGCATGATCAACCTTGAGTGCCGGAGTTTCGAGAGAGTCGAGCATCAACTGAAAAATCAATTAGACAAAGCAATCAGGACAAAAAAAATTTTTTTGCTAGGGCTAGAAGAAAGAAACCGAGAGAATTTATCCCTTTATCCAGAGATGAACTTATAGTTTCTGTGGTGATAGAAAGTCACATGAACTCTTCAGCTTCAAGATACCAATCCGTAAAATACATAAAAATTAGTTCTTCACATTATAAGACCTAACATCAATACCATAAAAATCGTATAAGATTTTACAAAACAAATCGTCCGATTAAACCCTAACTAAATCGTTCATAAAAAAACACAATTAGGGTTTGTAAATTCGCCTTTAACTCAAGAATCAAAATCAACATGCATTTCAATCAATGACAAAATCAAAATTTAGAATCCACAACTAATGGTGCTAAATCAAACAATCCCCATACTATTTACGATCAGATACGTTAGATTTTGGATTCGAACAATCCCCATTACCCTAATTTAAACACCATCAGCAGCTCCAGATGAATCCTCCTCGACAATAACTACATGATTCGAACAATCCCCATTACCCTAATTTAAACATCGACAGTAGTTCCAGATCAATGATCATTGAATTCCATCCAAAATCAGGGTATGTTTGGTTTAGATTTTGAGGTTAAAAAAACTTCGAAAGGTATTTAAAATTTTCGACAAAAAAATTTGGCAGGAGACCCTTTGTATGGTAAACACAGAGAGTTTCTCATGCCTGGGAGTCCTTTTCAGCCTTCTAATGACTCCTCCATCCGGAACTTCCCGACCTTCGGATCGGGTCTACATTAAACGTCGTCCATCTGATAGCTTTAGTCATCATGGACATAAACCTCATACCTTTTTATAACAATGATTTAATTTACTTTTAAATATAAATAATAGATACAAATACTTAAGCAAATACTCCAAAGTTAAATAATAAATGATGGGGTGATAATGTATCTGTATCTATATGAAAAAGGTATGCTTTCAAAGTTAAAGACCTTTGTTTTTACAAATTGTGATGATGTTAGTTCAAGGGTCTTCTAGAGCATCAAATCATAGCGTTCGCCATCCCTTTAATGGAGGATTATAATCTTCTCTATAATTCACCACTTTTCCCTCCAGTAACAGTAATGTATATATAGTTCCAGTAACAGTAATGTATATATAGTTCATCGAGATTATTGGTTGATCTCTGACCTTGACGTCAAATAAACTGAAGTACCTTAATCCATCTAAAAATTAAACATAGACGTAGCATTCATATTATCCCAACCTCCTAAATTATGAGTTAAGAGGCCAAAAGAATTCGATGCCATATGGAGGCGGAGGCCTTATTAGATGGAAGTATCAATACCAAAACAAATTGTCCGTAAAAAAAAAAAAAAAAAAACGTGGAGAATGAAAAATAAAAAGAAAAAAGAAAAAAAAGAAAAGAAAAGAAAAGAGTAATTGATGAAACAAAAATGGAGTGAGATTACTTGTGTTTGTACTACCCTGGAGCCCGATGATAAAGATTCGATAAAGAGTCAATCATTGATGTTTAAGCTAGCAATATTTCACTGGAAGTAGGAATCCTCCTATATTGTCCCGTATAACATAGACTCCTGCAATTTAATGAAAAAGAGCTAAAAGAAACATGAAATTCGCTCAAAAATTAAAAATATATAAGGCATATCTCCTAAAAAATGGCTGTTAAAACATATGAAGTTGAATAACAGTATCAAAAACAAAACGTTTTACTTTAGTTTCTTAAATATCCAGAAAAGGTGCTTATCAGACCTGCTGTAACAAATAATATTTCAATCCACAGTATTTGCCATATGCATAAGCATAACAAATGTGTCGATTCCGGATATCTCAAGCACAGTTGTCCCCTTCTCCTTCACTAATGAAGGACCTATTTACGGCAACTCCAGTACCAGTACACAATGATCCAGAGGGAAAACAACTCATAAGCTCGACCATATATTTAACAAACTGTATCATTTTCTTGGTGTCAAGCCAACCCATGCTCTTTAGAGCATACCAGAAATTTTTATCTTTATAAATTTATCAGCACAAACTAAACCATGCTATACTATAAAAGAAATGAAAAAACCTTTATAAGGTAACTAACACGATCTAGATTCTAGCAAGACAAATTTTTTTGGTCATTCATCAAACTTCAGTGGTCATTTAAAAATGTGATGCTCGGCCGCAAATTTTTCCATAGACACTATTAGAAGATGGATAGAGGTGTACCACTTGTACAGCTGGTACCAAATCATAGACGACATACAATTAAAATAAAATTTACCTATTATAAGAAAGACATATCACCGGTTCTCGCAAGCATGCTTGGCATGAACTCTCTTACTGCCCGGATGTCCACATGAATGTGTACGCAACTCGATTCGTAATGTTAATTTAGTAATATAGAACAAACATCAATTTATCAGTTATTATGAGTGTCATTGCAAGATCAATAAGAAGCGACATTAATTGAAAATCTATATAAGAGCATTCAATTACATCAAACGGGTTCCTGCAGACTTAAAACAGAATAATCCACTGCGCGCCACCAAAATAAGAAGGAATCTTATTTGACAGAAGATTTCGGTACCAATTCAAATAACCCAAACTCAATTAAAGATGAATCAAGAAAATTCTCAACCCAAACAAAATAAAAAATAAGAAAATTTAGATCTGATATAAGCCGCCAGTATAAGATTGAGAAAATGAAGAAAACTAAAAAGAGAAGAATGACGTCCGTCACGTCCAAACTAACCTTGAACGTTGGCTAAAAAATAGACTTTGAGTATACCATATGCTTTTCTCGTTGAATGTAAATCGTGCTCTCCTTCTTTCGGTAGAAGAAGAAAAAGAACTAAACCTATCTTTCTATCGCCTCTTTTCCATGTTGTCGTGGGGTTGTTTATTTCAGAGTCAGAAAGAGAAAGAAATATGGTTTCTATACAGATCCATATACCAAGATTTAAAAGTGAGCAACTGAGCATACACCAAGGTTTAAAAGTGATACAGATTTACCAATTTCGTTCTGTTCCACGCGACACAATCTAAAATCCTACTGAATGAAAATTTGCACGCATTGCCAACGGAGACCTGCAATATAATTCTTGTCAAAAATAATAAACCCTAATATTCAAAAACAATAAGAACGATGAGATTCCTGCCATTATTGATTAGAATGAAATCAATAGTCATATAATCATGGCCCAACAATAATCAGTCAAATAATAACTCAAAGTTCCATTAAGAACAAAAACCCAGGGTTTTATCAATCGAATGATCAAAATACCAACAAAAAATAAGAATCTAAAAACGAAAACAAACATGTCAATTTTTCCGTGATTAGTTTTTAATAATATCGTGCAAAAAAAAATCACCTTGAAAATATTTCTGATTTATCTGAAAGTCCTAACTTTTTTGGGTGTCCGGTGCCTGCAAACCCAAAGTCACCATCAATAAGTGAACCCTAATATCAAAAAGACCTGCAATATAATTCTTGGCAAAAATAATAAACCCTAATATTCAAAAACAATAAACCCTAACCGTATGGGGAAAAAAACTATCAGGAGAACGAAGAGATTCCACCCTTGTTGCAGCACTTTATACAGAAAGCATCTTGCCAAATTTTACAATTATATAGAATGAGGAAATAGTAAAAAATTCCTTATTAAGGTAATAAAATCTCATACAAAATAGCCGCAATTAGTTAGCAACCATGAAATAATATTTTTTCAATAAGGAAAATAATATCTAAAGATATATTCTTTCTTTTTTTCTAATTATAGGAAAAAAACAAATTAAGAAAAATAATCTTTGCAAATCATAGTTTTTTCAGTGCTTGTTTCTTTTGTATTAGCTCCATTGTTTGTTTTGTATTAGCTCCATTCAAATCATAATCTTTGTTCCAAATCATTCATACAAAATACTAACAAAAATCCAACTATGTGCAGGACCACCAGTAAAGATTTGCGGAAAAGAGATTCATGACCGGGCTAATCAGGTTTTGTGGAAAAGAGATTCATGACCGGGCTATTCAGGTTTTTTATATAATTGATAGTTTTGGGATGTAATTAGGAAAATTATATTTTTTAAGAATGTAAACAGACATTGGACACTTGAAGTTATTTTCTCATCACATGATTATCATTCAATTTATCTTTGATGAAATCGTGGATGTTGTTTTTTATTTTGTTGATTATCATGATGAAATCATATATTTTTGGCATGTTTTGAAATTTGCAAGATTTTGTTATTCGAGGCAAGAATATTTTTCAAGATTTAGTTATCTTATTTTTAGAAAAATAATATTTCTTTAGTTAAAATTGAATATTTTATTACTAAAAAATAAATAAATGGTGGGGCCAGAATTAATCAGAAGCAAGAATAAACGTGGAGCTCCGGTTAACCACAGCGCTCGAAAAAACTCTGTTATTATATAGGGAATTTGTTTCCTTCACCTCATGGAAACTCCTTGATTTCAACAAAACTCCTTAGTTTCAACAAACTCCTTGATTTTATGATATATTCATAAAATCATGAAAAAATATAATAAAGTTAGGGAAATGCTATGGGACCGGGCTCATTAGCCGGTCGGCCATGCCTTGGCCATAGCCGGTCCCACACTTCATCATTCCTTCATTTTATTATTATTTTTCCTTCATTTTATTATTATTTTTCCTTCATTTTATTATTATTTTTCCTTCATCTCATGAAGTTTCCTCAGTTTCACAAAAAATCCCTGATTTCTTCATATTTTCTCTAAATGTTGCTCAAACGCACATCAGAAAATATCGAAATTCTCAGAACTGAGATACGAACACTTTGGTGATGCAAGCATGTTACTTTGACCGACTAAGGTTGGATCTTTGGCTTGCAAGGATCCGATCCCACGCATTTTCACAATTTGACCTAATTTGCGCAATTGCACGTATTAGGTCCAAAACTCTTCCAAACAATTTGGAACTTCATGAAACGATCGTTATTCGATCCCGTGACCACCCATGTGATAGGTGTGATAAATACCTTGATATTTATCTATTTTTTATGCTTTCTTTGCGAGTTTTCATGTAAATATGTATCTTATGTGTGCTTTTGAGTTACATGGGTACTTTGGAGTCATTTGGAGCAAAAGAATGAAAAAATCATTCATTTGGAGCGGAAAAGGCAAGAGCATCATTCCACATGCATGTGATATTGGGAGCGCAGTGGAGGATAAGGGGTAGCCACCTGCTTACAACAACACTTTTGGAGGCTTGTATTAATTTGCCGGGTGCTTCTAGCATTTCTTATCATTACCTGACCCTAAAAACAAGAGTGTTTCTCTTCTTCATTACACTCGACCTAAAATTCAGATACGAGTGAGAAAATACGGTTGTGGCTGTTCGCTGAGATTGAGAAAGGAATTCAGGGAAAAACTAAGGTGATGGTGCTGTGTATGCTGGTGTTTGTAGTTTTACAAGGAACTGATGGATTTGGGGTTGAGTTTGCAGACAGAGAATCAATAAAGAAATGGAAGTCTTGTTTCTGTTGTAACTAGGGATTAGAAGAAGAAATTGAAGCTTGGTGTTAAAGGTAATGGAGTTGCGACTGAAGATTAATTGGTTAATGGGGTCTGGGTGATTCAAGATACTGTGAGAACAGGAAATTAGGGTTTGTGAGAAGAACAAAGACAAGATAAAATACAGATGGGGTTTGTCTTGAATTTGCAGTTGATTACAGAGAATGGAGAATTATAGGTTATCTCAGATCGAGAAGAAGAGAGGGGATATGGTGGTTACTGAAATTGAGAAGTAGAAGTTGGGTACCCATTGATTTAAGTATGAAGATGAATCTGAGGTTGATTTTGGGTTTTAAATGGATTGAACTCGTGGTGGTTATGATTTTGTTTGAGGGTATGTTAATTTCTGAGAAATCAGAGAATAAAATGGAGTGTGTGGTGGTTACAGGCAGAAATGGTTGAATTCTTAGGGTACTTCTACTTTTGTTCTAGGGTTTGGAAACATGATAGGTTTTCTCTTCCTTCTTGTTATGAACTCTATTCACATGTTTAGATAATTTTATCTTGGTTAAGGAATGAGTTGGAATTCCAACCATGGTTTTTATGCAATGATTTAGTTTTGTCTCCATACTTTATTGCTTATGATTGACTATAGATATTGTTATATGATTTGAAAGCTTGTTTAGTCGAGTCGCGAATCGGTTGAGTTTGTTTTCATATATATTGCTAGATTAGGGTTATTATACTCAAAGGTGATAATTCCTGATTGCAAGTAGCATAATTGTGAGTATTAATTGCTTGTAGTGATACATCCTAGTAGTCACAAGTGGATCATAACCTTTGTTAAAATGGATTAGGGCTTTTACACGTTCGTTTGCATTGATTAGTCTTATTTCATAGAACTTAGTGCTCTTAGGGAGTTAAACTTAATTGTGCTTTTATACTTTAGGTTGCTTTCTAGGTAGAATTCACATTCGCATCTTTTAATGTGTTTGTTGATGACAAGAGGAAATTAGCGGGATATTCTTGCGATCAAGGTATTCTAGGACTTTTAATAAAATGAGAGATTAAATATCAATTCTAGTTATTGTTATAAAATCATGTTTGTGAATGAAAACTAATCCTTAACCAATATTCTCATCTATTTGATTTGCTTGTTTATTTTATTATTTGCTTTTGTATTTGTTTTAGTTTATAAAAATCAGAAAACCTCTCTTGTTACCTTTAGGAAACCAAAACATATTGACAACCTAAGACCTCTTTGTGGGAACGATCCTTTCTTGCCCTTGCTATATAATATTTTTTGAGTAGTGAGAAAGTAATTTATTTTTGACGCATACGACAACGATCAAATTTTGGCGCTGCTGCCGGGGAGGCATACGGCTTGTTATTAAGTTTTTAGTTTCTTTTATTAATTTCTTCTTTTATCTTGTATTTTGTTTTCTTGTCTTGTTTCTCAATTTTTTGCGAGAATTGTTTTCAGGTACCTAATCCCTGGATTTTAAAGATTGGAACTATCCAAGGTGCGGGATAGCTACTCGAAGAGGCACAATACTCCAACCAAGTCATGACATAACGGAAGCACAAGAGTTAGAAGTGGAAGAAGAGTTACAACTAGAAGAAAAACAAGAGGTTCCATTCGTAGAAGAACCACTAGTTGAAGAAGAAGCAATGGGTGATGCAAATCATACACTCAAGGACTTGGCTTCCCATAGGCTTGATGCACAATGATGGTGTATTCAAATAAATTCAACCTTCGAGACCAAACCGGGGTTGATTAGAGAGTTACCGAAGTTTCATGGCATGGTAAATGAAGATCCAAATAAGCATCTCATGGATTTCCACAACGTTATCATGGCCATGCTTCCACCGGACACTAATGCTGATGGTGCAATGTTAAAAGCTTTTCCATTTTATTTGGCGGACAATGCTAAGGAATGGTTGTATTATTTACCGTACGGGAGTGTCACTACATGGAACGGGTTAAAGAAACTCTTTCTAGAGAGGTATTTCCTGCATCCAAAGATACTCAAATTCGCAAGGAGATTTATGGGATACAACAAAAGGATGGGAAGTCATTGTATGAATGTTAGAAACGGTATAAGAGATTAGGGGCAAGCTTCCCTCACCACCAATTCAGTGACGTGATAATAATACAATACTTCAACGAAGGTTTTCAACCAAGTGGCATATATCTTCTTGATGCAACGGGTGGTGGTGCACTAGTGAACAAGACGGTGGCCCAAGCTACCGAATTGATTGAAAGAATGGCTGCGAATTCGTAACAATTCTACACAAGAGGTGAACCAATAGTTAGGCGATCGAGTGCATGAAGTTAGTGATTCATCATCATCACACCATAATCAAAGGATGGATATTATGGAGCAAATGATACAAAATATGGCTGCGGTTATATTACCTTCATATGGTGAAGAGTTGGAGCAAGCTAGTGTGATCTATCCAAATCAGCAAAGATGGTATGATCCTTATTCCAACACCTACAATCCGGGATGGAGAGATCATCCAAATTTTAGCTATGCCTACAATCAAGGTACAGTCCAACAACTTACTTTCAACCATCCGAGTGGATTTCAACCACAACAATAATAATTCCAGCCGCAACAACAATAATTTCAGCAACCACAACAATCGATGCAAAATCAAGGTTCCGATATCGATTCAAAGCTTCAAACAATGATGCAAGGAATTTCTACCATGTTTAAAGAAAGCCAACAGGAAACTAAGAGTGATATAAGTAGAAATAGTGGGAAAATCCCTTCTCAACCTCTTAACCCAAGAGTAGAGAATGTTAGTGATATTACATTGAGAAGCGGTACACAACTTGTGCAACCTGATATTATTGATATGGGTGATATGGAGATTCAAAAGGAACCTATTTTGGAGGAAAAGAATGATAATTTTCCCCAAACTTCTGAGGTACCTACTTCTAACTCCAAAACTCCTATTTCTACTTATGTTCCTCATTTACCTTTCCCTCGCAGGTTTGCTAAATCTAATAAGGCGAAACTAGAAAAGGAGATTTCAGACATCATTAAGAAGCTTCATGTAAACATTCCACTTATTGATGTTATCAAGCAAGTTCCCAAATATGCGAAGGTTTTGAAGGAATTGTGTACCAAGAAGAAAAATCTAACCGGTAATGAGGTTATGAGTGTGGGGGAAAATGCTTCGGCGGTCTTGCAAAAGAAACTCCCACCCAAATACAAGGATCCGGGTAGTTTCACTATACCCGTAGAGATTGGTAATACAAGGATTGGAAAGGCTATGCTTGACTTAGGAGCATCCGTGAATATCATTCCAGCATCTATTTATAAGTCTTTAAATTTGGGTCCATTGAAACCAACTAATATTGTGCTTGAACTTGAGGATCGTACTAATGTCTACCCTATGGATACTATTGAGGATGTCGTTGTGCAGGTGAACCAACTAGTTTTTCCAGCTGATTTTTGTGTTCTAAAAATGGATGATGGCTCGGATGCATCCATACCCCTGCTTCTCGGGAAACCTTTCATGAAGACGGATAAAACCGTCATTGATGTGGACGAGGGAATACTCACTATGAAGTTTGATGATGAGATAATTCGCTTCAACATGTTTGAAGTCATGCGGTATCCAAGTGATGTTCATTCGGGTGTACATAACGTATGGGACCCTAGCTATGGCGTATCAAACAAGGAGATAGTCTGGTTGACGACTTTATACCAATAACTAAATGGGAGGCAACCCATAGGATGAGTATTTCTTGTCTTATTTGTATTTTCTTGTCTTGTTTTTAGTTTTTATTATGTTGAATTTACTTTTTCTGATTTCTTGTCATATTATCATGTAGAATTTCCCACCTTGACTTACTTTGGATGACTCAATTTACATTAAGGACAATGTAAAGTTTAAGTGTGGGGGAGTGGTTAATAGCATTTGCATTGTAATTTTTTTCAAAATTTTCAACTTTTGTGTAAATTAGTGAATAAAACAAAAACTCCAACTTGTAGTTAGTTTAGAGTCACATAGTATACATGTCGTTAAGATTCCATCGAGATTCTCATAAGAGTGACTGAACTTAGAGATAACAGAGAATGTGATTGGGTTTCTTACTTGTATGAGAGTTAAAGTTGGATTTAACCATGCCAGTGGAAAATGAGGCGCATACTGAATTCGGTATTAGAGTTGTGATCCCCTATAGTGGAGACTACCCATGTTACATCATGAGAGGAACTGACCTTCATTTCTTTGTACGTGTCTAAATTTGTGCCTTTAACATGATTTCCACTTCTCTACTCTTTGATTTTATCAACTATCACACTTCATGGGATCATGGTGTTTACAATTTTAGCAATATAAATAAGTCTCTGAATCATGATTGAAAATAATGACAATATCACGTCAAACAGACAACACGAGATCAACAACTCAACGTCTGAGCAGTTACTCTCAACAGAGTAAAATTCAATCATTCGGAACTTTTCTTATTTTCAGAATACACAACACACCTACGATCTTCGATTACCATTGATCTCACACATTTCTCAGCTTCCCTCCTACATATCGACCCATCCTCTCTTGTGACCGAATTTACTCTGAAATGGCAATTGTCTTGGTTTAGGCCGGAGTACTATAGATTGATCTCTCAAATTCAAAGCACTCCCTTCGTGTAGTGCATCTGTGTGAGGTTAGACAGTTCGCTCGATTCAAGAAGTTTCCTCTGCACGGTCGTCTCCTCAATTCCTTAAAAACCAGCAACTCGTTTGTCCCCATCTACAATTAGTAATTTGGATTAAGTCTATGTATGTCTTGAATGACTTGCCTACTTTGATGGTTATCATAGAATTGTATCTCATGGTATTGAATACTAACCAGTTTATTAACAATGATACATTTTTCTATGCGACATGTTTTATCTCGAAAATGTCCAAGATTCCACATAAGATTTTTCTATGTATGAACCATGACTATTCTGTTCTTGAAAAATCTGGGATCTTAAATATATTTTGGATTGGTTACCCAAATATGTTTGTACACATTTACAGATCAATGACTATCAGTGTATCGCTGATTAGGATGTGATTTGGGGATCTTTGTATTATTATAAAGAATGATTTTTATGTTAATAATTCTATTAACAATGGATTGCTTCATACACCCCGCAACTGTTTTAATGAAGCAAATGATCTTTTACTGGATTTATGATTCTAAAGATATTTTTTGTAAATATCTTGTTATGTTCAATGTTGCTTTTGTAAACTCTAATGAAGAATTCTTGAATGAATTTCAAAAATTATCTTTTGGTAATTATATAGTTAAAAAAACTTGGACATAAATATATAATTGATCCATAATATAGATCCGGTCCAAGAAAAACGGTTTTCCAAAAGAAAGACCTAGCTGCAAAATCTGATTTTTTTCCCCACAAATCAAGGTTTCCGATTTTGGTAGGATTTCATAAAACTACTTATTTCCGAAAATATTTATATTCACTCCCTATAAAAGAAGATTACTTTGTGATGTTTTTACATACACTCTGGGAGAAGTTGTTCGGAACCCCTAACTAGGGTTTTTCATATTCCACTAATTTTTGGAAGAACGAGAAAAAGGAAATCAAGAAATAATGAATCTTCTGATGATCGTGTCAGATACGATGAGATTGAAAGGATCATATTTCCTCACAAAATAGAAGATGAACATGAACTCACCCCTTTTGTTGACAAATCATGTTTTTATAAATACAAAACTCTCAAAAGGATAGAGTTTACTGCTGAAAAAGATTTGATCCAGAAGTTTAAGAAAAGGATTACGTGAAATTTGTTTAAGATCAAAACTGGGGAAAAAAATTGATTTTGAGAAATATTCACCTGATTTGGTAAGAATTTTCTATGCTAATATTCACAATATTAATCATAAAAAACTTACCTTTGTTACTCTTGTTGGTTGTGGACTTTACTATGTCGATCGTAAGACTATTTCAAACATCATCAAGTACAATGTGGAATGTAATCACCTGATTACCGGAGTTAAAATTGAACATGATACCATTTGAACACGTCTCATTGGAAAAACGATTGGATGGGAAAATGGTAGGTTACCAACCAAAGATATACCTTTTCATTTAAGAATTTTCGAAAAACTTACTATAGCAACTTTATATGCAAGTACAATAGATAAGTCGGTTTGGGATAAGTATTTTGCAGAATTTATCTGCTTTCTGTTGAAAGAAGATTCTCAAATCGATCTATGAGGAATCATTGTCAGCCAAATGATCAAGATATCTGATTCTATTTCATCTTTAGGAATTATGAGGCATCTCGGTTTTCCATGTATGATTACCAAAATCTGTGAATTTATCATGGGAAACGACCTTGATGACATGAGAAGAAATAATGTTGTCTCTAAAAAGACTATAAGTCAAATGATTGGAGGACAAACCAGAATCAAATCGTTGAAAGAATTTCACATAATTTTAACAACAAGCCCCTTTTGGGTCATCTTAAAACTCTTGGTAGACAAAATAATTGTATTCAACAATAGTTAGCCTTTGCTTCTCGAAAAGATCCAGAAACTCTTAAAGGTATTCAAAACATTGAGTCAAAGTTTTGGAAGAGCGAAGGTAATAAAAAATCAGAAATAGAAAAAGGATGTCAAAAAGAACTTGAAGACAAAGAGTACTCTACTTTTTAATATCTCTTCAAGAAAATAGACACAAATTATTGATTTATTTCGATTATTGTATAAAGTCTATTTTTGAATAAAACTATCATTATTTATAAGTAAAATTATTATTTTATTAATTTTTCTTGTGATAGTTTACGATTACATAGCTTGTGCATGAATGTCTACATTTTTGTTATGTGTTTTCGGTTTATGGGATGTCTGATTTCGGTTTTCATTAACCTTAATATTCGATCTCATATGATATAACCCTTATGATTTGTGTGCCTCTTTTATTTAGTGGGGTTAAGTTCTAGCCCATGTTGGTAGGATTTATCAAAGGATCATAAGGTGTTCCAACTGAAACTCATATGTGAAAAGTCACAATATGTTGAATCAATTCGTGTTTACATGAGTTGTGTTTAGCATAACATATGTGTTTCAGGATTTTCAACTTTTGCTATTGGAACGCAGTAGTTAAAACCAATTCAACCTTTCTCTGGTAAAGGTTTCCTTTGTTGTTGTTTTTTTGTTCTTGCGAGAGGATGACAGCACACTGGGGGAGAGTTCTTATTTGAACTTGCGCTTAATGATATATCTTTCTGGGGAGAAGAGGATGCCGAATCTGAGGTAACAAATTTGTTAGTTAATCGTTTTCCTTTTTAATAAAATCTTGTTTATATTGCATATTGTAGGACCAGAATATCGCCACAACGATATTCTCGCGATGGAAACGACACTTCTGCGAGAAGCCCAAACATTTCTACAAGTATTAACAACACTTTGACGAGAACGTCGCAAGATTTCAACAATATTTGGCAAGTGTCACAAAAGAGTGATGTAACGGTTAACAATTAAAGATATATGAAGAATAAGTCTGCTTCACGATGGTTATAAAGTTGGCGATGGTGAAGACTAAAGTTCTGACGATGAGATCGCAGAGTAGATCCGAATTAAGGGGAAATCTTAGCTGTCTTCCACTATGTATTTTCCTATAAAAAGGGTTCGACTAAATCCAGAAAAGGATGATGTACTTTTGAGAGCTGAGAGAATTTTGAGGAGAGAGAAACTCCAAAAAGAAAGTTGTACTTCTGAGTTTTGATATTTCTTGTAAATCTTCCTGAAAGTGAATTAATAAAAGTGTTGTTGTTCATCCACAAACATGACTTAGTTTTCATAGATTCTTGACAAGGGTGTAGTGTGCAAAATCCTGCAACTACATTTTGGCGCCCGAAACAGGGATTGAATTAACGAAATAGAAGAAAAATCAAAGAAGAAAATGAAAAATGTTCAAGATTAAGGAAATCATTAAGTAAATCGGTGAGAAAATTGAAGGAAGAATGATCATAATCAAAAAGGATTGTAGAAAATTGAAAGGTGATGTAATAACAAAAGAAATGATTGATAGGTTTCATGAAAATATCAAGGGAAGGATACATAAACGGGATTTTGAAGGAAGGAAGATTGTGACAGTGGAGAAGGTATCATCATTGAAAGATTGGGAAAAACAAGAAATCACGTTTACAGCAGAAGAAATACCAGAAGAAGATTTAAGTCATACATCTCCATTGGTGGTCACAGTAACCACTATACCAATGAGAAAGAAGAAATCGATAAAATCTGAAGAAGAATGGGCTATGAATAGAACTTTAGTAGACACAGGAAGTTCTGTAGACATGATATTTTATCATACCTTCAAGAAGATGGGATATAAGGATGAAGAAATGTCTCATTCAACATATTATGTTCATGGCTTTGGAAAGTCTATAACAAAACCTAAAGGCGAGATAATGGTACGAATTCCACTAGGAGAAATTGAAACACAAATATCATTATGTGTGATAGATGTGGAATCACCGTACAATATGATACTGGGAAGACCGTGGATACATGCAATCAAGGTTGTGGCGTCAACATTAAATCAATGTATTAAATTTCCTATGCCTAGTGGAATTGGAGAAATTAGAGGAGATGTGAATTTCGCGAGATTGTGCTACCAGATTGAAGTAAGAAATTGTGAAGAACGTCCAAAGTTGCGAAAAGCTCGCAGAAAATTGAACAAAGAAGCAAAGAAAGAAGAGGAATATAAAATTTACATGATAAGGGCAAAAGAAGGAAAAGGGATACCAAGTGAAGTTTCGCGAGAAGAAGATGAATTCGCGAGAGAAATGAAAACTCCAACACCAATGGGAGAACCTGAAGCTAGTTACACCGCAGCAGAGCCAACAAAGAAAATAAATATCGGGAGCGAGGAAGAGCCTAAAATACTGAAAATTGGGACTAAAATGGAGGAGGACGAAGAAGAAAGAACAATAAATCTCTTGCGAGAATACAAAGACATCTTCGCATGGAGTATGGATGAGATGCCAGGGATAGACCCTTCAGTAGCATGTCATAAATTAAAGATCAACAAAGATGTGAGACCATTTAAACAAAGAATCAGAAAAATTGCAACAACATACCATTCTCAAATAGAAAAAGAACTACAGAAAATGCTAGATGCAGGAATTATAAGGCCAGCAAAATATCCAGATTGGATTGAAAATATGGTGGTGGTCCCAAAGAAAAATAAAGGGATAAGAATTTGCATAGACTTTACTGATTTAAACAAAGCTTGTCCTAAAGATAGTTTTCCATTACCAGATATTCCACAAATGGTTGAATCAAAGAAATGGAAATGATATAATATCTTCATTAGACGGATATAAAGGATATAATCAAATTCCCCTCGCAGAAGAAAATCAAGAGCATACAATATTTTTTGCTCCAAGAGGGTTATATTGCTATACAAAGATGCCTTTTGGCTTACGAAATGCTGGTGCAACATACCAAAAAATGGTGGAGAAAGAGTTCGCAAAATGAATACATAAAACATTAGAAGTGTACGTAGATGACATGTTGATTAAAAGCAAAGAATCTAAAAATCATGTACAGGATTTGAAAGAGATTTTCGATCAAATGTGACAATTCAACATCAAAGTGAACCCAGAAAAGTGTACTTTTGGAGTAGCTTCAGGGAAATTTTTGGGTTATATTGTATCAAAGGAAGGAATACAAGTTGATCCAGAAAAGGTACAAGCAGTTCGCGATATGCCAACACCAGCGACAGTTAAATATGTGCAAAAACTAAATGGACTCTTAGCCTCGCTGGGAAGGTTTATTTCGTGATCATCAGACAAGTGCAAACATTTTTTCGATATACTCAAGAAGGGAACAAAATTTAAATGGATAGATGAGTGTAAAAAGGCTTTTCAAGGAATTAAATAACAACTGATGAACATATCTATTTTACAAAAGGCTGAACCAGGAGAAGAGCTATTGATCTATCTTGCGACAACCACATACGCTCTAAGTGTCGTGTTATTCCGAGTAGATGCGGGGGTGGATAAGCCTATTTATTATATCAGCAAAACATTTAATTCAGCAGAGAGAAATTATTCAAAGATTGAGAAACTAATTCTAGCATTGGTACACGCAACTTTTAAGCTTCGAATTTACTTTCAAGCGCATAAGATCAAAGTGTTAACGAGAGTGCCAATTGAATCGGTGATGAAAAATTAAAAAAGATCAGGCAGAGTTGAGAGATGGAATGCACAAGTAGGGTACTTTGATATTCAATATGAAATTCTATCCTCGCCAAAATCACAAGTTATCGCAGATTTCTTAGCTGAATTTCCTTTAGAAGATGACGAAACTGTAGAAGAAATGATGGATATAGACGAAGAACATGGGGACCCAAAAGATCTATTAACAGAACCTGACAGATGGGAAATATTAGTGGATGGATCGTCAAATGGAGAAGGAAATGGAATTGGAATTGTTTTCATATCTCCATAAGGAGAAAAAACAGCTTTTTCGTTTTGATTAGAATTTGCATCCACTAATAATGAGACAGAATATGAAGCTGTAATCCATGCATTAAAGTTTGCGATAGAAATGAAGCTGGAAAATGCTAGAATTCCCAGCGATTCACAATTGGTTATTCGCCAGATAAAGGGAGAGTATACTACAAATGAACCATCTTTGAAGAAGTACAAAAAACTTGTTGAAGAATTGTCTGCGAGGATTCCAAAAATAAAATGGAGACACATATCAAGGAAAGATAATAGGCTTGCATATTATTTTGCTTTCATATCAAGTATGATGACGAACCCACTTGCGAGATGCATAAAAATTCAAACACTTTTACAACCGGCAATAAACAAAGAGGAAGAAGAGGTAGATGTAATGATGGTAGAACCTGGCGAGGAAGAAATAGGTAATAATGCTACAGATTGGCGAGCAGATCTTCATGCTTATTTGGCGAGAGGAGAAATCCCTATAAATCGATTAGAAGCACATAAATTAAAAAGTAGAGCAACCAATTATGAATTACAAGATGGGATATTATATCGCAGATCTTTTAGTGGACCATCGCTAAGATGTTTGACGAGAGAAGAAGGGCAAAAGGTGCTAAAAATGTTGCATAGTGGTGATGCTGGTAATCACAGCGGGGGTAGATCTTTAGCATATAAAACAAAGATGCAGGGTTATTATTGGCCATATATGCATGAGGATGCAAAGCAACTCTCAAGGCGTTGTGAATATTGTCAGCGATTTGGGAAAAAGATAATGCACCGGGAGCACCATTATCATCTTCATTAAGCGTATGGCCATTTGAAAATGGGGATTGGATATTGTGGGACCATTTGTACCTGGGTCTGGACAGAGAAGGTATCTGATTGTTGCAACAGATTATTTCACAAAATGGGGAGAAGTAAAGGCAGTACAACATATTCGCGATAAAGATATTTTTACATTCATCTTTGAAAATATAATCTGCAGATTTGGAATTCCAGCACAATTAGTATCTGATAATGGAAAGCAATTTGAGGGACAAAATATAGAATTGTTACTCAATGCATTTAAGATAAAATGTGGAAAATCTACTCCTTTATATCCACAAGCAAATGGTCAGGCTGAGGCAACTAATAAGACAATCGAGCAAGTGCATAATGCAATATGGGCATATAATACAACTAGACGAGAGGAAACTGGAATGTCACCTTTTTGTTTAACATATGGAGTTGAAGCTGTTCTACCAACAGAGGTTGCTATCCCAACAACAAAAAGAGAGGCGTGGGAGAAAAATCTAAGTGTTGTCATGATTTTACATGAGTTAGATGAACTAGAATAAAAGAGAGAAAAAACTCTACAACATATGGAAAATTACCAGCGAAGATTAGCTCGCGAGTACAACAAACGGGTCAAGAAACGTCAATTCCAGCCTGGCGATCTATTTTTGCGAGAAACGCCAAAATATCAGCAAGAAAGTGGTGGAAAATTAGCGAGAAAATGGGATGGACCATACATCATTAAAGAGATAATTGGAAATGGAGCATACAAATTAATGGATCCAGAGGGAAGAGATGTTGGGAAAAGACTTGATAGACCATGGAATAGATTGTTTCTGAAAAGGTATTATCAGTAGCAATTTCTGCGAGGTAAGAAATACAAATGTAAGATGAAACAATTAAAATTTTCTTCTTTTTCTATCACAATTTATGCGAGCATCATCGCAATAATAGCGAATAAAATTTCACAGAGATTAAAAGAATGAGACGAACCTTTATGGCGTGCACACTAGTTCGCGAATAAAATTTCATAAGAGGCAAATGTAAGACCTAATAGCGCGTCATATGAGGGGGTATCTCTTGACATGACTCAGCGATAAGGTTATACCGCTGCTGGAACCTGAGTCATGCAGATGTTGGGGTTAAAGAAAATCTATCCGGGAGAGAGATCTTGATTTTCCAACTATATAAGGTTATACCCTGATTGGGCGACCGAGAATCTCTTCCTATAAGTGCAGAGTATGACCAAGGCGCCGAGTACACGGTTGAGCCAAGGGTGCCCGGAGTATACGAAACTCTCTTGCCATCCTTGGTAAGTCTTGGCTACAATGCACTTGGCCTGAAGAAAACCCCACTTAGGGTGCAGTCTTGTAACTATAAGCCATATAGGCATAAAGGACAAGAGGCTGCGAACACAACTGGTTGTTTGAAAATCTGGATGGGGGGATCTAGTCTTGTATGTCCGATGTGCCCTCCTTGAAGTGGCAACCAGGGGGAAGATAAGGGCGGCACCCTCTATTAGGGAGCTGATAAGGGTCTTAAGACGGCAATGTCATGGGGATTTATGATCGCAAGATCATTTAGGCCTGTCATATTGTCGCGTGACGAAAATTATACAAAGGCAAAAAGCCTAAAGAGAATATGTTAAGATGAGATCAATGGGTCTTTGCGTGAAAGTGTAAAGACATCCTGCGATTTCATCGCAAGACGGCAATGTCACGAGGTTTTGTTCTTGCGAGAGAATTTAGACTTGTCATATTGTCGCAGAGATATTGAAAAGATACTGATAAGACAAGATCAATGGGTCAATACATGCAAATGTAAAGACGTCCTGCGATTTTGTCGCAGGGAAATGAAAAGGTTGGCCAAATAAGACCTTTAACTAGGAAGGCATAATAAGACCAACAGATTATTGCGATATTGCTCACAGTATTTATGATATTTGGCCAGTACTGAGGCATAATTTAATGCCAGTACTGAGGCATAATACATTTTTAATTCAACTAATATTTAATCTTTATGCAATTTTCTCTTATTGCAGATGAATAATAGAGGCAAGTATGGGAATGCATAGAATGATGAAATTATTATTCATCTATCATATGATAAAATTGCATTGATAAGTAACATACTTATATAGATTATTAAAAGATAACAGTTATATTGATTGTTTTGCAAAAGAGAATTGTTTTCTGACTCATACAGGCATAAGCAAAAGGAGTTTATATTGGCGAAGAAACTCGCAGTTAATTACAAAAAAGAGGAAATAATTATACAAAGAAGACAAAAGAAGAAGAAAACTAATTAGAATGATTGCCATCTTCATTGTCATATTTCTTCTCTTCATCATTGTCAGACTTTTCTTCATCGTCAGAGTTTCCCTCTTGTTCATCATCACCAATACTATATTCATCGCCAGAATCCTCAGCTTCACTATCAGAGATAGTAGGTCTTGGAACTTCTGTTGGGATCTCTTCTTCTAGATCAGGATATACAGAATGAGGGATATTATGATCATCACAGACCAACTTAATGAATTTATTGCGAGTAATAACAAGAGATCTGTTAAAATTCGCAGTAGTAGCGTTGAGACGGTCCTTTAATCTTGAATACTTCTCATCGAGAGCAATAAATTTGGTCGCGAGTTGATGTTTCTCATCTTCAAGTTCTTAAAGTCTCTCGCGACAATTCTTCTCAGCAGATACGAGAACGTGACAACGAATTAGAAGCATTATCAGGAAGAATATTAAAATGAAAAGTTAGCAAGAATTGAACAAGTTAACAACCTTTTCTTTCAGAAATCATGTCTCTAATTAAAGCAGCTTGTTCAACCTGGAGACTAACATCTACACCTAAGTCATTCCTGGCGTTGTCAAGAACCTTCGCAGCCCAAGCAAACTCGTCATCGCTATTAATGAGGAGACGAGATCGAACTTGAGTTTCCCTCGCAAGAAGATCTTCATTCTCGCGTATAAGTTTATCTCTGTCCATTTGAACATCAAGGAGAGTTTGATGAAAGTCTTCTAGGGTCTTGGATCCCTTTTTAATGGAAAGATCTTTCTCGTCAATAAGATCGCTATTCTTCTGTCTTAATCTATCTATTTCTTTCTTTGAATCAAGATAAAAGCGCCTATATTTATCAGTCAAGCCTAAATTGAACCTGTGTTCAATTTTTAAGAGATCAAATTTGGATCTAAGTTCATCTATGGAAAGAGATTTAATCTTATCATTTGAGAAATTACTTAAATAATTATTAAGACAGGCAAGAAGAGTATGATCATCTATAGGTTCATGAAAATTTTGAAAGAGTATAGCCCCGTCAGTAAGACCATAAATATCTGCAAGTTAAAAGTGGCCGCTTGAATAAGTTGTGATAGAATAAAAAGAATTAAAAAAGAAGGGAAATTAATCATACCATATAATTATTGGTTAGCTTTATCAAGATCAGAGATATTTTGCTTATTAACCGAAGCTTCAGCCTCCAACTATTTATTCTTCTTGCGAAGCTCAATAACTTCAGATTTTAATCTTTGTATATCCTGGCGAAGTTTAGCAGCTTTTTCTTCAGAGCTGGCACATCTTTTATCTAAATCAGAAGCAACAGCAAAAAAAGCTCTTCCAACCTGCGAAAGAAGAATATAAGTTGAGATCTAGCGATGAAGAAAATATATAAACAAGCTGAAAAAAATGAAAACTTACCAAAGCACCAAGAGAATTCAAGAGACTAGGAGTTAGCGATTTTTAGATTCCTTGGAGAGAATCATTATCCACCAGAATAGGGGCATCGCAAACTTTAGCGAGAGCTTGGGATGTTTTCTCAATAGTTTCATCCTCATCATTAGAAGTCATGCTATGGGAAATATCGCAAAATATTCTAGACAAATGAGTCATTGAAGAATCAGAAGAAGAAGAATTTTTTATTGATGGAAAACCGCTAACATTAAAACCCTCGTCATTATTATCTTTATCAAGATCAACACTTGAATTTTCTGGAATTGTTTGAGGAGTTGAAGAGGAAGAAGGTTGGATTTTCCTTTTCTTCAAAGGAGGATCACTAGAATCTTCACCACAAGGAGCAGAGGGTTTCCCTTTAGGAGGAATAATATCTTTATCTTGATCGCCAGATTCTCCATCATGAGGGGTAATAGGCTTTCCTTTAGCAGAGCCAGCAGATTTTCCTTTGCGATCAGTAGAAGATTTTCCCTTGGGTTTTGGCTCTAAGGGTTCAAGTTCTTCAATCTCCTGCGATCACAGATGAAGATAAGAAATAGGGGAAACAATATATTATTAAAATTTACAAGGAAATATTTCTTACTTCATCCGTGAAAGATTTAAGAGCAAAAAAGGTGCTGGGTTTCCTATGAGTTTGATAGCTGAGTTTCATCCTATCAATCTGAGACAGATCAAAATAGTTAGCGAGAATATAAAAAAGACAGTAAATGATAATAATATGAAAAGTTAAGAGAATATACTTCTTTAGTTCTTTCAGGCCATTTAAAGACCCAAGGTTGATATTCTGCGAGATTCGCAGGAAGTTCGCGAGAACCAGATATATAAAGACCTTCAAGACACAATGGAAATATGAACCACTTGTCATCGCTAGAATGGCGAGGACCTTGGTTAGTAGGTGTATGAAAATCAATATCCAGCATAAGAGCTTTGTCATCGCTAGAGACCTTCTCTTTTTCCAAACGAACACCCCAGCAGGTGCTATCTCTCTTCATAGGGACTATAATGTAATTTACAAAGAAGTTTTCCACAGTGTAATCTGCAGAAACAATGGGGACATTTTTAAATAAAGGATTCTTTGGAGCTTCAGGGTAACGAGTTCCTTTATTAGCACCGCGAGAAGCATATTCCAGTAGTAATCTGATACAATCTCCACCTAGTTGATATACTGCTCGCGAGAATCTTTCATCAGAAATTATTTGATAGAATAATGGGAGTTCTGGGTCATAGAGAGGAAGGGGAAGACCAGCTTCAAGTTGTCCTAGCGATACTATGATTTTTTCGCGAGAACATTGATCATCAGTAAATAATTTTAGAGAAAGTTCAGATCTAGAATCATGATCTGGAATTAAAGACAAGTTAAAACCTTTGATTCTGAGTTTCTCGCACATTTCATTGAAGGCCTTCAAGTTTTTAGCACCAGTAGCAACCATCTTTGAGTATGGGAATGAAAGGAAAGGTTGAAAAGAACAAAGAAATTACAGCAGTAGCAGAAGCGCAATTCTCGGAAGAACAGTAAGATTTGCAGAGAAGGAGCGGAGAATGAAGAAGAAAGTAAAAGAGAAAAAGATAAGAATGAGAAGAGTATTTATAGAAGAAGAAATTTCTCGAAGAAGGTGATAGTAATTAATGCCAAGGAAAGGCGTGGGTGGTCAAATCGCAGCGGTTAGAGGAGACGTGTCAAAAATTTATTTGAAGAAAAGATTCGTGAAGACAGCTGGCGAAGGACGGAGAAATCTGAAAAGATAAGCAATTATGGCATATTAGATTCTCATATCTTATCTTCTTCGCAGAAAAGACATGAGAATATGCAAGATGTAGGACTAGAATATCACCACAACGATATTCTCGCGATGGAAACGACACTTCTGCGAGAAGCCCAAACATTTCTACAAGTATTGACAACACTTTGAAAAGAACGTCGCAAGATTTCAACAACATTTGGCAAGTGTCACAAAAGAGTGATGTAACGGTTAACGATTAAAGATATATGAAGAATAAGTCTGCTTCACGATGGTTATAAAGTTGGCGATGGTGAAGACTAAAGTTATGACGATGAGATCGCAGAGTAGATCCGAATTAAGGGAAATCTTAGCTATCTTCCACTATGTATTTTCCTATATAAAGGGTTCGAATAAATCCAGAAAAGGATGATGTACTTTTGAGAGCTGAGAGAATTTTGAGGAGAGAGAAACTCCAGAAAGAAAGTTGTACTTCTGAGTTTTGATATTTCTTGTAAATCTTCCTGAAAGTGAATTAATAAAAGTGTTGTTGTTCATCCACAAACATGACTTAGTTTTCATAGATTCTTGACAAGGGTGTAGTGTGGGAAATCCTGCAACTACACATATATTTTGCTTTTGCTTTACAAAATTTCGGTACAATTGATATATTCCATAAAAATGTTGTGTATGGATGTATGTGTGTGTGACTCAATTGTTTTCGGTTAAGAAAAACTGTGTCAATTTATTTGGCTTGTTGTTTGTTATGTTCTTTATTGTTTGGGTATCAAGTGTTTTTGCTTAACGAAATTTCGGTGAAATTGCGGTGCTATAATGTCTATGTTTGTTTCAATTGCTTCCGGTTAAGAAAATAATTGTGCAAGTCAATTTATTTTGGTTTGTATGTATTGTTTATAGCTTAAAAAAATACAGAATCATTTGTTTATTCCAATTTGATTCCGGATAAGAGAAACTAAGTTAATTCCGATCTTAGTTAGACTTATCAAATTGTAGGATTCGGTTATTCAAGTCTAATCGAATACCTTGACAAGAAAAATAGTTAACTAACCTAGTGCTTGTATTCTAAAGGGAAAGGTCTAAGTTATTGTCGGAATAATAATTAGAACCTGATGAGAGAAATAAAGTTAATTCTGATCTTTATTTTGGTCCTATCGAAATAAGCGATTGTATATTTACAATCAGTTTAACAAGGGAATTAAGTTTATTAGTCGAATTGTTAAACTATTAGGAAAAAATGCTTTGGGCAATAGTATCCTTGATAACATATTAAAACTAAGTTACTTGTAGTTTCGGTTTTAATATTGGTTATCTAAAGTGGTATGTGAAACCTTCGTGCTCAAGTCTTATAGGTTATTTACAAGTCTTTTAGATTTGTAAGATCCTTTCGGTTTGACCTTTATTTGCACGGACCTTTGTCATTTTGTGACAAAATGGGGGAGAAATATCTGGAGTAACCAAGTAATTTGCAATCACTAAGGAAGAAACAATTGTGCTTAAACGTTGTATCTAACGAAAGAGTAAAGCATTGACTAAGGGAGGGGAGGGGAACATATCACATTGTTGTGTAGTATTCTAACTACAAAAGGGGAATAACAAAGATGTTCGTATTGAATATCTACCTATCTTACCTTTAGGGGAGTATAAGATTTGTTATTCAAATGTCAATAGCGGTATTTATTGATTGAATATATGCAAGTTATTGTGTTGTTAAAACTTGGAATCAAGCGTATGTATAATGAATTCTTGTAATTTGTTTATCCATATTTATTAAGAGTTTTGTCACTAAAATTGACTAAGGGGGAGATTGTTAGAGCATAGCACGGTTGAACCCACCAAGCGTTGGTATGTCAAGTTTGGTTGTCATATTTTAGTGTGTCAAAACTTATCTAAGAGTCGCTTGATTATGTACTAGTGACAACTTTGTTTAGGTTAGATTAGAAACTATAGGAAAGTTGATAGTACAATTATTACTCGAAGACTTGAAGAACGTGAAGAAGTAACTAGCTATAACGATGACATCATCCTTCCTCTTGAGGTTAGTAATATTGACTTGAACTATTTCATTCCTAATGTATCTTTCAAGTTGTGCTATATTGAAAACATAACTGCGAAGCTGTGTATTGGATATATTACTCTAGTAGTGAGATATGATCACATGATCATAGTATTACAGAATTAAACTACAATGTATAACGCTAATCTTTTGAACTTCGTATATATGACATCGAAATAATCTTATGAATGTTGTTATGATTATGTGAATGGGTAATGGTGAAGATTTCGTCCTAGGAAACAATGTTTTACATTTGTTTAAAGGAAGTACATTCATGAACTTGTTTTATGAATCGAAAGGTAAATCGATAGGCTTATTGATACTGTTATTCATTGCATATCTTTGGATTACCAATATGAGTGAGATGGTAGAACCGATCGTAACTTTGTTATGTATCTTGGTACAACTAATCACAATGCCTGACTTATGATTTGGTATGTGGTAGGCTTAGAAAGATACCTACAACTATGTATACTGAAAGTGCACAGTGTCGACAAGCAACACAGGGCAAGCACATGTCGAACCACAGAGACTTGGAGAGTGTAGAAGTTGATTCTAAATCCTTACTAAGAACTGATTCAGAGAGTAACCAAAAGGGGTTTGATTTTGTCGATACGACGAGATATTGGCTAAGACTTAAACAGAAAGTAATTTGAATTAAAATATGCAATTAACTCAAGGTGTAAATACTGAGAATATGGATACTAGGGTATTCAAATCCACCACTAACCTATGATATGCATTCAACTTGTAATATTATTCCTGTCCTTATAGCAGATTCAAGTCTACCGTGTATCTAAGGTGTTTCTCCAATGGATAATTTAATCACAACGAAAGTATTTCTCCAAAGCATTAACTGTCTAATTAAAGCACAACTAATCTGAGGATCAATATTTGGTTAAGCATGAGTTGCAGCATAATCAACATAGAGATATTCTAACTACAATGAATACATGGCATACATTGTGAGAGCAAGATGTTGAAAAACTTGGATTAAATTATAACTTTAAACAATTCTAAACTTTCAGGAACAATATACAAGATATGAATATATAACAATAAGTTACGGCTTCATCTAAACCCTAGCAAATGAAACTAGAACATGAATAACATTATAACACAACTGAAATTAAGAAACTAGTATGAACAAGCTATTCTTGGATGCCTCTTCAACACAAAAACACCCTCTATTTATACACAACCTTCCTTGGATTCGAAAATGAGAGAGAGACACCAATTCAAAACTTCAATCTTCTCCTTAATTGATGCTTGCTTTTAATTAGAATATAATTCTAATTTTCCTTAATTGATTGAGTGATTGAAGGGGAGGTGGCTCTTTTGGGGATAAGGAAAACAGATTTGTTGGGTCTTTTGTGCGATTTGGGAGGATAAAATAGGCTGCTAGGGTGTGAGACGGGAGCAGCGAGAGTTGATGCATTGATTGGAGATGCCGTTGGATGCACATTGGTTATATCAAATCCGATGGCTCAAGATGGAGACGGGCTTGGGTCTTAAATCATGAGTAGTTTAAACCCATGTATTTGTAAACAGGTTGCTACTGATGCGCAAGCGGGTTGCAACACTTCCATAGACGCTAGCCTCCAACTTTCTGCTCTTTTGGCTTCTCAATTCATCCAAGTTTTATTTAGTACCTAAAAACACAAAATTAATTAATACGAATATTTATTCTTGAAAATAGTAAATATACAAAATTTGGGATAATATATGATTTTAAAGCGCAAAAGATGAGTTAAATGCCAATAAAAAGGTGTATGAATATGCAATATTTGGCACTCATCAGTATGACTAGTTTTGATTAATTAGTGTGACCGATCTTAAGTATTGTAATTGGTGTGAATAATCCTAGTAATTGGTGTGACCGATCACAGAGTGTTGTGTAATTGATCCTTGTAATTGGTGTAACCGCTCATAGTGACTGGTGTGACCGATCACAAGCAATACCATGAGTATATGGTAACTGGTCCTGGTAATTGATGTAACCGATCCTGGTAACTAATGTAACCGGTCCAGGTAACTTGTGTGACCGATCACAAGTGTTTTCATATTAGGGTATAACCGATCCTAGGGATTGGTAAAACTAATTGAACCCATGGATTTAATTTGATGTTTGATCAATCACATAGTAGTATTAGAATACTGGTGAAACAATTATAAACTTGTTTGGAAGTGTGGTATAACCGATTCCAAGAATGTAAATATGAAAGATGATTTACATAGAAAATATTTCAACATACTTTGAACACGTACAGTAACTCTTATCATTTATTGTTCAAAGATATTCATTAGTACTCAAAGAGATCATGTGCCGAAATAAATTAAGAATCTTTTAATTAAGGTTTTGGTTTTATATGCTTTAATTAACAGAAATTAAATACATATCTCTAGAGAATAAAAATTAATAATGTGCATTTACTAATTGGAGATTTTATATTAAGAGATTTTGGAAAATATTGGACAAGCATTTACTGGAATTATGAAAACCGAATTTTGCCATTCATTGCATATCTTGAGAATATTTTCGGCTTTGAAAATTCCTTGGCTTCCAAACATCCTTGATCTATAAATACCTAAGTTTGAATTTCTAGAAAACTATCCTAAGAGCCAGCAAACTTCATCTTTTTGTTGTTTCAGGTGAAGTCATCTATCTGGAGAGAAAGTACCATAATTAAGCGAAATCTCTTACGACCACTCATTTAAAAATTTATGTGGGATCAAGAAGCTCCACGAGTACCGTTGGTGGGAAACAAGATAATTGCAGTGTTATTAGTTTTTGATTGATTTGATTGACTAACGGTTGTTGAAACTTTGATTGCACCTAGTTTTTTTATTCTTGAGAATCTTCTCTTCTGATATAAGATTCACTCACACTAGATCGAAGTATCGACGGGATTTTTAGAACTGTTTGTAGATCTAAAGACATCTTGTGATAATCCATTGTTAACAGACTCCATTTTGTGCATGATTGATCACAAGATATTCAAGTGGTGTTGTGCAGTTTTAATTGAAGATTAAAGATGAAGAAGATTTCATATTGGTTTCTCATATCTTTGTGTTGTACAAATCTTGATCAGCTGGGATCCAACTAGAATCGGATTTATTCGATTGATAGTTGCGTGAGATCGGTAACGACTAATAGTTCTCTTGTGATCTATTTTGATTGTTACAAATCCGAATCTTATTACTTCAGTAATAAAGATTGGATTAATCTAACCGTCCAAAGGACTTCATTAGCTTAAACGGAAGAGCCTTTGCATATGACTTGAGATCTCTTATCTTAAAGAATTAATAGAGTTTTTACCAAACATATTTGTTGTTCCTTTATTGTTTAGAATACGATCCAAAAAAATTGTTCCAGTGCATGCACTCATCGAAGTCGGAAGTACGGGGATACTGAGGAAACTAAGTGAACTAGGGGTAGTTGTTTGGTCACAACTATACGAAGTTGGTTTAGATTTTGTATAGCGTCTTAATTCTGAGAGTATTCAATTCTGGACTTGGTCCCGGGGTTTTTCTGCATTTGCAGTTTTCCTCGTTAACAAAATCTTGTTGTGTGTTTTTCTTTCTATTTGTGAAAAAGCGGGGGCCTAACAACCTCACCTAATTTTTATTTTATCAATCTGTATGGACAAACTCTAATATAATTCCAAGAGAATCAACTAGACAGTCAGATTCAATCAATGGAAATATACCCAAAAGTTGTATCTCTGTTTCACAATGTAATCAACAAATCAAACAGATAAATATCCGCGAGCCTGATTATTATGTCAAACAACTTGTACGGTACCAAAGACTAATGTTCAAGTGTCAATCAATTTATATCTACAACCAAAGTTGGATTATCTAATTGATTGAACTACGCACAACCTGTGATATTTCAATTATATACACAAATATAATGTGGAAAAGAAATAACACAGACACCAGAAATTTTGTTAACGAGGAAACCGCAAATGCAGAAAAACCCTGGGACCTAGCCCAGATTTGAAAACCACGCTGTATTAAGCCGCTACAGACACTAGCCTACTCCAAGTTAAGTTCGGACTATAATATAGTTGAGCCCTAACCAATCTCGCACTGATCAAGGTACAGTCACGTTCCTTACACCTCTGAATCCCAGTAGGACTCTACGCACTTGACTCCCTTAGCTGATCTCACCCACAACTAAGAGTTGCTACGACCCAAAGTCGAAGACTTGATAAACCAATATGTCTCACACAGAAAAGTTTATTGGATAGATAAATTTGTCTCCCACATAAACACCTAAGAATTTTTGTTCCGTATTTTGATAAATCAAGGTGAACGGGAACCAATTGATACACGAGACTTATATTCCCGAAGAACATCCTAGTAATATCAATCACCTCACAATAATCTTAATCGTATGGTAGCGAAACAAAATATTATGGAATCACAAACGATGAGACGAAGATGTTTGTGACTACTTTTTATCTTGCTTATTGGAGATTAAATCTCGAGAAAATCTTAGAGAAGATAGTACTCAATCACAATAGAAAAAAACAAGATCAAAACATGTAACTATAGTGAAATAGTTGGGTCTGGCTTCACAATCCCAATAAAATCTTTAAGGCGTTAACCTACAAGGTTTTGGAAAAACCTAAGGTTAAAGGAGAATCGACTCTAGTCGCAACTAGTATCACATAAGAGGTGTGGATATTAGGTTTCCCAGTTGCTAGAGTTCTCCTTTATATAGTCTTCAAATTAGGGTTTGCAATCAATTTTACCTTGGTAACAAAGCATTCAATATTCACTGTTAGATGAAAACCTAATTAGACTCAAGCTAATATATTTCAACCGTTAGATCGAACTTATCTTGTTACACATAAATGAAAAGTGACTTCATTTAGATATGAGTAACCGTACTTAAATGTGTATACCTTGTTGGCTCAACAATAGTTAAACGAAGTTAGCCATATGAACACTTTCATATCAACCTTATTCATCTTTACCATAACTAGTTCAAATGACTCAAATGAAACTAGTTCTAGAGTTGTTCAATTGTTTATATTCTCATAGAAGTATACAAGATACAATTGAAGAAAAATCGATTTTGATTCACCCGAATAGATTCATGAACATTATAGCCACGGTTTGCAAAAGATTGTATTCCTTAATATATAAATGTATTAGTTCATGAAAAAACCGATTTTAGAACATAACCTACTCTGTATGCAAATGGGTACGCATACCTAAGTGTCTGGAGTAAGTTTGGGTTCGCCAATATGCGAACGGGTTCGCATACCTTCCAAAATTCACTTGAATTTCCGGAACTTTAAACTCACGCCAGTACGCATACTTGTTCCCGGACTTCCATAGACCAATCAGTACGCATACGGGTATGCATACCATGGTTCCCGGACTTGGAATAACTTGCAACAGTTAGTATACAAGTACGCATACTTTGTTATATCCAATCATGGTTAATAGTTCTAAACTCCCAATTCAATCATTGAAACATTCTTAGAAGACGATAATAGTTGTCTCACCCAAACTATTAGCTTCAAAGCAATTTTCAAGTGATCGATAGATCAATACGAAACATTCCGAGTCTACATCAAAAGTCTGTCTCACACAAATCATGTAAGATGTTACCAGATGATTTTCACATGATCATCTTTTGACTTTCATCTAGAATATAAAATGAACTTGGTTAAAGTGAAAGCTTACTAACACATATTTCAAGAAATATGTAAGCGAGTTAAACTCAGCTGGAAATATCAAATGTGTATAATCGAAGTCTATATAGATATATGACTTTTGTCTCAAATAGGATATAGAGTAGATAGACTTTTGAGTGATAGATGAGTCCAAGTATTCACATACCTTTTGTTGATAAAGTTCCACAAGCTCCCCTTAGTAGTTCCTTGTCTTCAATCGATGAATGCCGTGAAGTCTAATGCTCAACTACACTTTTTATCCTAATCCGAGACTTATCTATAAGTAGACTAGAAATCAGGACTCATAGTTTTGGAAATTAAACTTGACAACAAGCTTGAGATAGAAATGCTTGCGAGTTCGACCGAGCAGTGCTCTAATAATTTTTTATATAATTTGAAGTAAATTACACAAACGTTAACTCCGCTTTACTTTATAGTGATCTTATAGAGTTTGGTTAAGTCCGAACCTATTATCAAGTAATCATACTTTTCGTATCAATAGACAATCACACAAAGTGTGAATACCGATTTGTAGTATTGTCTCGAATTTTCCATAGACAATCACTTTCAGTAAGAGGACTTATAAAGGGATAAAATAAAGATTGTGGTGTATTTGGGTACCCTCGCCTTTTCACAACCAAAATTGCAAATATTTTGAAGTTTTCCTCTCGTCTTAGCCGTAAAATATTTTCCTCCAATAATATTGTTAGCATCATGATTCCTTTAAACCCAGAGGTGTCGTGGAGGAGCATATTATTGTTCAACAGGAATATCCTGACTAGGGCCTTTCTCCTCGTCACTATAAATATCAGGATCACCAACTGTTGGAACAACTTCTACTGATTCTGGGATTTCTTTGATTTTCTTAATTGTTTCTGTTGGAGGCAATTCAGCAGGAGAGTCATCATGACGAAAATTGCTCATGTCATCAATGATGACATTTTTTGATTCCATCATAACCTGGGTTCTGAGATTAAATACTCGAAAACCACGACTGTCAGATGCATATCCAAGAAAGATACCTTCATCACTTTTAGAATCAAATTTCCCTTTCTGCTCTCGATCTTTCAGAACGTAGCACTTACTTCCAAACACTCTGAGATAATGTAAGTTGGGTTTCTTACCTATCGCAACTCATAAGGAGTATTTAGGGTTTTTGACCGTAGATAGGCACGGTTGATCAAATAGCATGTTGTAAAAATATCTTTTCCCCAAACTTTAACGGTAAGTTTTTGTTATGGAGCATTACCCTTGCCATTTCTTGGATGTTCCTATTCTTACTTTCTGCAACTCCATTTGCTTGTAGAGTAATGGGTGGTGAGTATTGTTGAATAATCCCCAGTTTGTCACAAAATTCAAACATCTTGGTGTCCTTGAATTCAGTTCCACGGTCGCTTCTAATTTTCTTTAGCTTGCGACCTTGTTCATTCTGGATTATATTAATAATAAACTTGAATTCATCAAGGGTTTCATTCTCATAAGCTAAAAATATTACCCAAGTGAATCTGGTGTAATCATCTACCATAACTAAAACATACTTCTTCCCAGCAACAATAGGTTGTTGAATGGGGCCGAAGAGATCCATATGAATTAAATCAAGTGGATATTTAGTGAGAATATCTCGAGATGATTTACGTGGAGCTTTCGTTTGTTTACCTTTTTGACAGGCACCACAGACACCATCAATCTTAGCATTGATTTTGGGAACGCCTCTAAAAAGTTCTTTGTTAATGATCTTAGTTAGAAGGCAATAACTGATGTGACCAAAACGTTCATGCCAAAGATGTGTAGATTCCACCTTAGTCAAATTGCAAGCATTACTGAACTGAGTATCTAAGAGATAATGGTTATTTTTACCACGAGTTCCCTGAAAAATTACTTTTCCATATTTTTCTACAATGTCACATCCATTCGCATTGAAAACAACTTTATGGCCTTTGTCACAAATTTGACTAGCAGAAAGGAGATTAGCAGTCATACCTTTAACGTATACTACATCATGGATTTCAGGAACTCCATGTAGTTTGGTCGTCCCATTCTTGCTTATGTAGCAAAATACTCCCATCTCCGAATGTTACTGGTCCTCTTTCAAAATCGCTTGAACTTACAAACCATGAAAGATCTCCAGTCATGTGCCAGTTATACCCACTATCAAGGAACCATTGAAAAGGTGATGTTGATTTTAGAGCAAAAGCTCTTATACTAATACTACTATCCAGTTTGGGTTTTCTTGTTAGATCTGTACACCTTTTTAGAGTAGTAAATAGTTGTTCAGCTTTCTTATGAAGATCACTAGAAACCTTTAAAATTTTCTTGAAAGGTGTACATGTATGCTGAAAATGATCATGAGAAACACAAAACATACATGTACCAACATATTTAAACTCATGTGAAAAGTTCTGAGTCACATCAGGTTTCACAAAGCCTAAACCTCACTTATCACCTGATTTGCGATTATTATTCAGGGAAGAATTAAAGGAGTTTCTCGCATCCATTGAAGATACTTTGACAGACTTCAAATCCTTATATTTTGCAATTTCTGCAATAAGATCAGAGTTGATCCAGATTTCTTCATCCCACTTCTTCTAAAGATTAACTAGCTCCTCAGAACGTTCTCGAAGATCAAAGTTTTTGATATAAATTTCACAATGAAGACCATCAATTTTCCTTATCAATTGTTGTTTCTCTAGACAAAGATTTTTGATGATTTTTTCTAGATCAAAGCACTCAACCTCATCGATGGTTTCTAGAACATACTCATAGTTGAGTAGATCAAATTCTGGTAAAGCGTTTACTGTCCATAGAGTCAGATTGCAACAAACACATACTTATGAGGTCTTAAACGTGTTTGCATGCACTAATACTAATTAAAAAGTGGGGGTATAACAACCACATCCAATATTTCGTTAGGAAATTTGTATGGACTAACTCAAATATAATTCTAAGAGAATCAACTAGACAGTCAGACTCAATCAAGGAAAATATATCCAAGAGTTATATCTTTGTTTCTCAATGTAATCAGCAAATCAAACAAATAGAAATCAGCGGGCCTGATTATTATGAGAAACAAGTTGAACGGTACCAAAGACTAATGTTCAAGTGTCAATCAATTTCAATCAACAACCAAAGGTTGAATTTACGAATTGATTGAACTACGCACAACCTGTGATATTTCAATTATATAAACAAATATAATGCGGAAAAGAAATAACACAGACACCAGAAGTTTTGTTAACGAGAAAACCGTAAATGTAGAAAAACCTCGGGACCTATTCCAGATTTGAACACCACACTGTATTAATCTGATATAGACTCTATCCTACTACAAGTTAACTTTAGACTGGAATGTAGTTTAGCCCTAACCAATCTCACAATGATCAAGGTACCGTCGCGTTCCTTACATATATGAATCCCAGCAGGACTCTACGCACTTGATTCCTTTAGATGATCTCACCCACAACTAAGAGTTGCTACGACCCAAATTCGGAGACTTTATAAACAAATCTGTCTCCCAATGAAAAATCTAGTCTGATAGGTAAATCTGTCTCCCACAGAAATACCTACGAAGATTTTGTTCCGTCTTTTGAGAAATCAAGGTGAACATGAACCAATTGATAATCCGGTCTTATATTCCCGAAGAACAACCTAGAAATATCAATCACCTCACAATAACTTAACTACATGCCAGTAGAACAAGTTATTATGGAATCACAAAGAATGAGATGAAGAGCTTTGTGATTACTTTTTATATCTTACCTATCGGAGTAAATCTCGAGCAAATCTTAGTAAAGATAGTACTCAACATGATAGATCTTCATCTTCAATCGATGAACATCGTGAAGTCTAAATCTCAACTACACATTCTATCATAATCCGAGACATAGTTATAAGTAGACTAGAAATCAAGACTTATAGTTTGACAACTAAACTTTACAAACAAGCTTGAGATAGCAACGCTTGCGAGTTCGACCAAGCAGTGCTCTAACACAAACAACCTTGGTCTATAAATACTTGAGTTTCCAATTTTTGTAAACTGTCCTAAGAGCCAGGAAAAATTCATTCATGTTATTTCTGGTGGAGCCGTCTATTCGTAGAGGAAAGTACCCCTAATTAGGCGAAATCTCTTACGACCGCTCATTTATAGACTTTTGTGGGATCAAAAATCTCTAGAGTACCGTTGGTGCGGGAAACTAGATAATTGCATTGACTAACGGTTGTTAAAAATTTGATTGCACCTAGTTTGATTATTCTTGAAAGCCTTCTCTTCTAACATAAGGGTCACTCAAACTAGATCAAAGTATCGATGGGATCTTTGGAACTATTTGTAAATCTAAAGACATCTTGTGATAACCCATTGTTAACAGACTCCGTTTTGTGTGTAATTGATCATAAGAGGATTAAATTTTGTGTTGTGCAGGTTATTAAGAAGGCAATTGAATATTTGAAGACAAAGAAGATTTTCTTATTAATTTTCGTATCTTGTGAATGTGTGCATACATCTTAACCGGCTGGGATCCGACTTAGATTAAATTTATCTAATCATAAAGTCGTTTAGATCGACAACTATTATTTGGTTGTATTTTTCAATATGTGAATCTGATAGTTGTGAATCTGAATCTAAGTTACTGATTCAGATTGATATTACCATACAAAGGAGTTTATTAGATTAAACATAAGTTCCTTCGTCGACTATTCAACATATATTTTATACTAAAGATAATTGAAGTGGTTACCAAACAGTTCTATTCCTTTACTGTTTGGAATAAAATCTAAAAGATTTGAGTACATAAAGACTTTACTTAGTAAAGAAACTTAAGAAAATGATTTTTGTATTACTTGGTCTCAACTATACGGAGTTGGATTTGTTCTTTGTATAGTGGCTTAATTCTGAGAGTGTTCAAAACTGGACTAGATAAGTTCCGGGTTTTTTATGCATTTGCGGTTTCCTCGTTAACAAAATCTTGTGTTGTGTTATTTACTTTACTTCCGCATTATAATTGTTATTAGGGTTTTATGGGTGCACAAGATAACACCCAATCATTGGCATTGGAAATTATAAACACTAATAAAAAAAATATGAGAGATATTTTCTTGTGTATTGGAGAATGGAAACAATCATGGATTTTTTGAATTTTTCTCTATATAAGTGTACACTTTCACTTCTCCAATGCATAACATATTATCTCTCATATTTTTTTATTGGTTTTTATCATTTCCAATGCCAATGATTGGGTGTTATCTTGTGCATGGGTGCACAAGATAACAAAACCCTTGTTATTATAATTAAGTAAATAATACTATGGTGTGTTAATCTGAATTACTTAACATTGATCCTATAGTCAATCGGTTTATAACCATAACTATTATCAAGTAAATATCTTATTGTCGTATTGTCTCGACTTTGTCCATAGACAATCACACAAGGTATAGGACTTATAGGTTGAAATTAAAATATTGTGTTATATTTGGGTACCCTCGTCTTATCACACGACTATATACCAAATATGGTATATACTGATAAGTACGGCTTCCAACAATTCTGGATTCAGCTTAAGTTTTTATTACCAGAACACATGAATGTGGTTGTTGTTACTAAGATGGGAGAAGTTACGGGTATTGAACCAAAAGACGTCATTCCGTTTGGAAGTGATCCAGTCGAAGTTTGTGTAAATATTGATCTCTATTTCCCCCATGCGAAGAGGAGTTAAAGCCATCACCGATGCTTGATTTTCCAGGCGGATCAATTTTTTTTATGAAAGACAACCTAACGGCATATGTCCCGATTGTTATGTTATCAACAATTCTAAAAGTGCATGTAGGGACACAACTAATTTCCTTGTTAAAGCACATGACAAACCATACTTTTTTGGTAAATTTAGCAATATCCCGAAAAATATATCGACAACTTCCATAAAGATATAGCAATTAAGCACAAGTTTATTTAAGAACTCTCCCCCATTAATAAGATGTCATTCTCAATAGAAAAACATGAGTGACCTTTTTCTTTATAAAAGAAAGATTTTTTTGTACATTAATAAATCAGATGGATTTGTATCCGAAAATCGAATTAAAATAATCTCAATGCCAGTTACGGACACAAAGATAATTTTGATCGATATGACTCAACATACGAGAATCTTACGGAGTGTGTCAAGCAGTAAAAACACAAAAGTGTGATCACAAGTAGATCAATACTGCGAGAAAATTCTAAAAGGGTTTGTTCTATTTTTTGTTTATAAAAACATAATAGATTTAACTTCTGAGAATATATGAAATATCAGCTCGATTCACGAAAACGTAAAGGCACATATATTTCATATGACTTTTTCAATAATTAAACTAATAATGATTACATACTACAAGTTCATCTTCCAACAACTCTAGAATTTAAGTAAATAAAATTAAAAACATGCAAGATAAAAATCGTTGGAAATAGCTTGTGTAATCACATTTTTTTGCTATACCAGACAAAAAAACGAGATCATATGTAGTCTGTGACTTGCGTTTTGAGAAAGCCAGGGTCATCAGAGGCTTTTCCCATTTCCGAATTGAAAAGTTTGAGATCCATTTTGGCATCAGAGAATTGTTTGAACATCACTTTGATGTCACTCATAATGTTTCCAACCAAATCTCAGGACATCTGAACCGGCCTTGAACCTGTGTGTTCTTGAGCAAAGTAACAGTATATTGTGACAGGATTATCGTAGAACTCAACAATACCTGTGGAGCCATCATCCTCCTTTTTCTTGTTATCTTCCTTTATGTTGTTTGAAAACTTAGAAGCATACATGGTTCGTGAATGTTAGTGAGTTATTTTAGCACTTTTGTATATAATACAAGGTGAGTGAACCTTATATATATATATCACAATTTCTAGGTTAAGAAACCTGAGGGAAGAGAGATTTTTTCCAGAATCTTCTGAAGAGGATTTGACTCATGGGTTTGACGCATATGGGTCCGCGAGCACAAGAGTTGTGTCCGGACACATTTAAGAAAACAATGTTAATCAACCTTAGCTCAATAGATAAAAATATAGAGTACAAGAGATAGTTGAGATGACGTAATCAAAGTTGAAATACTAATAGAGAAATTCAAAACTGAATATAAGGTACACAGTACCAAAAACATCATGTGTCAATAAAAATATCATTCTTGAACATATTGTGCTTCCTCCTTTTCATGATTCAGGAGGAGGCATGATTTACCATAATCAAATTATGTTATGGCAGGCATCCGTCAAATGCCCATCTTGAACAACAAGATTCTTAGGTAAACTTCAATGATTTGTATTTGTTTTAGTAAATAAATAGTTTTCATTCTTAAGGGAAGAGGACGTAGAATTCTTAGCTATATTCGGCCTTCTCCTTGCCTTCCTGAAGTCCTTGAATTTTCTAATCTGTTTTGTGAGCTCAAAAATTGTATGTTGAAACCTAGTGCGAAGGTTCAAAAAAGTATGGTTATGTATTTCTGAGACGGATTTTTTCGGTATCCTTTTCTTCTCGTTAATTTTTTATTATTTCTCGGAGAAGGATCTGCATGACAATTCACGTTAGAATATTTATAGAACATCCGATCTTGTCTTTGTCTCTACAAGGTTAACCTTTTGAAAATCATTACAATTGTGAAAAGTCTTTGTAGAACATTTATAGGCAAAACTCGGTTTATAAACATCACTGATTCCTTTGCCTAAAGGTTGGACGTTGACAACCCATAATGTCAAGAATAATAGTCTTAACATATGATTTTGGTTTGATTACTTCTTGTGATGCCCAAACAAGTACATCATGAAAGCTTTTCATTTCGGGTATATTAATTATATGTCCCTACTTTTAACTCCCTACAAATATATCCTTATGCAACAATAAATATGTCCCTCCTTTTTTAATAACCTTATCCATTAAATATTAGATTACCTTAATACCCCCACCCATATAATATTTTTTCTTTATTTCAAAATACAACAAATTTCTTCCTCTACCACTTCACCACTAGCACCACCACCACCAAACATTCAACTACCATTCCACCACCACCACCTACCAACCACCACCACCACTAATATTCCACCACCACTCCTTCACCGCCACCATTACACCACCAATAGTCCTCCACCATCACTAGTCTGTTGCCGCCACCACCACAAGTTAATCGTCAGCCACCACCATCAAATCCTACCGCCGCCACTGGTTCAAATATTTTTGTATCAACAACAATAGTTGATCCAAATAAAAATAGAACCAACAGTAGAAGTTTATCTAGTTTATCCAAGAAAAAAGGATCAAAAGTAGAATTTTATCTAGTTTATCCAAGAAAAAAGGATCAACAGTAGAAGTTGATCCAATGTTAGTGGATCAACAATGGAAGTTGATCCATGTAAAATTGGATCAATAATGATAGTTGATCCATGTAAAATGGAGTGACTTGGCGTAAGTCGAACAAGCATCATCTGACATAGAGTCAGTCATGCTACCATTGCACCACAAGTTCAACATTGGGACAAATTTACATGATTTAAACTACAAAAGCATGAGTTCAAAGGATCAACAACAGTAGTTGATCCCATATAGATGGATCAACAACCATAGTTGATCCAAAATCACTGCCTACTTCAACCCAGATAACCACCATATTTCATTACATGTAGCTTCATAAACACCAACAGCTCCAAGACCAGCTTCAAAACCAATCTCAGTTGAATCAACAATGGATGTTTATCTATTTCAGTTGGATCCATAGTGGATGTTTATCCATTGCAGTTGGATCAACAATAGAAGTTTATCCATTGCAGTTGGATCAACAGTAGAAGGTTTGTGATCAGACCTGGTTCACGATGAACACGGAAGAAAGACCACGATGAACATGGAAGATTCGATTCTCAATGAGTGAAGACAGACCTATAAGAAAGCATTATATGACATAAAATAACATAAAAAATGAAATCTAAGGAATCTAGAAAGTTCATTTTAGAATCAGTCCATTAGCATAACAAGCCAAAAATCCCATAATTGAAGCCACATTTGTCCTTCCATAATTGGGATGGTAAAACAAGCCACACTTGTCCTTATTTAATGTTTTGTGAGTTTACTTCAATAAAGAAAGTACAAAAATCTGAAAGATGGTATGCTAGTTTTACTGGATAAATATTCACCACATAACAAGCACAGTACTCTTTGAAAGTATTAAACCTTAACCAGCTAGACAAATATAACATATGGCAAATCAAATGAAATGAAATTAAAGAATAAAATTAACGGATCTCTGTCAAAACTCACATTTTCATCATGCAAAACCTTCTGGCACTACTCCCACATTTTGTTCAGATGGCACAGTTCCGTTAACTCACTGCAACCAACAACATAACATTCAACAAAAGTTAATCTAAAGCTTAACACAGCTTCTTAAATCGAAATGTTTCACACATAGGCGCAAAGCGAACCTGACTGTTGATATCGATATTTGGTTTCTCATTTATGGCGATTAATGGAGCTCCATTGTTTTGTTCTTTGAGTTGTTGACTGACGTTGTCCATCATCCACCTATGCTGCATCTGTTTCAAGGAATTTCTCACACTCATCCACCTTTTCTTCTGCCGTTAATAAACCAATTTAATTTTAACACACAAATTCTAAACTTGCAACTACATCAACTTCAGAAGAGAGATTCTCAAAAAGGTTGACGAATGTTCATTTGAAGCTTGCAAATTCACCACCTTCTTTGAGCTACACACCAGCTAATTGTGAACCACCACAAACAATTAGAATCACCACTATATCTATCTCCAATACATCATTCCAACCAACCAAAACCACCACAATCGATCAGTTTAAACAGTAAAATTAGTTTTCAGGTAATTGAATTATTGTCCCTCCTTTTGATGGGCCTTCACAAATATCCCTAGCGGACTTTACAAATGTCCTTGAAGGCATAATTAAAATACTTTTAAAAACACAATTGTTATAATTCGTTATTTAACCTCCCTCTCTTATTTCCTTCTTCTTCAATTCTTAATTTTTATCACCGAAGAAAAAAAAATTCAACGCTCTCACCACCATCATCTCCATCGTATCCCACCGCCACCACGATCTCCATCGAAGCCACCTCCACGGCCAACAAGAGCAGCCACCGACGATCTTCTGCCGTTAGGGTTCTCCTGGTTATGTTTGAAGACGAATAATATTGAGAAGGAATTAACAGTTTGAATCTAAGGTTTACTATTGTTGTTGAATAATTGATGATTGAATTAAAATCAAGAAGAGCTGGAGATTCAAGAGGATGAAGGTGTTGCTGCTGATGTATGTCAGAATTAGGGGTTGAGATCTTGAAAGAAGCAGAGATGAGTTCGAATTAATGAGGTGCTGCTGTAATTGCAGCTAATGGAGATCGAGAAGATGTTGAGAGATAAAACAACAAAGTTGAGATGGGATTTCTGTGAAGATTAAGCCACAGGAAGAGAGAACAGATCGATAAATAGAAATGTTGATGTCGATCTCAGAGATTATGGGACCTGGTGCTGTTTGAATCATGTGGGTTATGGTGAATGATGATTTTCATGGGTTGTAGATGAAATCGAAGGTTGGGTTTTGCTAATTGGAAGATTCAAAAACAATATTGCGCTGAATTTGAAGTTATATGATATGAGCTGTCCTTAATTTGCGGTGATTGATTTCGAGTGATTAAGAAGGGAGATGGATCTGCTGCTGTGCAAGAAATTGATGAACTGGGAATTGAGAATTTGGTATGGATGAACAGGTGATGATCAATTGATGTTGTTTATATTTTTTTATGGGATCAACAATGGTTGTTGATCCATCTATATGGATCAACTCCTGTTGTTGACCCAATTTTTTATTGGATCAACAACCATCTATATGGATCAACTCCTATTGGTTTTGGTTGGAATGATGAAATTGGTGTTGGATTTTGGTTCTAGTTATTTTGGTGGTGGCGCTGGAGATGTGTGATTTTGTTGGTGGCGGTAATGGTGGAGAGGTACGAATGAGAAATTAGTCATTGAAATAGTAGTAGAATGATGGTTCTGGTTGTTGTAGTTGTCGAGATTGGTTTTGAAGCTGATCTTGAAGCTGTTGGTGTTTATGAAGCTAAAGGTAATGATCAATTTGTTATTTTTTTTATATGTTTTTATGGGATCAGCAATGGTTGTTGATCCATATATATGGATCAACTCCTGTTGGTTTTGGTTGGAATGATGAAATTGTTGTTGGATTTTGGTTCTGGTTGTTTTGGTGGTGGTGGTGGTGGTGCTAGAGATGTGTGATTTTATTGGTGGCGGTAATGGTGGAGAGGTACTATATGGATCAACTCATGTTGTTGATCCAATTTTTTATGAGATCAACTGTTGTTGTTGATCCTTTTGAACTCCTATTGTTGACGATATTTCCTTGGATAAGTAAAATCATGCTTTGTAGTTTAAATCATGTAAATTTATTCCAATGTTGAACTTGTGGTGCAATAGTAGCATGGCTGACTCCATGCCAGATGATGCGTGTTCGATTCACGCCAAGTTCACTTCATTTTATATGGATCAACAATGAAAGTTGATCCACTAAATTGGATCAACTTCTACTGTTGATCATTTTTTTTGGATCAAATACTGTTGGTTCTATTTTTATTTGGATCAACTACTGTTGTTGATCAAAAATATATCTGAACCAGTGGTGGCGGCGACGACGACGAACTAATGGTGGTGGAAGCAACAGACTAGTGGTGGTGGAGGACTGTTGGTGGTGTAATGGTGGTGCTTAAGGAGTGGTGGTGAAATATTAGTGGTGGTGGCGGTTGGTAGGTGGTTGTTATTGAATGGTGGTGGTGGAATGGTAGTTGAATGTGGGTGGTGGTGGTGCTAGTGGTGGTGTGAAGTGGTAGAGGAAGAAATTTGTTGCATTTTGAAATAAAGAAAAATATTATATGGGTGGGGGTTGATAGGTGTCTAAAACACCTTGATATTTATCTATTGTTTATGCTTTCTTTGCTAAGTTTTCTTGTAAAATATGTATCTTATGTTTGCTTTTGAGTGTTTAGGTACTTTGGAGTCATTTGGAACAAAAGAAGAAGAACCGTCGATTTAAAGGAAAAAAGGTGCAACTGATGTTGGAGACTAACTATTTCTCATTATTTGCTTTTATTTCTTCATCTCTGTCTGAAAAGTATATCGGCTTTAGTGATGCAAATTCTATCTGAAAAGCACGACAAATTTAGTGATGACTCTCATTGAAGAGAAGAAGTAAATTTGAGAAGTAAAAGACGGCTGTTGTTGAGCGAAAGCATTCATTTGGAGCGAGAAGGAGCTAAATCAAGTCGATGCGGAGAATGAGATGTCAGTTTCCTGCAACTGACAGGCCAAATACTCATTTTGGAAGCCGTTATCCTAGTCACTAGATGCCACCATCCAGTCCGTACAAAAAGACCTGATTAGGTCGAATGTTTCTCATCTTACATGTACTTTTCCACCTCCTTCATTACAGTTTTCAAAAAATTCAAAGAGAAAAGGCTGTTGTCTGAGAATCAATGAAAAAATTCAGAGAAATGTTTAAATCACATGAACATATGGAGAGGAATGAGATCTGTGAAGATTAAGGAGATGGTGATAAGTTAGGGTTTGAGATTGGCAGTGATAGGAGGTGCAAATTACAGATGCAAAGATTTGCAGTTGAAGGTTGTTCTTGAGATGGGTTTGAGCTAGAATTTGAAGATGGAGATGCTGTTAATAGAAGAGAAGATTCTGTGGGTGTTATGTTCATGGATTTTTGATGAATTAGGAAGTGGTGAAGCTGGTGCTATTATGCCATGGGTATGCTTCTGATTTATAGTTTGGGTTTTGGATCTGAATTGAGCTAGGGTTTACTGAATTCGGCAGCAGGTAAGTTCAATTTTATGTTGCGTTCCTGTGATGCAGTTAAGTTGAATGTTGAACTGGTATTGAATGGAAGAGAAACAGATGAGTAATGGAAAGAATGGCAGGTTCGATTTTATGGTTGTGGCTGGTGCTGGTTCTACTAGTTACCAAGGTTACAGGGAGTATAAGAAGACTGATACAGATAGTGTTGGTGGAAATGCAGCTGCTATTGAGATGGAATGTTTAGAGTGCAGGTTATGGAAGAACTGGAGAAGTGTTGAAGTTAAGCAGATGCAGCCAAGTGATGGCAGTTACGGCAATTGACAACTGAATGAATGTATGGACTCAGATAATGCTTGAAACTCAGGTGAGGATAAAAGAAGCAGGTGCTGCTGGGAAGAATGGTGCAAGGAATATGATGTTGAGTGTAATGAAGCTGACTTTGGTTGCTGCCAGCGACAATAACAGAGAGCGAATGGCAGTTAATGGAGCTCGATTCTATGGTGGTACTGAAATTGTGGAGTTGTAATGTCTGAATGCTTTTGCAGTCGAGATGAAGTGAGAGATGCAGATAAGAAGGCTCGAATCTTATGGAAGGATTTATACTGGCTCACAAAGAGTATGACGTTGTGATAGTTGTCTATGGTAGTGACGAGAAGAAGAATATGTGTTGTAATGGTTAAGATGTTGACAGCCATTGAACGCGAGAGAGATCGCATGGAAGCTTAAATAGAGTTGTACTAGCTTTGCAGAGAAGCATGGAACTGAATTGTCGTAGATGCAGCATTGAATAGACGCAAAGAACTGAAATGCAGGAGTGAAGGGCCACAATAGCGCAACAGAGATTATGGCTTGCAACATCCCATGCAATGGTCTTGACTAGAAACAACTCAGCTAAGTCAGATGGATGACTCAAAACTTGACTCAGATATTTGACCGTTAGTCAGCTGTCTACTTTGATGGTTGACCATTACTTAACTCCGACAAACGGTGACCGGGTGGACTTTGCCAGTCACCTGAGGTATTTTCCGGTGACTTTTCCGGCCAACTTCCGGCACTTTCACCAGTTTTCCGGCAATATATTTTTGGCATAATTTCTACATGGGTATTTCTATTATGTGGGATTGGTGGACACATTGGATATGGGATTTTGAGACTTAACCTAGTTTTGGAAGGGGGAAAATCTATAAAAGAAAAGTCTTCTACAACTTTAGAAAGGACGTATTCTATTATTCTTGGAGTTTTGCAGGGAGCCGCACTAGGGTTTGCTTCCATTTATATATTCATCTTCTTAAATTTATTTCAATTATTATTTTGATGATGAACTCCATTATTATGAGTAACTAAAACTCTTCTTGATTAAGGGTGATTTCAAAGCCCGAAATACGAACCTATGATTGATTTGAAATAACTTGTTCTCTTGCATTTATTTATGTTATTGATTGATTTCTACCATGATAATATTGTTTATGGATTATTTGTTAAGGGTTAAAGTTCGAAATTGAATCATTAATTCTTAATATTTTTGCTAGTTTAGATTTTCTTCGACCCGTAATTGTCTATAAATATAAACACAAGTAGCAATATATGGGTACTGATGATGGGACTTTGTTAAGTACCTATATGTAGAAATTGACACTAGTAGGTGATTCATGCTTTTGAGTTCATCACTAGGAGCAACCTTATCTCACAAAACTTAATGCACTTGTTTAAGTCACACCTAGTAAGCGTACATCTAGGAAACTTGGCAAGTAGAATCCGGTAGTCGAGCGCTTCAGTGTCCGGTGAGCTTAGGAGATAATAACGGAATAGTTGAGCGTACTAATTATTCTAGGGTTGTTAGTAACAAGATAATGCAAATAACTTGGCTATATATCAATTTGGTTTGTATTCCGTGGTCTAGAATGAACCTTTAATCAATTCCATCTCATTTTTGAATACACTTTACAATTTTCAGAATTTCTACAAAAAAATCTTCTTTGCTAAGAGTATTTGCATAACAACTTAATCTTCATACCTCCCTTGGGACGATCCTGCTTACATTATACTACTTGCTAGTGTAAAGAGAAGTAGAGAAATATTAATTTAATTTTTGCGAGTTCGACACCTCGTCAAAATTGGCGCCGTTGCCGGGGAGGCAGTGGCAAGTTTAGTTGTTATTTTTATTCTTAGTTGTTGCTTTTGCTTTTATTTTCAATTTCAGTTTACTTATTCAATCTCTTAGAATCTGATTTTCAGGTACTGTTTCTTTGGTGAATGCGTGGAGAGGGCAGACCAAGTCCAATTGGTATACGTTTTCGTTCGGGCACTTTACTTAAATATTTCATTCGAGCAGTCAACATTCCACTTCCTCCTAGTTCTACACCAAGTGAATTTTCGGACTCGGACAGAGAGAAAGACAACACAATGGGAGGTCGACCACCTGCTCCGAGAACACTCAAGGATCTCACTTCTCCAAATCTTGACCAGCAGCATTTATGTATTCAGCTGAATGGAACCATTGATTTGAAGCCGCAATTGATTAACTTGCTTCCCAAATTCATAGGTTTAGCGGGAGAAGATCCTAATCGTCACTTGCAACAATTTCATCATGTTGTGACTAGTATGAAGCAAGCGACTGCAGACGCTGATATGGCAATGATGACAGCATTCCCTTTCTCTCTTATAGATGCTGCAGGAGAATGGTTTTTTTGCTTACCCGTTGGAAGCATAACCACATGGAATGGGATGAAGAAATTGTTCCTTGAGAATTATTTCCCATCATCAAAAGCAGTTGTGATTCGCAAGGAGATTTGTGGTATTAGGAAAATATCGGGAGAGACTCTCTATGAGTATTGGGAGCGCTACAAGAAGCTTCTAGCTAGCTGTCCACACCACCAAATCAGCGATCAACTTGTGATTCAATATTTCTATGAGGGGTTGCTATCCAATGAGAGACATTTGATCGATGCCGCAAGTGGTGGTGCACTTACCAACAAGACCATTGCTGAAGCTACAAGTTTGTTAGAGAATATGGATGTAAATACACAACAGTTCTTCACTAGATATGAATCAATGGCAAGGAAAGTGAATGAAGTTGGAAATTCTCCACACATGGAACAGAGAATGGGTAACATGGAGAGGATGATGCAACAGATAGAAGCTGTCATCATACCATCATCACACACCGAATATGTTGAGCAAGCAAGTGCTATGTACCAAAATCAGCAAAGGCCGAGGTATGATCCGTACTCTAGCACATACAATCCGGGTTGGCGTGATCATCCTAATTTCAGCTACGCCAACAAGCAAGCTGCAGCAAATCCTACTTTCAATCAACAAGGAGGATACCAATTAATGCCAAGACCACTACAAAAAATTCAAGGTACAAGTGTGGATGACAAGTTTACTCTTATGATGCAATGTATGCAAGAGATTACAAAGACAATGCAAGGGTTCAACCAATTCCAGCAGAAATCCGAGATGGCTGTGAGAGATGTGCAAAACCAAGTTAGTCAATTGGCTAATGATATGAACCAACTCAAGGCACAAGGATCTGGAAAACTCCCTTCGTAATCACTGAATTATGAAGAGAATGCCAATGTTATTGAGCTGCGCAGTGGGAAGCAAGTAGAGAAACCGGAAACATCACCGGTGTCACATGAACCTGATTTGGAGAAAGAAGAGGGTGAAACATCCCCTAAAAAGGCTGATCCGGTAACAAATTCTAACTCTAAAACTCGTGTTTCTACTTATGTTACTCGTCCTCCTTTTCCTAGCAGGTTTGCAAAGTCGAACAAGGAGACATTATACCAAGAGCTTTTGGAAATCTTTAAGAAGATTGAAGTAAACATTCCGCTCATTGAGGCGATAAGGCAGGTTCCGCACTGGGAAAAGTTCTTAAAGGAATTGTGCACTAACAAGCACAAATTGACCGGTAACGGGGTAATGAGTGTGGAGGGAAATGCTTCGGCATATCTTCAAAAGAAACTACCACCTAAGTTGAAAGATCCTGGTAGTTTCACTATACCATGTATTATTGGTAAAATCATGCTTGAGCGTTCTTTGCTAGATTTAGGAGCATCCATTAATGTTATGCCTGCCTCCGTTTATGAATCATTGAAACTTGGTCCTTCTAAAGATACCGGTATTGTTATACAACTTGCTGATAGGTCTAATACTTACCCGAAAGGGGTTATTGAAGATGTTTTGGTGCAGGTTAATCAACTCATATTTCCGGCAGATTTCTATGTTCTTGACATGATGGATGGAGATTCACCATCGACTACCCCCTTGTTGTTGGGTAGATCATTCATGAGAACCGCTAGAACGAAGATTGATCTCTTCAAGGGCTCTTTAACTATGGAATTTTATGATGAGATCATAAGTTTCAATATCTTTGAGGATATGAGATATCCTAGTGATGTGCATTCATGTTTTTCTATTGATATTATTGATTCTCTATCTCAACAGGTGTTTGAATTAAATGGTGATGATGCATTAGAAAACACCATAATGGAAGGTTTAGGTTATGGAAAATACAAAGACCTTGAAAGTGAATTGTCTATTTGTGATGAGCTTAAAGAGGCTGTTTTATCTCTTAACTCATTATAAGAAGTTCCACTAAAGTATAATGCATCTTATGTTTCTTTGCCGCTCGCTAATGAGAAACTTTTACCATCGATTGTGCATGCACCTATTCTTGAGTTGAAACCTCTTCCGGATCACCTTAAATACATATATTTAGGTGACAAGGAAGAGTTACCGGTGATCATTTCCAACAACCTCGCCAAGGTGCAAGAGGAGAAACTTGTTCGAGTGCTAAGAGAGTACAAGTCTGCCATTGGGTGGACCATTGACGATATCAAAGGAATCAGTCCTTCCACATGTATACACCGAATACATCTTGAGGAGGGGGAAAAACCAACACGAGAAGCTCAACGTCTCTTAAACCCTCCAATGATGGAAGTAGCCAAGAAAAAAATCCTGAAGTTGTTGGATGTCGGGATTATCTATCCCATATCCGATAGCAAATGGGTGAGCCCGATTCAAGTCGTTCCAAAGAATTCCGGAATCACGGTGGTGAAAAATGAAGATAATGACTTGGTTCCAACTAGAATCCGGACCGGTTGGAGAGTTTGCATTGATTACCGAAAGCTCAACTCTACCACCCGAAAGGACCATTTTACTTTACTATTCATTGATCAAATGCTTGAAAGGTTGGCTAGACATGCTTACTATTGCTTCCTTGATGGTTTTTCAGGTTATAACCATATTGTAATAGCTCCGGAAGATCAAGAAAAGACGACGTTTACTTGTCCTTTTGGCACTTTTGCGTATAGGCGTATGCCATTTGGCTTGTGCAATGCTCCAACCACTTTCCAACGTTGTATGGTAAGCATATTTTCAGATTATGTGGAAAGCATCATAGAAGTGTTTATGGATGATTTTAGCGTGTATGGTGATTCTTTTGACAAGTGCTTAGATAAACTTGTACTTATTCTTAAACAATGCGTAGAAACTAATCTTGTGCTTAATTGGGAAAAGTGTCACTTTATGGTGAATCATGGGATTGTGCTAGGACATGTTGTATCCTCTAAGGGGTTAGAAATTGACAAGGCTAAGATAGATTTGATTCAAAACTTACAATACCCCACAACTGTGAGGGAGGTTCGCTCTTTCCTTGGTCATGCAGAATTCTATAGGAGATTCATCAAGGATTTATCCAAGATTGCAATGCCCTTGTGTAGACTTTTGCAGAAAGATGTGGCCTTTGATTATGACAAGGAATGCAAGGAAGCTTTTGACACCTTGAAAGAGTTGTTGACTACCACACCAATTATCAAACCACCCAACTGGAGCAAGCCATTTGAGTTGATGTGCGATGCAAGTGATTATGCCGTTGGAGCCGTGTTAGGAAAGCGAGATGGTAAAGTTCCATATGCCATTTATTATGCTTCTAAAACTCTCAACGGAGCACAAATCAACTACTCCACTACTGAAAAGGAGCTTTTGGCCATAGTGTTTGCACTCGAGAAGTTTAGATCTTATTTAGTGGGTACAAAGGTGGTTGTTTTCTCCGACCATGTTGCACTTCGATACTTGCTAAAAAAGAAGGATGCTAAGCCAAGGCTCATAAGGTGGATATTCCTTCTTCAAGAGTTCAACATACAAATCAAGGACAAGAAGGGTAGTGAGAATACCGTAGCGGATCATCTAAGCGGATTGGTTGTGTCTGAAGAAGCGATTCATTTGCATGATAGCTTCCCGGATGAGAAACTCTTTGCGGTTGGTGGCACAACTCCATGGTACGCTGATATTGTTAACTTTTTGGTGATGGGGAAAGTACCTAGTTCCATGTCTACATTCCAAAAACACAATCTCAAGAAGATTTCCAAGAAATATATATGTGATGAAACTTATTTGTGGAAGCATTGCTCCGATCAAATGATCCGCAGGTGCGTACTCGAATCCGAGTTCCAATCAATTCTGAATTTTTGTCACTCATATGCTTGTGGTGGCCATTTCGGAGCCAAGAGGACAGCCCTCAAGGTTCTCGAAAGTGGTTTTTATTGGCCTACATTGTTTAAGGATGCATATTTATTTTGCAAGGCTTGTGATAGGTGTCAAAGGACAGGCAACCTTGGTGCTAGAAACCAAATGCCGCAAACACCAATTCTCGCTGTTGAGATTTTTGATATTTGAGGTATAGATTTTATGGGGCCTTTTGTGAATTCCAATGGGAAATTTTATATACTTCTAGCTGTAGATTATGTTTCTAAATGGGTGGAAGCTAAAGCCACTCCTACCAATGATTCTCATGTTGTTTGTGAGTTTGTGAAGGAACATATGTTTTCTAGGTTTTGAACACCTCGAGTGGTGATTAGTGATGGAGGTTCACACTTTAAGAGATACTTTCACGCTCTTCTAAAGAAGTATACCATTTCTCATAAATTTGGCACACCGTATCATCCACAAACGAGTGGACAAGCTGAAATTTCCAACCGGGAGATTAAGTCCATCTTAGAGAAGAAAGTGAACGTTACAGGGAAGGATTGGAGTTATAGACTCAATGAAACTTTGTGGGCGTATAGGACAGCTTATAAGACACCCATCGGTATGTCTCCTTTTAGGCTTGTCTATGGCAAACCTTGCCATATTCCCGTCGAACTTGAACACAAAGCTTATTAGGCTATCAAGGTATGTAATATGGAATTAGATGCAACTGGTGAACATAGGAAACTTCAGATCAATGAGTTAGAAGAGATACAAAATAATGCATATGAAAGTTCACGCATTTACAAAGAAAAGACCAAGGCTTTCCATGATAAAATGATTTCCCGAAAGAGTTTTGAAGTAGGGCAGAAAGTTTTTTTATTCCATTCTCGTCTTAAATTGTTTCCGGGTAAACTTAGGTTCAGATGGGTTGGACCATTTGTTGTTACTAATGTGTTTGCGCATGGTGCAGCTGAAATTACTAGTCCCAAAACAGGGCTGGTTTCCAAGGTCAATGGCCATCGTTTGAAACCATACTATGAGAAGTTTGTGACGGAGAATCAGGATATGATCACATTGAGTGATCCACTCCCTCTGGAGGAGTAATTGGAGCTGAAAGTCGGGATGACGACGTTAAACCAAGCGCTAAATGGGAGGCAACCCACCGGTTTTGTATCTTTATCCTTATCTTTTTATTTTAAGCATTTTATCTTTATTTTCTTGTTTTTGCATATCATTTGCGGAATTTCCCACCTTGAACTTTCTTTGGACGATTCAATTTTATATTGAGGACAATGTAAATTTTAATTGTGGGGGAGCATTTATATGTTTGTATAGTTTGTTTTATGCCTTTAAATAAATAAATAAAAATCAGAAAAATAGAAAAAAAAACAAAAAAATTGTGCTTTATGAACTCTGAAATCTAGAAACTTGTTCATTTAGGATGACACCATTAGTGGATGGAACCATTTTGATTGCAGGAGTTGAGGAACTAATTAACTAAAAGAAAGGATATAGCTCAGGAATTACAAGTAAAATGATAGTTGTTACCATATCTCGGATATCACCATATCACATTCTATTTTTTATTTTCCATATTTATCTATTGTTTTCTAAGTGCTTGGGTGGGTCACTAAACATCGAATTGTTATTACTGCTAGGATGAAATAGAGTGATTGAGTTGCTAAAAAAAAAAAAAAAAAAAAGAGAGACCGACCAATTAGACCAACCGGAATAAAAAAGACACTTGAATAGCAGTATGTGTGAAACGTTGTCCCTGTCTCCATCGCCTAAACAAGCGTGGAATGCAGGATCTAAGGAAACTATCACATACTTGCTGACAAAGAAGCATGCGCTTGGATCCAAAAGATCTAATCATGTTGTCACAAAAAAAAAGAAGAAGATTATTATTGTGTTGAATAAAGTCGACTCCTGGTTCCCTTGTATATGCCGGTTGAGTTGATGTAGAATTAAGATTGTTGAACGCTGGTTCCCTTGTATATGCCAGTGTGTTGACACTAGAATTCAGACCAGTAGCTCAGTTCAATAGGGTGCATAGGTTCATCTTGGTGGTGACCTTCACACAGATATGGGAAACACCGATCACTTGTAAATATTCGCACCATCTACCTCTATATCCATCTTCTTAATCTTTTCATTGTGATTGTGGTTATCAGATTCCGAGTGTTGTGATTTGTTCGACTTTCTAAGAAAAACTTTATGTACTTATATATGAATTGAATTTACACCACGTACCTCCTCCTGTAATCATTTTGGATTCGTTCATTGATTGGTTACAAATAGACGGAGTTGGAAATATAGGTTTTGTAGGCAGACCTCTTGTAAACCTTCACGAGACTAAAACTCATCCACTAGGGACACCTAGGGGTTTAAATGCCTGTTATTCATGCTAAGAGTAACCATAGCCCCGACGAGACGGAGTTGTATGTATGTTTTAGAATTATTTTGTTTGATTTGCTCGAGGACTAGCAAAGTCTAAGTGTGGGGGAATTTTATAGGTGTCTAAAACACCTTGATATTTAACTATTGTTTATGCTTTCTTTGCTAAGTTTTCTTGTAAAATATGTATCTTATGTTTGCTTTTGAGTGTTTAGGTACTTTGGAGTCATTTGGAACAAAAGAAGAAGAACCGTCGATTTAAAGGAAAAAAGGTGCAACTGCTATTGAAGACTAACTATTTCTCATTATTTGCTTTTATTTCTTCATTTCTTTCTGAAAAGTATATCGGCTTTAGTGATGCAAATTCTATCTGAAAAGCACGATAACTTTAGTGATGACTCTCATTGAAGAGAAGAAGTAAATTTGAGAAGTAAAAGACGGCTGTTGTTGAGCGAAAGCATTCATTTGGAGCGAGAAGGAGCAAAATCAAGTCGATGCAGAGAATGAGCTGTCAGTTTCCTGCAACTGACAGGCCAAATACTTACTTTGGAAGCCCTTATCCTAGTCACTGGATGCCACCATCCAGTCCGTACAGAAAGACCTGATTAGGTCGAATGTTTCTCAGCTTACATGTACTTTTCCACCTCCTTCATTACATTTTTCCAAAAATTCAAAGAGAAAAGGATGTTGTCTGAGAATCAATGAAAAAATTCAGAGAAATGTTTAAATCACATGAACAGATGGAGAGGAATGAGATCTGTGAAGATTAAGGAGATGGTGATAAGTTAGGGTTTGAGATTGGCAGTGATAGGAGGTGCAAATTACAGATGCAAAGATTTTCAGTTGAAGGCTGTTCTTGAGATGGGTTTGAGCTAGAATTTTAAGATGGAGATGTTGTTAATAGAAGAGAAGATTTTGTGGGTGTTATGTTCATGGATCTTTGATGAATTAGAAGTGGTGAAGCTGGTGCTATTATGCCGTGGGTATGCTTCTGATTTATAGTTTGGGTTTTGGATCTGAATTGAGCTAGGGTTTACTGAATTCGGCAGCAGGTAAGTTCAATTTTATGTTGAGTTCCTGTGATGCAGTTGAGCTGAATGTTGAACTAGTGTTGAATGGAAGAGAAATAGATGAGTAATGGAAAGAATGGCAGGTTGAATGACCAAGGGTGCAGTTACAAATGGTGCACTGATGTTATAAAGTTGCAGGATTTGATGTACTGAATGAAGCAGGTGGGATATGAAATGTACAAATGCTGTACTGTGGTTGAGCTTGAACTGACTGAGTGGCAAAGATTTGTTACTGCCATGTGCAATACAAGGAAGAAACAGGTTTGCAGAGATGATTGCTTATGTGGTGGTATAACCTTGTTGTGTGTTGGTGGTATTGTGTTAAGACTAATATGAATTGGTGACTGAACGGGGTGGAATGGCGATAAACCAGTGATGTTTGTCTAGATGAATGAAATGGCAGGGTCGTAGATGGTGTCGAATTGCAGCTGGTGATTACAGTTGGTATTCAGCTTAAGTGCTAGGCATTGAAACTGGGAGAATGAGTGGCTCAAGTGGTGTTTAACCAATTTTCGAAGTAGGGCGTGAAGCTGCTAAGAATGGAATGAGGACTGCTAGATTGCAGGGAACTATAAGTGCTTAGATTGGTGGTAGTAGCTGCAAGTGATATTAAACTGGTGCTGGTAGTTTAGGTCAAGAATTCAGAAGGTGGTTTATGGAAGTGAGGCTCATGGTTGAATGGTTGTGGCTGGTGCTGGTTCTACTAGTTACCAAGGTTACATGGAGTATAAGAAGACTGATACAGATAGTGTTGGTGGCAATGCAGCTGCTATTGAGCTGGAATGTTTAGAGTGCAGGTTATGGAAGAATTGGAGAAGTGTTGAAGTTAAGCAGATGCAGCCAAGTGATAGCAGTTGCGGCAATTGAAAACTGAATGAATGTATGGAATCAGATAATGCTTGAAACTCAGGTGAGGATAAAAGAAGCAGGTGCTGCTGGGAAGAATAGCGCAAGGAATATGATGCTGAGTGTAATGAAGCTGACTTTGGTTGCTGCCAGCGACAATAACAGAGAGCGAATGGCAGTTAATGGAGCTCTATTCTGTAGTGGTACTGAAATGGTGGAGTTGTAATGTCTGAATGCTTTTGCAGTCGAGACGAAGTGAGAGATGCAGATAAGAAGGCTCGAATCTTAGGGAAGGATTTATACTGGCTCACAAAGAGTATGACGCTGTGATAGTTGTCTATGGCAGTGACGAGAAGAAGAATATGTGCTGTAATGGTTAAGATGTTGACAGCCATTGAACGAGAGAGAGATCGCAGGGAAGCTAAAATGGAGCTGTGCTAGCTTTGCAATGAAGCATGGAACTGAATTGTAGTAGGCGCAGCATTGAATAGATGCAAAGAACTGAAATGCAAGAGTGAAGGGCCACAATGGCGCAACAGAGATTCTGGCTTGCAACAGCCCATGCAATGGTCTTGACCAGAAACAACTCAGCTAAGTCAGATGGATGACTCAGAACTTGACTCAGATATTTGACCGTTAGTCAGCTGTCTACTTTGACGGTTGACCGTTACTTGACTCCGACAAACGGTGGCCGGGTGGACTTTTCCGGTCACCTGAGGTATTTTCCGGTGACGTTTCCGGTCAACTTCCGACACTTTCACCAGTTTTCCGGTAATATATTTTTGGCATAATTTCTACATGGGTATTTCTCTTACGTGGGCTTGGTGGACACATTGGATATGAGCTTTTGAGACTTAACCTAGTTTTGGAAGGGGGAAAAGCTATAAAAGAAAAGTCTTCTACAACTTTAGAAAGGACGTATTCTATTATTCTTGGAGTTTTGCAGGGATTCGCACTAAGGTTTGCTTCCATTTATATATTCATCTTCTTAACTTTATTTCAATTATTATTTTGATGATGAACTCCATTATTATGAGTAATTAAAACTCTTCTTGATTAAGGTTTCAAAGCCCGAAATACGAACCTATGATTGATTTGAAATAACTTGTTCTCTTGCATTTATTTATGTTATTGATTGATTTCTACCATGCTAATATTGTTTATGGATTATTTGTTAAGGGTTAAAGTTCGAAATTGAATCATTAATTCTTAATCTTATTGCTAGTTTAGATTTTCTTCGACCCGTAATTGTATAGAATTATAAACACAAGTAGAAATATATGGGTACTGATGATGGGACTTTGTTAAGTACCTATATGTAGAAATTGACACTAGTAGGTGATTCATGCTTTTGAGTTCATCACTAGGAGCAACCTTATCTCACAAAACTTAATGCACTTGTTTAAGTCACACCTAGTAAGCGTACGTCTAGGAAACTTGGCAAGTAGAATCCGGTAGTCGATCGCTTCCGTGTTCGGTGAGCTTATGAGATAATAACGGAATAGTTGAGTGTACTAATTATTCTAGGGTTGTTAGTAACAAGATAATGCAAAGAACTTGGCTATATATCAATTTGGTTTGTATTACGTGGTCTAGAATGAACCTTTAATCAATTCCATCTCATTTTTGAATACACTTTACAATTTTCAGAATTTCTACAAAAAATCTTCTTTGCTAAGAGTATTTGCATAACAACTTAATCTTCATACCTCCCTTGGGACGATCCTGCTTACATTATAGGGAATATTATTTAAATACCCTTACTATAGAAACCCTTGCAAAGATACCCTTATGGATCTTTAAAAATACCCCTAAGCATAATAGATTACTAAACTACCCTCTTTTGTATAGTGTATATACAAAAATGGCCAACCATTATTCAAAAAAAAAAAAAAAAAAAAACATCTACTACCACTGTCCACCGCCAACTACCACCGCCACCCGCCACCACCAAGCACCACCACTGACGACCACCACTGCCACCGCCGCTCACCACCACCACCGCCGACCACCACAGCCGACCACCTCCACAATCCACCACCGCCAACAACCACCACTGTACACCACCGCCGACCACCGCCACCACTGTTCACCACCGCCAAACAACCACCACTGTCCACCACCACCACCGACGCTGCCACCGCCGACCGCCACCGCCCACCACCACCGCCGCAACTAGCATAAAAACCATAGTGAAGGCAACTAGCACAAAGTTGCCTTCCACATGTGGATTCAACTTGCCGAAGTTGTCTCCAAAAGTGAAGGCAACTAGTTCAAGTTGTCTCCGATAAATATTGTGTACGGGAACAAGGTGCAAAACAAAAATGGATACAACTAGCTCAAGTTGTCTCCAAATCCGAGGCAACTAGCCCAAAGTTGTCTTCATTAGTGAAAGCAACTAGCTCAAAGTTGTCTTCATTAATGAAAGCAACTATCCTTAGTTGTCTCCAAATATGGAGGCAACTACCACCAGTTGTCTCCAAAAAATAAACATTGTACACAAAAAAGTGAACCAAGTGTGAGTCGAACACACATCTTCTGACATATAGTCAGTTGTGCTACCATTGCACCACAGGTTCGCCACACCATCAGTGCTCAACCAAACAAATCAAACCACCACCATACAACACCATATCCTCCATCTCTTATACTGCAACTCTACCTGCAACTGCTTCATGACAACAACCATCTATGAACACTTGCAACATGATCCAATAGCTGCAGTCACAAATTCGTCACAACTACTCTAAGATATATGGATAAGATAATTTTCGATGAATGAATGGACCCAAAAACATGACCAAGTTATCTCGAAACTGGAATCAACTAGCTCAAGTTGCCTCCAATATGGAATCAACTAGCTGAAGTTGCCTCCAAAAGTGAAAGCAACTTTCTCAAGTTGTCTCCAAAAAAAGGAAGCAACTAGCACAAGTTGTCTCCAATAATGGAAGCAACTTGGTCAAGTTGTCTCCAATAGTTTGACGCATCCAGCACAAGTCCACTGCAACAAACCACTATATTTAACACAACAAACCACCCCCACTGCAACAAACCACCCACTGACCTTGCAGTATTGCAATTTTAGTTCCGCCATTTCCAGTACCACAAACACTATGCAGCTTCATGTCACTCCCATTCTCTGTCTAGTTCCCTCTCCTAAGCATTCATCTAAGATTACAATACCAGACTCCAATTATAGCACCACCAACAACCAACTACAACACACAAGGTCACAAACATCCCCTCATACCACCTGCAATATCACAGCATCAGACTCCAATTACAGCACCACCAAAAACCAACTACAACACACAAGGTCACAAACATCCCCTCAACACACAAGGTCACATATAGCCACTGTATAAACAATTTCGTCAACCACGAGTTCAAACTCATGCTGCCAACAAAACCCCCACTGTCAACTCCTTGTTTTGCTCTTCATCTCAGAACTGCTCCATACATGGAGGCAACCTCAGCTACAGTAGCAATGCAATGCAATTCAACTTAAAACTTCGTCTGCATGCCAGAACTGCTCCATCTCAGGCCACCATGTTAATTCCAGTTGCAGCTTCACATCATCTAGTGTTGCTTCATTGCAGTTCATTAAACCAAATCCACCATCTCGATTCTTCTCATTCAAGATACTCCACCAAAATCTCATTGTTTCCTTCTTTCATATACTTCAGAATCGCATCTGCAGATTCAATACTACACCAATTTGTAACACAACTCAAAATCATCAACACTTGGTTTGCAAGCTCAGAACTTCACCGTTCCTTCTTTACGTACAAACACCACCGATTCAACCAGATCACCAACAAACTCCACCTCTAATCCATCTCCTCAAAGCCATCGATTGTAGCTAATACAAACTTCACCATCTCATCTTGAGTTTAAAACTCATCCCTAAACATACATCTATACTCGCTCAATTCCACCAATTGAAAGTCAAGTGACAAAAATTCTAAATGTAGTTTCAAACAAACCATAGTGAATGAAACATGCTTACTCCTTGTCCTAAACCATAGCAGCATTAACAACTTACATTACTGCCATCTAACCTTGTAATAACTCATTACCACCAACTGCAGATGCAACAACTACTTCTCACTCTTTGCAGAAGAAACCACCAATTTCAGCTCACCACCTGCTATTTCCTGATCCATTCAATCATTTCAACCACCAACTTCATAGCATCACACTGTTACCACTGGTAAGACCACATGTTTTTTCTCTGCCATACAATTACTACAACATCTCCATATCTATCCCGCAACAACTCAAATCCATTTAATCACCATCTGACCATACCAATTCCTCATCAACTTAGCAGCACCTCCATGCCATTGAATCTCCTCCTCAACCACACTGTAATATGTAGCTTCAATCCCATATGAAATTCACCGTAGACAACCACCAATATTTCCTCTCATTTTACTGATTTCTAGGGTATGGAATCAAAACAACACAATATGTTTGAATCACCCAACTTCTCATTAAAATCCTTCTTCTATTCCGTTCTCAATTTCAGCACAAAAGCATCTTCAACAACTCAATCTATCACACATCTTTATCTTAAATTCCAATTCAAGCAAACCATGGCTCCAAAGACACTTCAGTTCAACATAACCCATGTCTTATCCATCTATATAAGCTTTGAAACTCCATTTATTGATCTTCTTCACCGATGCTTCAATCAATACCCCCATATTCAAACTCTTCTCAAATCGATAACCCTAGAAAAATTGGTTTCTTTTCTTCGAAATTTTACCGCAAAACAGAAATTGAGACGAGATAGTTGTAGATCTATACTTTAATCATGAAACAAGTTAGAATAATCGATATGAAATCGACGAAATTAGGTTTTCGAAACCTCAGAAATATTTTCTGGAAACGATTTCAATCAGTGTATGATAGTGGTGGCGGACGTAACGAAGATGGTGGTGCTGGTTCTGGCAGAAACTATCGAGATAATAGTGGTGGTGGAGGCGACGGATATGGTGGGAACGATTAAAGCTTCCTGAGTTCTGAGAAAGTAAAAAGAAGGAAAGTCAGAAAGAAGGTCAAAATGGGGACTTGACAAAATAAAATATTAGTTGGACTTGTGTTTCTACCCCTCGAGGGTGTTCGTGCAAAGCCCATGGATAGTAGGGGCATATTTAACATTCCCACTACATTATACTACTTGCTAGTGTAAAGAGAAGTAGAGAAATATTAAATTTAATTTTTGCGAGTTCGACACCTCGTCAAGGGTATTAAGGTAATCTAATATTAAATGGATAAGGTTATAAAAAAGTAGGGACATATTTATTGTTAAATAAGGATATATTTATTGAGCGTCAAAAATAGGGATATATAAATAATATACCCGTCAGAAAGGGTATATTAATTATATATCCCTATTTTTGACACCCAATAAATATATCCTTATTCAACAATAAATATGTCCCTACTTTTTTACAACCTTATCCATTTAAAATTAGATTACCTAAATGCCCTCAACAATATAATATTTTCTTGTATTTCAAAATGGAACAAAAATTTTCCTCTACTTCACCCGTACCACCACCACCACCACTAGGACCACCTCACGTCCACCACCACCACCAACATTCAACTACCACTCCACCACCACCGTTCAACGACCACCACCAACCAACCACCACCACCACTAATATTCCACTACCACTCCACCACCATTGCCTCACCACCACCAGTACGCCACCACCACTGGAGCAACCACAACCACCACCACCACCACCACTGGCGCCACCACCACCAATGGCGCCACCACCACCACCGCCGCCACCACCACCACTGATGAAATCACAACCAGACTTCCGCCACCGCCACCACCCACCGCAATCGCCACCTCCACTGCCGCCACCACCCACCGCCGCCGCTGGTTCAAATATTTTTGTATCAAAAACAATAGTTGATCCAAATAAAAATAGAACCAACAATAGAAGATTACCTAGTTTATCCAAGAAAAAGGATCAACAGTAGAATTTTATCTAGTTTATCCAAGAAAAAATGATCAACAGTAGCAGTTGATCCATTTTTAGTGGATCAACAATGGATGTTGATCCATGAAAATTGGATCAATAATGATAGTTGATCCATGTAAAATGGAGTGAACTTGGCGTGAGTCGAACACGCATCATCTGACATGGAGTCAGTCATGCTACCATTGCACCACAAGTTCAACATTGGGACAAATTTACATGATTTAAACTACAAAGCATGAGTTCAAAGGATCAACAACAGTAGTTGATCTCATATAGATGGATCAACAACCATAGTTGATCCAAAATATATGGATCAACAACCATAGTTGATCCAATATGACTGCCTACTTCAACCCATATAACCAACATATTTCATTACCTGTAGCTTCATAAACACCAACAAACTCCAAGACCACTTCAAAACCAACCTCAAATTGAATCAACAATGGATGTTTATCCATTTCAGGTTGGATCAACAAAGGATGTTTATCCATTGCGCTTGGATCAACAACCATAGTTGATCCAAAAAAATGGATCAACAACCATAGTTGATCCAATATCACCGCCGCTTCAACCCGGATAACCACCATATTTCATTCAAGAACAGACTTCAATCTCTCGAACAACAACTTATACCAATACTGCCACCAACAAATCACACATCTACAGCACCACCACCACCACCACCACCATCACCACCACACCTCCACCAAAACCAAAATCCAACACCAATTTTATCGACGGAGTATAAGAAAATGAAAAATCAAAAGGAGATAAACATGATTATTACCTCTAATTAAGTAAATTTCCTTTGTCAAATCCGCCACCACTAAACATTTCCTTGAATTACACAAAGACCAGACCCCAACTTCGCATCATGTTCTTCCATGTATATATAGCCAAAGACAAGTGATAAGAAATTGAGCTATTCTCACGACTCCATCAATCACTCAAAACATCATCTGTTTGCCTTCAATCGACCAACACAAATTGAGTCCAAAAACCAACGACTGTTGCTCCTTCATTTAATTTCAACACCCACAAAATTCAATTGATGTTTGAGCGTGACAAATCGATCTAGGACTGATTTTCCAAAGATACAATTCAAACCAGATATGACCCTAATGTTTGCTAATTCAACCCCATACAAAACCCATCTCTATTCACTTTCAAGACCAGTCATCGCCACCACTTAATCCTCCAAATCCATGTTCATCTACTGAGAGAAAACGACAAACAATGAAGAAGAAGATGGCGACTACTTGTACCACTCAAAGCTTTTTCTCCTTTCCGTGTTGATTCTGCTTCTTACCAATTTCAATGTTACGAATTCACAATTATCAATTTGTTCGATTTTCAGGTGATCGGTATTTGAAAACGTGGATTATTCCAGATCCAGAAGTAAAGTTTGTTCCTAGAACTAAAGAAGACGAATGTCTTATTCTGGCTAGTGATGGGTTATGGGACGTGTTGACAAACGAAGAAGTTTGTGATGTAGCTCGGAGGTGAATCCTACTCTGGGACTTTATCTGGTTCTTCCAAGGTTTGCGAGGTTGATATAAAATCTAATAAATTACAGATCTATCTCATTTTCAAATTTAATAAATCTGATTCATGAATCTGTTGCAAAGATGGAGATGTAGATGGTGACTAAGGAGGTGGTGGTGGTGGTTATGGTTACGATGGAGATGTTGCTGGTGGTGGTGGAGCGATGGAGATGTTGCTGGCGGTGGTGGAGCGATGTAAATGGAGGAAAAATTTGGAGATGTCGTTGCTAATAAGTAAAGAAGAAGAAGAAGTTAGTAGGTAGATAGATAGATCTGTTGCTAATAGCGATGGACGTGGTGGTGGTGGCGGCGGGCGGCGGAGCTGGGGGTGGTAGTTGCAGAGGTGTTGGTGGTTCTTGAAAGAGAAATACGAGAAGAAGAAAAAACGAAGTTTTGAGAAATTAAAAAGAAGATAAGACACAGGGGGTATATTTGGAAGTTAATAATTTGTTATTGGGCCCCTGATGGGCTTGTACAAGGAGAGGGACAAAATTATTATGTGATAAGGATATTTTTGTAGACCATCAAAAGTAGGGACAAAAGTTCAATTACCACTTGCGTCATTTCTTCCTATCAAACAACATGGTGATTTCACTTTCTTTCTCTGTAGCTTGGTCTTGCTCAAATCTATTGTTATTGGTTTGATTTTAAAAACAAAATTTATGAGTGTGTAAAGAAATGACGCCAAGGAACATATCTCCAGTTAGAGCGTAGCAGTTGTTTTTCTGGAAAGAAAGGAAGAGTGAAATGAGAATAAATTAAATGGTTAGTTTCAGGTATGATAAAATATGGTTGATAGAAAGGTTTAGAGCATGTAGAAAACCACATGTATGAGCAGGGGAGCTTCAGTGCAATTTGAAATTGTAGAAGGGTGACATTTATGTCCTCAAATGACTCGATTTGAGGTCTGTAGGAAGAGTTTAAAGACACCATCACAATTAGCATGAAGCTATAGAGGTATGGATATTGGGTGGTGAAACACAATTCAACTCTCCTATGCTAAAAGTAACTGGTAATATGCATAACTAATATTTTTCTGAAGGAGCTACAGACTACAGTATTTTGTAGCTAGCAATGTGGGTTGAATGAAAAAAAGAAACAATGGCGATGATGCGGTCTTGGTTCGTTACATGTTAAAATCAAAGATTAGTTGTATGAGTCTTTGCCAAATGGTCATTGGCTGGAACATGAAACTTCTGTTGGCAAATCTTAATGAATGTTTCAATAGAAAAGATCATCTCTTTAGTTGGAGAAATATTGAGAGTCATCTTTTAATAAGGTAAAGTTGTTTCAAAAACCATTTCTATGGGATAGCGTAGAATAGAACTGCTGCTAGGAGTAGAGTTTCTAGTAGTGTTGTTGGAGTTGTCTCTCGAAATCACTTTGTATTACCAAAGAAAGCTCTATCTGTAGCACTCTGTAATTCAAAGGGAATACCCGTTGGTGCATTGTGTCTGTGATCATTTCAGTTGTTGCTGATAACAAAGTTGTCCGTGATAATTTTTTGTTGTACTCCAAACCGTTGTAATATTGTCTTTCCAGAACCTGTTTGTTTTTGTCTGTTAAATGCAAAGATTTCTTTTATAATCCTCAATGATGATTGCAAATAATGGATATTGTTTTTATTACATGTGAAGCTTTAATAGGTAATGGTGAATGACCACTATCCTTTTATTGTTTTTCTTCTGAAACTGCAGTATGCTTGTTTTGGGGGTTCTGGTTTTCATGCCAGTCTCTTCTTATTTTAAAGGTATATGATCAATAACACAGTCTCTTTATAAACAGGATAGAACGACATTTATGTTTCTTCTGTTCCCATCTGCTTTACTACTATTAAGAGCATATGTTTGGAGTGGGTGCCTGCCAACATTACCAGTTCAGCTCTACCAGGTACCAAAGTTGTGCCTGCATAGTTCTTCATTGCATACCAAATATTTGATCTTTATTGGTAGTGTTATGTTAAATGTATACTGATGATGTTAAAATTTATTTTTTTGATCTATGATGTCAATATTTACTATACCACTATTTCAGGCCTGGATTTTGTTTCTCTATACAAGTTTGGCTTTGCGTGAGAACATATTGAGAGTGAATGGAAGTGAAATTCGTGCATGGTAATTGGATACAAGGCGGAAGGTAATCTGGGAAGTGGCTTTGCGCTGGACCTTCCGTATGACATATCTAGGGTACAGGTCCAAATCATCCTTAATGCTCTTTCACGCACTGAGGTCTGGCCTCTTGGCATATGGAAAACAGAGCTCAGCTTGCCGCTTGGTGAAGGTTATTACTGCTGAAATATTTACTGCACATGGAGGAATAAAGTGGTGAAACTTAGTCCTGCAACGTCAGCACCACATGTGAAGACACTGTCACCGTTGGCTTCGGAGTCTTAAGCGACTACCCTGAAGACCAAGCGTCTTGTTTATACTCTTTTTGTTCTATTGAATCTGCCTAAATACCCAATAGAGAAGATGGTAAACACTCAAAGTGCCTATTATGTTCTTGTAGGTGGATATATCATCACTATTGTGCTATGGTGATGGCGCTTGTCAGTCTCACATGGGAGATTAAAGGTCAACCCGATTGTTCGCAGAAGCAGGTTAGTGTTCCTCCAGTAGAAATAGATCAGATTTGTGTTTATTTCCTAAAGAGGACTCCTGATCCTTATGGTTTAAGCAGAGAGGTGTTCAACTTTTTCTTCAATGGGCAATAATGCAAGGAGTTGCCATGCTACTACAAAATAGGTATCAGCGTCAGAGACTGTATACTCGTATTGCGTTGGGAAAGGTACTGGATTGCGATTGAGTGCCGCACTTAGGTTTTGTAACCATTCTTGGTGTTCTGTTTGTGTCAGTTTATGTGCCTTATGTCTCGTTTTTTCCCAAAACAATGTCTTCAGTTAGCTGTCACCAGCTCTTTAGAAACCTGCTTACCTTTATCTTTTTTACCATGTTTGATAAGTCTGGCCTCGCTTGTTTAACTTTCTTATAATTTGCAATGAAATGGGTGTCATTTGTTGGCCCTTTCAGCAAACAATTTCATACAGGTCATTGACTATGGTGTTCCCGGTTTGTTCTTATTTCTGTGAGCTTTGTCTTACTAGCATTCTTTACCATTTGCAGGCAAAAAGAATGGATGTGGTGTGGGGGAGAAACTGCTGGTGTAGATGGTCAATTGTGGTTGTTATGCCCCATACTATTCATTCTACAGGTGATTGAAGTGGTTACACGGCAGCGGATTTTATATGTCACTAGCCTGAAGCACAATAGCTTAATAATGTGGTGGTAGTATAGAAATATGATTTGAAGTAAAACGAGTTGAATCATGTTCACATCTGATTGGTTGTTTGGTACTTGACTTCTTTCAGGGTTTTGAAGCATATGTTGGACTATTGCTACTTAAGACTGCAATGGTTGGTGTTGTCTCGGAGTGGCAGGTAAGAATTAGTTTAGATTCACCAGCGCGCATGCTATCATCTCCTTTACTTCATATAACTCTTTATCCAGAGTTCTTCTCATACTTAAACAATGGTGCATTCATACAAATTCTTATTTGCTTATGATTAAAGGTTAAACAATGGTGCATTCATACAAATTCTTATTTGCTTATGATTAAAGGTAATAGTTTGTGGGGTCCTCCTGGTGTTAATGGCGGTTGGAAACTTTGCCAACACAGTACAAACTTTGATGGCAAAATCAAGGTTCAAGGCAAAAATGAAGAAAAGCAAGAGTTGGAAGGCTCTCCCAAGGATTCGAGATCATAATCCGCAATACCTTACAAAATGTCCCAACATTCTGTTTGTTAGTCGGCTTGATCATCTATACCTTGTGAAATGTGTTATGTGGGTTACTTTCCAGGTTTTGTCCCACCAAATTGATTTCGCATATTGTTCCATGTAAGCATACAACATTTTGATTTGATTTTTTGTTTTTGTTTGGGTTGACCATGGAATGTATGAGATGCCTTGGCTTGATGAATAATTAGTTATTGCAAATTGCTGACTAGGAAGCATGAGAAGTTTTCCCTTTCTAAACAAATTGTATACGCTGGAGTTCTCTCTTCATTTTATTTGTTTATCCTAATAGTGTTTATGTTGTTCTATTTCGAAGCCCATTTTGACTGCAATCTTGAAAATAATTATGTGTAAACCGTATCTGTTATGTGATGCGTTGAACGCTGTTTCGGACCGGAGATTATTTCTATTTCGTAGGATTTTTTTTTTTTTGAATTAATGAAACTAACTACCAATGATTTGCCTCAATGATGATAACCTTATTAATCGAGGAAAATGATTTGCCTCTTTAGGAACATGACTACAATTCGTGTCATCAAATTCAGAAAGAAGATTAATACTACTGAGCTAGTAGTCCAGTTAACGGCTTATTTATTGTTGAAATCTCCACTCCTTTAAAACACCAATTTATATGAGCTCCCACGTTGTATGGTGAGTATGACACCCTTTTCAAATTAAATTAGATAAAACCACCATTCTCAAATTAAATTAGATAAAACCTTTGAACTAGAGCAATTTTGGAGAGGACAAGTAGCGGGATTCTATTGGTCGGAACATTAAAATTTGAATTACACTCCGTTTACACCTTATATTTAACTGGCCGTTTGTAATCCCGCTAACCAAAACGTGGATATACAACACTTATGTGTAGATTTTTAGCTAAATAATTACTTACACTTGGTTCACACCAAATACTTAACTGGATGTTACTCACATCCGTTAGGTATACAATGCACACGTCCGTCAAACTCTCAACCCAAAAAAACTAAAACCTAAAGAAACCCAAGCCTATGCATCGTCTCATCTCTTATTCTTCTCAATCTTCTTCTTTCACCACCACCGATTTCCCTCTTTATCTCTCTTAGGGGTTTGCTATCTCCTTCAAGATTATGAAGATTATGAGCGGTGAATGGCTTAGAGAATATGGGTTTGTGTTGAATTTCGATTTATCTTTTCAGTTTTTATGGATGTTGTTTTCACTAATCAGAACTCTGTTTTGTTTTCAGAATTTTTCAGGCCTGTCAATCTCAACTAAGAATCTCAGTTCTCATATATCCAGTATCATCAATATCATCAAGTCTGAGATTATAATGATTTTCGTTGAATCAAATGGAATTGAGATGCCAAATTATCAATTATTCTTCTTAGGGTTTCCTGATTTTTTCTAATTAGTAAAGGGTTTAGAGGTGATTTATGGTATGGGCATCAGGAAGGTAAACTTCAGGTACTGGCCGATCACAATTTTTTTTTTTTTTTTGTTAATTTTCAATATTTTTTTCCTTATGAATTTCGATTCTGTCTTCTATTTGTGATTTTGGATTTTTTTTTCTCTGACTGATATATTAAGTAGTTGTAGTTATCTTGGGTCTTAATCTCTTAACAATGGTTTCCATGATTACTACTTCCCCGTTGTTTGTAAAAAGGCCTGAATGAATGATCAGTTTAGCTGCTCCTTCACTAAACCGACCTCTTTGCCACCTATTAACCATGTCTTTGTGAGTTTGTAATTTCGTGATGCATTTAAATTCTAAATGTCTTCCCGCATTATGAAATGCAAATTTAGTTGATTTTTCTATACGAATTCTATTTTAGTCAAATTTTTTAATTTGTGTAGTTGCAGACATATATGGTCAAGCTAATGTTTACAGATTCTTTGGTAGGTAATTGCAGACATATTATTGGAGTTACTGAATCACACGCGTCTCTTTGGTTTTGCTTTTGCTGGGAGCAAGAAACGAATATGTTAGGTGAAACATCATGTTTACTGCAATAATTATTATCCCTTTTTTTCCCTTATACTCCCGGCTCACAAATTCACACACATGTAGCGACAATTAGCTCTTATTTTCAGTTTGTGAAATGACATGATTTATGAATATTGTATCCTTAAGTTTGATTGCAATTCCAATACCCTGGCGCCTCTGCAGACATGCAACATCAGTTCAATGCACGAGAGAGTGATTGCGGCTTCACGTCCTTTATGCCTCTAAGCGAACTTTACGATCCTAGCAGAGAATTTCTTGCTATGATACAGTAATCATTGAAGCCGAGATTATTGTTCGTAAGGTTGTGGATTATTGGAGTTATGATTTAGAGAAACGGGGTTTGTTGGTCTTAAGAATCATGGTGCAACATGAACTCTCTACTTCAGAAAGGTCAGATTTTCATCTGGAATCTCATTCTCACTCATTATAACTTTCATTGTTCAAACTATAATTGTGGGATTGGGTATTACAGGCCGTATACCATATGCCCCCAACTGAGAATGATATGCCATCCGGAAGCATTCCTCTGGCTTTGCACACCATATTTGACAAGCTTCAATACAGTGACAACAATGTTGCAACTAAAGAGCTGACAAGATGTTTTGTATATGATATGTATGATTCTTTACTGCAGCATGATGTACAAGAACTCAATAGGGTTCTTTCTGAAAAGCTCGAGGATAAAATGAAAGTAAGCACTTTCGGCTGATCTTAAACAAATTTACAAAGTACTTTAATACCTAGAGATAAATTTTGTTGATCTGTCTGATATCTGCCACTGATTTCAATTTGATCTTTGTATTTTTTTGCTAGGAGACTGTTGTGGAGGGTACTATCCAACAATTTTTGAAGGACACCATATGAACTATATTGAGTGCATCAATGTGGACAACAAATCTACGAGAAAGGAGTCATTTTATGGTATTAATAACTATTCCAGTTTATGTGTGCTTGACTATATTAAGTCTGATAGTTTTGGGGTTCATAGTGTCGAAAATACAGCCATGAAGCTGCTGCTACTGTTATTGAGGAACCTTAATGGATGAAAGAGATTAGGACAGGGATTTCGAAGCTGAGACGAAGAAGAAGACTTGAATTTGTGATAATTCTGATAGAAGATTTGTGAAGTTTTTGAGTGACCATCTATTTGAGATGAATGGAAGGATATTAACAAGCTCTTACGAGTCAGTGATTAGATCAATGGAAGTGTACCTGAAGTGGGAGGTGTCAAAGCTGATGGAATGAAAGTGTTTCCTTCTTCCTAAGATTTTGGATTTCCTTGCGATCTTTCATTCAAAATCCTTTCACTTTTTTTTATATATATATTTTTTTCCTTTTCTACATATTGATCCATGTTGTATATTGGAGGGTCTCTTTTAAAAGCTATAGACTGAATCATCTGTGAAACGTACCTTCTGTAACGTGAATTTGTGCTGTAATTAGCAAGTGAGAAATTTCAATTCTTCTTTCTTTCCCCTATCATTCGTCTATCAAGTGGCCATCTCCAAACGATAAGTTATTGGCGGGTGGCAAAACAATGAAATAAAATAAAATTTAAATGTGACATCTCCAATGGCGCTTGAAATTATGTCATATATGTGACAGACTATTGCAAAATGCTTACGATTCTTTTTTTTTACTATTGTATTGTGGATTTTGGAGTCACTGTAAAAGCAAACAAAGATCAATTTGTGTTAACTATTTTTTTACAAATCCACTTATTATTTTACCTATATAATGAATCATTGACTCGGGATGGGGTGAGGAGAAACCGAGCCACACTAAATCAAAAATGCATCGCAATAACAAATAAAAAATATGGTTGAAATAAAAAGATGGCCGACATCAAATCAAAAATGCCGAGCCATATCAAATCAAAAATCCAGAACGACGGGCGAGGCGAAGCCGAGCCACAACAAATCAAAAATCGTAAGCATGCATTGGGACGTGGCGAAGCGAAGCCGAGCCATACCAAATCAAAAATCCTTAAGGCGGGGAAAAGTAGCCTTTGTCCAAACTAAATAAAAAATCATATGCATGTATCGGGACGGGGCGAGCCGAATCAAAGCTAAGCATGCATTGGGATGGGGAGAGGCGAAGCCGAGCCACACCAAATCAAAAGTCTGACGGGGTAAAGCTCCGTGACACTAAATAAAAATGCACTACGGGGCGAGGCGAAGCCACATCACACCAAACCAAAAATATGGTTAAAAGTAAAAAAAAATATGATTGTGGGTGATTTTCGGTCCGCCCGGTGCGCAGCACGGCCACACAATCTAGTTTTGTTGATTTTTTGTTTTGTTTTGGAATTTAGACGATACATTAGAACGGAGCAGAAAAAAGAAAAAGAAGAGTTGCTCCCAACAAAACGTGGTCCTATATTGATTAAACTAAGTAAATCAAAAGAAATAAAATTAAGAATTCCAGCTGAACGTGGTCCTATACTGATTAAATTTTATTCTTATGACCCTAAAAAACATGTGTCTAACTTTTTTGGCCCTGGGGTCATAGAAATAATTATGCAAATTATTCTCTTGGCCCTGAAACAATTTTGAATATTTCCTGTACACATTCTAGTTTGCATATTTCCTGCACGGATTCTAGTCGTGGATATTTTCTACACAACTTCATATCAATGTGTTTGTTCATCTTTAAAAAATGGTTTTATAACCTTATTTAATGTACATATTATAGTATAAACCATTATGAAAGGTTAATTAACATTGTGGATAATAGTTGCACACTAGAAAAACACTGTGGATAATAGTTGCATACCGAAAAAAGTCGTGGATAATATCTGCACACTAATACAAAAAAAACTTTGAATAATAGTTGTACTTAAAAAAAAATGTGGATAATATCTACACACAAATAAGAAAACAAATAAAAATCATTTAATGAATACAAATTTCTAAAAATATGAATAATTTGATATTTGTATTTACGCTCGATGGATTGGTCTTTCAAAAACCTTTCTAAATATATAAAATTTGTCAAATTCCTACGTATGGTTTGTGAGATATGTTATATTAAAGTTTATTTGACAATTATACCCTTCAAGAATTTAGTTTATGTCAAATTTTAACATCATTATTCATATGACCCTCCTTCTTATTAAGGGTCATTTCAATAAAATTGGTTGAAGAATATTTAAATGGGCTTTAAACCCAAGGCCATAAGAGTAAGAAAGAGTGAGGTGAGGGCCAAACACTTAATTCCCACAACTATGTTAATCAAAAGAAATAAATAAATAAAAAATTAGTTAAAACATTAAGAAGGAAGTTTGGCATATGATTCCACTGTTGTGTTTGTATTTCTTGCCTCGTTGCCTTCTTTGCTAAAACATTTGTTACCCTATTAGAACTCATAGGATTGAAATCTATTCCCAAAAAGTGTGTTTCACTTATCTGTAAAATCTTCTTTGCTTCTGCTATTATTGCTTGGTTTTTCCTTCGCACCTATATGCATAATCAACGGTTCTCTTACAGTCTTTTTCAACCCAGAATTGTTGAAAGCCATGTCTTTTTCCCAGGAGGCTGCTTCCAGAAGAGTCGGTGCTTCTGCCTCTTCTGCATTGGTTGCAATAATGGTCCTAGCTCTAGATGAGGCCGGCTCTGTGAATCGGGCAATAAATCGGGCGAAACCGATTCAACTCAATATTCTCATTCTCTCGATTAATTTCTTCAACTTAATCCCCTGCATATCCGTGAATTAAGCTACTTTGTTTTCTTCGTCACCCCACTTCTGATTTCCTTCAATTTGTTTATTCTCTATCGATTTCTTATCCTTCTTTCTTGTTTTGCTGCATAGGCTACGAACCTAGTTTATAGGCCTCCGAATCCTTAATTTTTAATCTCTGATTCTTCAGATTCTCTATGATTATTCTAGTTTAATTTATTAATCTGATTATTTTTTATTCTTTTTCAGATTTCATCCCTTCACTCCTACCCAAACCTGATTGGGGGACTAGGGTTTTTGCGGAAGCAGTTGAATCACCGGCGACGGGTTTTCCTTGTGGTACGCTCTAATCAAGATTTATTGTCAGATTATAATCCTCAGAAAAGGCTTTCATTGGTCTTCTCAATTTTATATCAAATTATCTCAGAATCACCCACCCAGTCATGCAAGTAAACCCAATTCTACACTCTACATCGCAATCGTTCTTTTCTATTGACTCTCAATCTGAAACGTCACTAAGCACTATTAGCTTTATCTCCAAGTTATTTTGACCAGTCTTTACTTTAGTCCCAAGATTGCAGCATGATGAACACTTGGCAATTCACCAAAATTTTATCCTTATCGCTCTTCATACTTATACAATTTCATCTTTATTCTGCTCCCTTTATAAATCTTTCAAAACCAGAGAATTTTGCACCAGTAGAAAAAATCCATCACAAAAACAGTCTCTCTGGTTATCTATACATCAATTTCAATCTTATTATGTTCACTAATTTCAACTCAATGGCCTTTTCATCATCAAATATTGAAAATATTTATTCCAATCTTCAAAGAAACAACAACATTTCACAAAGAGCTACCAGACATGTTAAGTGTTAACTTACAAGGGACATGGAGATTTGTTGAATCCTATGCTCTTATAGGTTATGTTTGTAGAGAAGGTGAAGTAACTAGAAATGAAATGAGTTTTGCAGTCAGACAAAGATGGGGTGCTGATAGAGAAGTCATTATCATCACAACAAATCACAAGAATGTGTTCATCTTTCACATACACTCTTGAGAGGTGTTTCAAAGAGTGCTTAAAGGAAGACCTTATTCCGTTGGTGGGCATCTTCTTGTTATTTTACCATGGAAATTTCATATGAATGTTCATAAAGCAATTATCCAGTTTGAAGTTTTCTTCATCGAGTTTGGATTGAGAGTTGACTTGGACATAGATAACATTGCTCAAATGATTGCTTCCCAAGCTGAAGAACCTATAACTATCTACAATAGAGATGCTACTGGTGTTGTCAAAGCAAAGGTCAGAGTTGATGTTAATTTACCTTTAGCAAGGAAAGTCCAAATTACACTTGAAGATGGAGAAAGGATTAAGATTGTTATATTCTACTTGGGTTTTCCTTCAGCAACCTGCAGACACCGCTATGTCTTTAATCATAATAAAAACTAATGTGGATTGATTGCAAAAATATTGGTTGGTTAGTTGTTCATGCTTTGAATATTCAAGGTGTGGATCCTTTTGATGATCAAGTGGACAATGTTGTAGCGGAACAGAATGTTCAAAATCAAGATATTCCTGAAGAGGCAGTTCAAGAAATCCTTGGAGCAGAAAATGGTGTTATTGAAGCAAATGATGTGGTTATAGAAAATGAGGCTTTAGAGAATCCTATTGTTTTGTCTGACTCCCAAGAGGATCATATTATGCATGTAGAAAGGGAAGCTTGAGATGTGAGGAATCCTCCTAATTCTCCAGCAGCAGTCCAAGCAGTTTATTCTTCTGAGCTTACAATGCATGACCAAAGAGCTAACAAGAGAAGAATGGAAGAAAATATAATTGCTGACATCATGGACATGGATAACTATCATAAAGAGATTACTATAACCCTCAATAGGCTTTTTGAAGAAGTCAACAAGGAGAATACAAAAGCTATAATTGAAGTGGATGAGTCTTCAAATGGAAATGCAAATGATTATGATGTGATTGACAAAGATCAAGGAACTACTATACCTGCTGCTGCTGGAGCCCAAGTCACTCTTCCTAATCAGGTTCCTTTGATATCTCATAAATCCTATTTTAACATTGTTTTCTGCTATTACTTTTTAATTTACCTTACTTATTTTTACTCCTTAACTTCTCTTTCACCCTATATTCTTCTTTGCTATCTGTGCATATGCTCCGTGTTTCCCTTTTCTTCTCCGGTTTTGCCATGGGGACCGGTCCTACTATAGATCCCCAATAGGTAGGGATCAGTCATGCTAGAGATCCCCAAATAGATATCAGTCCTGCTATAGATCCCCAATAGGAACCGGACCACCAATCCATTGATTTCTTTAAGTTACGAAACAAGTTTCGTACGTCTACTTTCTTAAACTCATGTAATCAAACATACTTTTCTAGGCAGGAAATCAATCATAAGTTCATTACACCATTTAGTAACACATTACCATAACATTGTCTATGTCGCAATTACGAAGTTCAAAAGATAGGCATTATACTTCGTAATCCAATATACCAAAGTTGTGAAATAACTTGTATATTCTTCCTTGACACTTTGATCATAATAAGATGATCAAGTCTCTAATACTAGAATTTCATATATATAACTTTGCATGTTATGTTTTCAATCTAAGCGACTTGAACATAACGTCGATAGAAATGGAAAATAGTCAAGTCTTGTATTACTAACCTCAAGTAGAAGGATGATGTGTTCGTTTATGTCGATACGTCTTCAGAGTAATAGTTGTATGTCTCAACATTTCTAGACTTCCTAGTCTAACCTAACGAAGTTGACTCTAGTATTCTAATCAAGCAACTTTGAATTTTGAAACTAAAATATGATAATCAACCTTGACATAACAATACTTGATGGGTTCAACCGAGCAATGCTCTAACATTATCAATCATCGAAAAACAATCATGTGAAATAACGAGATCATTTTACGTATGATATATGATAATGACATTAGACTATATAAGTACAAAACCAGAAGAAAAGAAAATAAAGTGGAGAGAGAATGTCTTATTTTATTTTTTGGAGTAAAAATTGGTTGGAAATTTAAGTTTCCAACCAAAAATATCTTCCTTATCCCAATAATGAATATGCATCCCGATTTTAGAGGGGTACACAAATTTGGACTTCCTTTCTCTTCTAGAAGAGTACATAAATTTGGACTTCTTTTCACGCTATCTCACCTATTCGACATGTATTTTTTTGGGGGGAAAAAATATGGCTAGCCCAATTTTGGAATTTTTTATATAAGTAGCCCACCATTAAAATACCCTATATTAGAAACCCAAAATTAGTTTTAGATTTACTAGTTTTACTATACTAACCTTTTACTATAATAATTATCCTATTTTTATAGTAATATTTATCCGGTTTTGGTGAAAAAGTCAAAAACCAAAAATTTAGGAAAATCCCAAAAATCAAGCTCACCTATTATTGCGTGTATCATCGCTTATCACGCCAATTATTTTGTACGGCTTCATCTTATTCTTCTTCTTACCCAAAACAAAAAAAAAATCTGAAATAAGAAAAAAAAACTCATTTTCACCATCGCTCCCTAGTTCTCTCAACATATTTTGGATCTTCAGTTGTCTAACAGATTTAGAGCTTCAAGGAATTTTGATTTCAGAGGCGGAAAAAAAGAACCCAAATATCCTCCTTGTTATTCTCTTCCAGAGAAAACCAGTTTTCACCAAGGTTTTAGGTCAGCATACTGCATACTTTGTTTCAGATTGCAGAGTGTTTCTGTGTTTCAGAGATTTGATTTTCACTAATCTATAACCTAATTTATCACGTTGTTTCACTATACTCCATTGATTTGGTGAAATTTCTGTTCATCTTTGGTAAGTCATGATTGTATATGTTTTGTGTTTCTCGAAAGAAAAAAAAAAGACAAACTGGTAAATTAACAAAAGGCATATGTGTATGTCTACTAGTTGTTGCTACATTTTGAGTTCTGGTGAAAGTGATAAGCTTTATCTTCACTTAATGAATTTTGCATCTATTCCTCACGATGGCAATTGTATACCAATCTTCTCTATTATTATTTTTGAATGTAGGAATATATTAGCAGTATGGCAATAATAATCATTGATAAAGTGGCTGATTCAACCAATTCTAAAGATGATTTCAAAGAAGCAGTGGATGAGAAAAGAGAAAAGGTTGCCACAAATTCAGTAAATCTTATAATGTTGTCTAGTTTTAGTTCTTTAGTTTTGCACATCAGCTAGTTGTCGTGGTAGCAGTTGCATGATGTGAAAAAGATGCAGTTTTCACCTGACGTTGTTGTGAAAGTTCTGATTGTCACCTTTGACCATCGTGAAAGTTGTAACTTTTCACCCTGAGCAATCGTGAAAATAGCAATTATCTCCTGATTATTGCTACCTAGTTCTATGGCGTAGCTCTTAAAGCCATGTCATACAATACACATTGATTCGTTATTTTCATTTTACTTATTTTAAGTTCAAATTTGTGAATAATCATTTTTAGTTATTACCACCATTAGTCAAATCTTGATTTGGTTTTTGATTGTGGGTTCTTGTTCGTGGGATCTTGTGATTCAGTTAGTATATATACTTTGCAAATGCTATATACTTTGCGAATGAAAAATTATGTTACTTGAAGAATGAGAGTGAATCCTATTTGGTGGACTACAGAGCTGTTTGAGCAAATTTTGAGAATTTGCATGACCTAAAGAAGGAAATTCCGGATTCAAATGATCTCCTGCTGGCAGTGAAAGATCTAGTTTTCACATTTAATTGTTATGAGAGATGTAATTTTCACTTTTAAAGGATGTGCGAAATGATATTTTCACAAAATATTAATGTGAAAAATGAAGTTATCAATTCTTTGATAATATTGAAAACAATATTTATCACCTGAATGATTGGTTACCTTCTTAAAAGTAAAATTTACCAGTGGACAACATTATAAAATGATGTAGTTCAAAACTATAGATCGTCCAGCTAACCCTAACCTGGAATTCCTAATATGTTCGATACATGTGCGACATCTTTGTGTGTAGCCTCACTAGCCCACTAAAAATTTCAATTTTCACAACTTTTTTTTATCATTGCTGGCTCATTAAAAAATTCCAATTTTCACGATTTGCGATCTAATGCATTTTCGAGAAATCGTAATTATCACCATCAGCCCAATGAAAATTTAAGTTTTCGCAATTTTTAAATAATTGCAATTATCACCACCAAAGCTTCTTTGCAAAGCTTTTGTAACATTAATATATTTTTTCTTACTGGATAATCAAATAAGACATGATGCTACAAAATAATGGTAAATATCTTAAAGTCTGATAAAAAACAAACTTGAAGTAGATTTTTTTTGTTTTTGATGTCATTTGACATATTTCTTCGCTATTTGGAGCGATTTTTCTTCGCCATTTGGGGCGAGTTTCTCTTCGCTTTGAGGGCGATTTATTCAAACCTTGATTGTGGGTTTGTGACTTGTTATTCTCGATTCAAGAACATCAACAATCCAATACGGTATTGCTTAGAATCTATATTCAATCTAAGGGATTCAGGGCATCCGGATTTGCTTGGATCTACAAGATTTTGTGCAAATATCTCATTTCTTACAGGAGTATCTCTTATTGAAGAAGAATAAAATATGATTAAATGGTCGGAATCGATTCTGGATTATACCATCACCCTTTCCTACTACATTTACAAAAATTGGGTATCTTTACGGTATATGACTCTTTCTCGTCGCGGTGTATTCGTAATTGATATCTTCATTTGTATTAGGGGTTTTATTATCTTGTACCTTGATGTTTTTTGTTATTCTTGTAAGCGATCATGTAATCACATTTTGATTTGAATGAATTGAAATTTGTTGATTGACCAAAAAAAAAAAAAAAAAAAAAGACAAACTTGAAGAAGATAAAAGACTAAATCATGCATGTTATAATCCTAAACATGGTAAGAAAATCAAAGATCCTTGATAGAGTTTAACAAAAATCTGACAATACGTAATCAACTAAATTCCAGTTATCTAAAAAAAATTAAATTACCCGTCAGATTTTAACAATTCTTGCGTAGATTATTCCAAAAATAGAGTGAGAGAATGCATAGGCTATTTAAAGAGTTTGAGAGATGCCAAAAAGTAGAAATCCTTAACATATTTTCACGGTATACATAGTCACTTTGATTTTTAGAAACATGGACATGGAAATAATAAAAAAAAAAATCGAGAGAGAAAAAGAGCCTCACACATTTAGGGGCGACTCAGTCGCAATTAGGGGCGATACTAAAAGACAAAAAAGGTCACCCAAACGTAAAACTGAGCTACCTCTTATCCGCGATTTTTCAAAATGGCAACTATACTCTTTTATAATCGGTAGCCAAAACAACAATCGGTAGGTTAGTTGTTAATCGGTAGGTTAAATTGAAAATATACCTACCGATTATTGTGTAGATACTTCGGAAAATAATCCTTTGTTTATTTGGTAGCTTATCGAAATTTTAAGGCTACCGATTATAAGGAGCCTCTTATATAACCTTGGCCAAATATCGGAGGTTCTGAGGCTGTGGATTTATCTGTAATCGGACGGATAATATGTTAAAACCCTACCGATTATAAGTTTCCCCAAAATGAAATTATTTCTAAAATCCTTCACGTAGAGAATTTAAAAATCTTCGATAATCGGTAAGTTATACAACTACAAAACCTACCGATTATATCGAGCCCCAGATCGAACCTTTGCCGTATTTCATAGGTTTTGAGTGTACACATCCAGCCATAACCACTTGGTGCGTGTTTTGGGTGCAGCGGTAATCGAAAGTTTTATATATTACAAAACCATCCGATCATAAGTAGCCCCAAAATGAGTTTTTTCGAAAATCCTTCATGTATTGAATTTTGAAATCTGCTATAATCGGAAGGGTATCCACCTTAAACAACCTACCGATTATAAGGAGCCCCAGATCGAACCATTTCCAAATTCCATAGGTTTTGAGTGTTCAGAGCCAGGGGTAACCACTTGGTTCGTGTTTTGAATGTAGACATATTCGTAAGGAAAATTGGTTCCACAACCTACCGATTATTGGTTGCCCTAAATTCAAATTTTGTAAGGTACCATATTCGGTAGGTAATATTAATCAAATTACTACCGATTATTGGTTTCTCCACTTTCAACCTTCGTCAAATTAGCCGTTGCATGTTGAACCAAATTTCAGAAATATCCGTAGGAGTTTCTGGGAAAAGGAAAAAGATTCGTTGGACCCTAAGTCTATATAAAGAAACTAATATCTATCACCCCAATTGCACCAAACTCTTTTCTCTCTTCAGTTCTAATTTAGAAAACCTAAAACATGGATATTGATTTTGCAGAAGAAGAAGATTGTGCTATTTATAGAGCGTGGGTTGTGGTAACTGTTCATGATATTGTTCACAAGCTCCACAAACGGGAATCCAAAGAGCAGTTATGGAACCGTATTTTAATGGTATTTGAGGCGTTAGATGGTAATCAAATTCGAAGATCATCCAATGACATTAAGATGAGAATGAAGGCGATCGATAAGGAGATTGACAAGCTCGAAGATGAAGAACGATTTGTTAGGGATGCTTTTCCTCAATGGACGTATCAAAAACGAGTAAGTATGTTTCATAACTCTGGCTCACTTGTTACTCATTCGTTAATACTAACTTGGTCATTCGTAATTTCAGAGAAATCTTGCTGATTATCGGTATATGGACCTCTACGGGAAACGATTTGAACATGAAGGATGTTACAAAATCAAGAGGGACAATTTCTGCGGTGTCTGGACGTTATGATCTTTCGTAATACTTTTATGGTCAATAAGGAGTATGAATTTAGTTGCTTTTGAAGAAATTGTAAGGTTGTGGTCTTTTGAGGTTTATGTAATGCACTTAATCGGATGAATATTAATCTAAAAAAGTTTCTGATTATTCATATCCAGTAGAATCTCTCTCCAACAAAGTTTCCGATTAACATATTCGGTAATTTTGTGAGTCCACATACTTTCCGATTATGTTGTTATTTGTTTCCAGGAAACCAATTTTTTTCACACAGAATAATCGGTTATTAAAAAAAAGATATATCCTACCGAATATAATTATTCGGATGTCAGGGTGAAGATTTACCAACCGATTGTTTGGTGGTTTGGCTACAGAAAAGAAAGTTTTTGGGCACAGAATAATCGTAAGGAATTCATAAAAAAAAACTACTGTTTAATATAATCGTTAACCAGTGAAGGTATATATATTCCCGATTATGGTGTTATTTTGTTCCAGGAAACACAATGTTTTCACACATAATAATCGGAAATGAACCATTAACAACACTACCGAATATTGTTATTCGGAAGGATTTGTGAAAAAAAAACCCTCAGATTGTGGTGTTGTTTGGATACAGAAGACAAGTTTTCTTTACACATAATAATCGGATGGAAGATTATATTATTAACCTTCCGATTCTGACTAAATGTTTTTCAAAATATCCATAATATGTAGGTTAAAAATATATAAAGCTCCCGATTCTGACCAAAAATGCAAAAACCCCAGAATCGGTAGGTTCTTTTATAAACTTAACCCTCCGATTGTGTTCCAAAATTCAACAGTTACATGTCTTATCATGTGATTCGCTTGCGAGTCATCGTTAAATGCATAAACATAGCAATATAGCCATTCATAATCCATAAATAGAAGAATTCACAATCCATAAACATAACGTAGCAACTAATAATCCAACCCAAACTTTTAAAACGACATAATCCGACATAAACTTTGAAAACCATAAACTTTTAAAATGACATAATCAATGATATTCATCCATTTTGGAAGCAATTAAGTTTCACTCCAAGCACCCCGTAGTTGATGGTCCGTCTTTCTTGGATTCGGAATTGTGTACAAAAATAGCCGAGCGTTATGCTACAACAAATGGCGCCAAGAAGCAAGTATTGATGCATGATTTGGAGCAAGATCTTCACCCTAGTCTAAGGGATGTTGATGAACCTATTAAGCAAAAGGGGGCGGGTAGGCCCTCCGAAGTGTCTTGGGCCATGGGAAGAAAAGAATTGAAAGAGTATTTGTATAATCAAAGAATATTGTGTAGGCATGAGCGTTCGGAAGCCCAATTTGAGGATGAGCCGCAACCCAAGAAAAGAGGTCGTCCAAGAAAAGATAAAAGTGGACCAATCGGCCAAAAAGTAGGGCGAAATGTCTCTACGAAGCCTTCTCAAGTGAGTCAAGCCGAGGCGGTGGAAGAAGTTGTGTTAGTGGAGACCCAAACTACCTCCTTAGCTATAGATCAAATGAGCAACTACCAAGAAACACAATCAACGGAAATGGTGACTATAAGAGAGAAGTATGGTACTCTTCGTTGTCCTAGGGATTTTCATGGAAAACCTACGCGATCAAGGTATACAATTATAGAAGAGTATATGAAACAACTCCTTCCCCTCATTGTTCCATTTGTTTTGTCCACCGACGAGGTGGATGGGGATGGTAATTGTGGATTTCACGTCGCTATGGAACAAACTGGTTACTTTGGAGAAGTTTTGGACGAAGATGTCACCGAATGGCAATATTTAAGAACTAAGATGGCGGTACAACTAATAAAGGACAAGGATTTCTATATGGGGATGATGAAGCAAGGAGATAGACACGACAAAGAACTAGAGTTCAAAAACTTAGTTGCGCGTGTAAAGTGCCGAAAGGGATTGAAGACCATCGGATCCAAGTATTGGATGAGAATGCCTTCATGTGGATATCTCTTAGCGGACGTTTTGAATTGCGTGGTACATTTTTTTGTTCCACCTAAGTATGGACATTCCTTTACGTTTTCACCTACAAGGACGGTTTGCGATGATTCGGTTAAAGATAGAAGAATTGTGATGGCATTTGTGAATGAGATGCATTTTATCGGTTTAAGAGTAAAGAGAGATTTCCCATTACCTTCGTTGGATGGTGCGACAGATTACTTCACAACGAATCATTGCAAGGATTGGTTGAAACAATATGAGACCAACATGTTCGATTGGGATTGCGTCATGAAAATCAACTTTCCGGCAGTCATACTCGAATTAGTTCCCTCGGATGATGAAGATGAATGATCGTTACTTGCGGAATTTGTATTTTATGAATTTTTGGGAATGCTTTGTGAAGTATAAATATATAATCGGTAGTTAAATTATAAATATGTCAACCGATTTTAAATGATTTTGTAAACAGACTCAATCAAATATATAATCGGTTATTAAAACTTCTAAGTTACCCTCTGATTGCAAGTCTAACAAAATTACTGAAATTTATTCCCCAGAATCGGTAAATAACATCTTACATTAACATCCGATTGTCACCAAACTCTGGAAAAAATTTGAAAAAGTTTCCAACAATCGGTAGACAAAACAGAACATATATGTCCGATTATTATCAAACTCTGACATGAAAAGATGAAAATCTCCCCATAATCGGTAGATAAGAGATAACAATAACTTACGATTGTAACTATTAATCAATATTTATACTGTGGTCACGGACTTCAGGAATTCATAACTCCCATCATAAGTGAATTCTTCGCCCTTTTCCACAAAGTACTGTCTTTTTGCGAGTGCCTCCTACATAAACAAACACAAAATAATGCCAAGTTGGTTTTAGTAAGAAGGATTAGACACCCGGTGTTAAAAATAAATAATTTAAACCATAATTACAAATTGTTGGATTGACAAGCTTAAGTGTCTAGTATTAAACATCCTCTTTTGTATCGTTATATAATCATTTACCCCTTTTTGGACAAGTCGGAAACGATCATGAACTTGTTGGAGTGATCTTTGATTTGGATTTCCATACTCTCACACAAATTGGCTATATACCCTCGACCAAAAGACTTCGAATGTTAACGTTCCCGCTATGACATCTTCACGTCTTGTTTCATGATACCAGGTTTTCACAATGACCAAATCTTCTGCTGCGTCAAACGTTGCCATGCTAGTAAGTTAAGATATATAAGGAATGAACTAGAGTAGATGATGGAAAAGATATTTGTAGAATACACAATGTCAAATCTTCTGTTGCGTCAATGTGTTGTTTGCTGCATAAATAAGAAGAGTTTAACCACCTTATATAGATGACACTCCCAACGTCTCTTTTTTTGGAAAATATGTCCGTTGATGCATACTTTACAAGACTGTACTGAAGTTGCATACAATTATTACACATAATCGGTAGTAAATTCTGTAACATAAGTAACCGATTATGTTTACTCGGAACCTTAGGATACTTGTAAAACTTCCTATTATAGACTGTTTTGTTAACAGGGTAGAAAGTTTCATTAGGGAGGTATAATCGGAGGTTTATCAATATGTTTTTGCTACCGATTTTGTGTGGTTTTCTAGGCTCGGCTTTAAAAATAGACGTTGGAGTATAATCGGTAGTTAAATAAATAACATAAACTTCCGATTTTCTTGGTGTTTGGGAAATTCAGTACAATATCACCTCAAAATCTTCATAATTTTACGTTGAACTTCCACAAATTCTATTACAATGTATTGTGATTAGCGTCGTGGACGTGTTGGACGAGTCCTAAACGGATTAAATCTTTCCATCGCCATAAGGATTCTAAAATGAGCTTCATAACGGAAGCTTGATCTTTTCCATCTCCGCCATTCCCCGAGAGATTGTTCTATAACCTCATCATTGGTTGCACCCCTCAATCGATATTTATTCACAAGATAAGTTAAATCGACAAATTCTCCGACGCGTCCGTTTATTGAACCAATTCGGCAGAAAAGATCAGCAGAGTGACGGTTGTTTGGGTTACCGGTGTCGACGCAGAATTTTTCGTGAATTCTCCCCAAATAACTCATACTCATTATGCCTCCTTGCCTCCGTTCTGCTCCCCGTCTCGGATACAATTGAACGTAGCGCCTACATAAAGATAAATCTTCTTCAATCGTGAACTCCGTTGGATTAATGAATGGTTGGGCCATTATGTTGAAGATGAAGTTGGAGAGAGTTTACAGGTATTTTTGTTTCATAGAGGGTACAAGGATACAATCCTTATATAGGGTTTAGAGTTCCAACGGCTCTTTTTCTGTTGGGGAAAATGTATAATCGGTAGCTAAATAAGGTATTTAGCTACCGACTATACAGAAGCCCCAAATTTTGTTTAGGGAGAAATCTCAAATTTACGAATTTGAGAACTAGAATAATCGGTAGTTTATATGACTACCGATTATAAGTTGCCCCAAATTTTGTTTTTGGAGAAATCTCAAATTTACGAATTTGAGAACTATAATAATCGGTATTTTATATGACTAACGATTATACAGTTGCCCCAAATTTTGTTTTGGGAGAAATCTCAAATTTTACGAATTTGAGAACTATGATAATCGGTAGTTTATATGACTACCGATTATAAGTTGCCCCAAATCTCTTCTTTGGGAGATACTATAATCGGTAGTATAGTGAGGTTATTATTACTACCAATTGTTATAGGACCAAGATTCACGTTTGGCACGAAATCTATATTCATCGGTAGTCAAATATGTTTATTAACCTTCCAATTTAGTGCTACACAATCGGACAAAAATTTCCTTCTGATTATATAAGGGCATTAACGTAATCTCCACGTTTTTCGACACCCCTTAACGTGGCCTCTGGGTTGGGAATAAAAAAGTCGCCCCTAATTGCGACTGAGTCGCCCCTAAATGTGGGAGGAAAAAGAGCTGCCGAGGAAAAAGAACTTGAGAGGGAAACGAGAGTAGTTTAGGATAGGCAGTGAAACGAGAGTAGTTTTAGAGCAACTACAGTGGTGCGAGTAAAACCAAAGACCAAAGAGGGAAAAAAAGATTAAAATTTGGGTTTAGTCTGGTGTGTGATGCTACGGGTGGAAGACTAAATTTTGGTGGAACGTAAACTATACCAACGCCTGGTGTGGGGCGTGAAGTATACGTTCGCCTGGTGCGGGGAGATTCCGAAAATGTAAAAAAAAAAAAATGGAGCGGAGGTATAATCCACGCCCCATATAAAGTGATTAAAACAAATGAGTGGGGTGGAGGTATAAACCACGCCCCACATTAGAGAAAAAAATATATTTTGGGGCGGAGGTATAAAGCACGCCTGGCGTGGGGCGTAGACTTTATGCACGCCTGGTGTGGGGCGTAGACTATATACCCGCCTGGTGTGGGGCGTATACTATATACCTGCCTGGTGTGGGGCGAACACTATACCAACGCTCGACTAAATTTGGTTTTAGTCTTGGTCCCAGACAAATATAGTCTGAGATTTAGTCGATAGTCGTGGTTTAATCGATAGTACGTCCCACTACGTCTCGTTCATTTACCAAATATTTGAGTTTATTCGCCCATTATGGTTGCTCTTAGAGCATATCCAATGCAAGGGGTGAAGGTCTTAAAATAACATGACACATAGGATTTAAGACCTTCCCCACCAAGTTTTCATCTCCAACACAAGGGTAAAGGTCATAGAGATAGATGACATGGCTAAGTGGGGGTAATGGAGAAAGTAGAAATAAGACTTTCTTCATGACCTTTGGTCTTAGGTCCACATCATCACTTTGTCTCTAAATTCAAATAAAAAGGTGTGGGTAAGACCTTGAAGATTGGAGATGGACTTTAGGTCAAATTTTTTATCTTTACTTATTTTTGTCTTTTAGCAAATAACCCACTAAAAAAAGGTGATAACAAGACTTCCACCTCAGATGAACTTGACCCTTTGCATTGGAGATGCTCTTAGGAGACTAAAATTGAAACATGGGAATACTTTAATTGAGAGAGAGAGAGAGTGAAACGAGAGCAGTTGTAGGAGACTAAAACTGAAACTTTCCTCAAATAACGCCCATGCCCATGGAAAGCGTCTACTAATTGACCACAATCCAAATCCATGTAATTTTTTTTAAAGTAATTATTTATTAATATATAACTAATAGAGGTTAATTTGGTCCATCTTAAAATTTGAAAAGGTAAATCTAATCTTAAACTATTATTTTTAACCGTCGATCTTATAATTTGGGCTACACATATATACAATCTTAATGATGGGTTTATGTAACAGAGAAACCAAACTTGGGTTCCACAGAAATTTCCAATTTTTTTTCTTATCAATAGTATAAAGCAGAGTTTAGCTAACTTTGCCTATCTGAGTGGTGGTCAGGATTTATCCTTGGCAAAGATAAATCAAAGGCTGTGGTTCTCCGTGCCACACCCTACAAGTCGCACACGTGGTGTTCATTCCAATATTATGAATTAAAAATGAATACTCAAGTCAAGATATGGAGTTTCAAAAATTATAACGGGGAGGTTCGAACTCATGACCTATTGTGTCATAAGAGTGGCCTCTAACCATTGTTCCACCTTGGTTGGAATTGATAGAAAAGATAAATCAACAGTGTTTGTTTGTTCAACTTAAATATTAATTAGTATAAGTGTTTTATTAATTAGTATAAGTGATTTGTCTAGAGAGGAGATAAATCTATGGTTATGGTTTGTTCAACTTAAATATTAATTAGTATAAGTGTTTTATTAATTGATGTCTCATTAATTTCTCATGATAAATGATTTATTAATTTTACATCATAAATATCCCTTAATTAATATTAATACATATCTCCATCAATAAATAATAATTTTGACAAAAATTATTTCAATAGATATTAGTGGTGGTGGTGGTAGTATAAGAAGAAGTAAGTGGTGGAAGCGGTGGAAGGTGTTACTAAGTGGTGGAGGCGGTTGGTAGGCTTAGAAAGATACCTACAACTATGTATACTGCAAGTGCACAGTGTCGAAAAGAAACACAGGGCAAGCACAGGTCGAACCACAGAGACTTGGAGAGTGTAGAAGTTGATTCTAAATCCTTACTAAGAACTGATTCAGAGAGTAACCAAAAGGGGATTGATTTTGTCGATACGACGAGATATTGGCTAAGACTTAAACAGAAAGTAATTTTAATTAAAATATGCAATTAACTCAAGGTGTAAATACTGAGAATATGGATACTAGGGTATTCAAATCCACCACTAACCTATGATATGCATTCAACTTGTAATATTATTCCTGTCCTTACAGCAGATTCAAGTCTACCGTGTATCTAAGGTGTTTCTCCAATGGATAATTTAATCACAATGAAAGTATTTCTCCAAAGCATTAACTGTCTAATTAAAGCACAACTAATCTGAGGATCAATATTGGTTTAAGCATGAGTTGCAGCATAATCAACATAGAGATATTATAACTACAATGAATACATGGCATACATTGTGATAGCAAGATGTTGACAAACTTGGATTAAATTATAACTTTAAACAATTCTAAACTTTCAGGAACAATATACAAGATATGAATATATAACAATAAGTTACGGCTTCATCTAAACCCTAGCAAATGAAACTAGAACATGAATAACATTATAACACAACTGAAATTAAGAAACTAGTATGAACAAGCTATTATTGGATGCCTCTTCAACACAACAACACCCTCTATTTATACACAACCTTCCTTGGATTCGAAAATGAGAGAGAGACACCAATTCAAAACTTCAATCTTCTCCTTAATTGATGCTTGCTTTTAATTAGAATATAATTCTAATTTTCCTTAATTGATTGAGTGATTGAAGGGGAGGTGGATCTTTTGGGGAAAAGGAAAACGGATTTGTTGGGTCTTTTGTGCGATTTGGGAGAATAAGATAGGATGCTAGGGTGTGAGACGGGAGCAACGAGAGTTGATGCATTGATTGGAGATGCCGTTGGATGCACATTGGTTATATCAAATCCGATGGCTCAAGATGGAGACGGGCTTGGGTCTTGAATCATGAGTAGTTTAAACCCATGTATTTGTAAACAGGTTGCTCTTTTGATCTTGCAAGCGGGTTGCAATGCTTCCATAGACGCTAGCCTCCAACTTTCTGCTCTTTTGGCTTCTCAATTCATCCAAGCTTTATTTAGTACCTAAAAACACAAAATTAATTAATACGAATATTTATTCTTGAAAATAGTAAATATACAAAATTTGGGATAATATATGATTTTAAAGCGCAAAAGACGAGTTAAATGCCAATAAAAAGGTGTATGAATATGCAATATTTGGCACTCATCAAATACCCCCAAACCTGAATTTTACTTGTCCTCAAGTGAAACAGAAATTAAGAAATCCTAACTATACCACTAACGCTGGTCTCTCGAATGCATTTAGCGTATGCACTAAGCCTTTAAACCCCTGTTGGTAAGGCAGAAGTCGAAACTTGTAATCAATCTCGAACCCAAAATCATAAAGTTTCATCAGTGGGTTGAAGGAAGATATACGTGCTTCTGTACAAATGTTCTAACCAAAAACATCCACTGAAGCATTTGTATTGGACAGACTACAACATACTTCTTTACTCCACGCCCCAACACCCCCCAAAGTTTTTTCTAGGCCCTTTGTGCCATCACCCTTATCTGTATCCCATCCACCTTCTACTGTTAAATCCCTTTTCTCCCCTTACCCACATTCTAGTAAACAACTTACTTCTTCAAAACCAATTGTCACACACCCCACTTCTCCACCAAGTCCTTCCAATGATATTACTTACCCTCCTATCAAAATACTTACTCATGCCCAAATGCAAGTCCGAAAGGAAAAATGGTTATGTTACAATTGTGATGAATTCTATAGAGAGGGCCATCGGTGCAAGACTCAACAGTTGTTTATGCTCATCCATGACGACGAACTGGAGGACTCCCCACCACTATCAACTCCTGACTCCAATGTTTCTTCACCAACTACTAGTGACTCTACTATTGAGATATCCTTACATGCTTTAACAAGACATGTAGTTCATGATACTATTCGCATTTCTGGGTTTCTGCAACAACACCCAATTATGGTGCTAGTGGATACTGGTAGTACCCACATTTTCATTGACTCCACTATTGTCAAGCAACTCAACATCCATGCATCTCATACACGGCCCATGGTGGTGACAGTAGCAAATGGTGACAGCATATCTAGTGCTGGTCTTTGTCAGAACATTCAATGGGAAATGCATGGACATAAGTTCTCCTCTGATTTACGGGTGCTGCCTCTAGCGGGCTATGAAATGGTCTTTGGTTCTGATTGGCTCCAAAATCTGGGGGATGTCACATTCAATTTTTCTTAACTACGGATTTCTTTTGTTCATCAGGGCAGTTTTATAACTCTTCAGGGAAGTTCTTCTAAACCTTCCTTACATCTTCTTGAAGGTTCTTCCTTAACAAAGTATATTAAAGACCATACACCCACTTTTATTGGTCAATTCTTTGCTGTTTCCACCTCACCCCCTCCACCTATACCTACACAAGTTGCTAATGTGTTGGATACTTTTTCTGATGTTTTTCCAGAACTTACAACACTTCCTCCTTCAAGAATCTTGGACCACAAAATCCCACTCAAACCACATTCTACACTTACTTCACAACGACCTTATAAATGCCCTTACATTCATAAAGCTGTGGTAGAGCAATTAGTCCAAGAGATGCTTTCTGCAGGGCTTATTCAGAGTAGTCATAGTCCCTTTTCTTCTCCAATTCTACTTGTCAAGAAAAAAGATGGCACATGGAGATTCTGTGTAGATTATAGAAAGTTAAATGAGTCCACCATTAAATACAAATTTCCCATACCATTGATTGATGAGATATTGGATGAACTCAAAGGAGCATTTATCTTCTCCAAAATAGACCTCAGGTCTGGTTATCATCAAATCCGAGTTTTTGGTCCAGATATTCACAAAACATCTTTTCGAACTCATCATGGACATTATGAGTTCCGGGTGATGCCCTTTGGTAATGCACCCGCTACCTTCCAAGATCTGATGAATGAAATATTTCAACCATTTTTGAGGAAGTTTGTGCTTGTTTTTTTTGATGATATACTCATTTATAGTAAATCCATGTAAGACCATATCCTCCACCTTCAGCAAGTTTTTTCCTTGCTCAGACAACACAATTTATTTGCCAAAATGTCTAAATGTGTTTTTGCTCAGCCACAACTTAACTATCTGGGCCATATCATTTCTGCCGAAGGAGTAGCTGCTGACCCTGATAAAATTTCTGCTATGACCACTTGGCCATTGACTGCCAATTTGAAGCAGTTGAGGGGATTTTTGGGTCTCACAGGTTATTATCGAAGGTTTATTAAAGGTTATGGTACTATCTCTAAACCTCTTACTGATATGCTGAAGAAAGATGCCTTCCATTGGTCTCCATCAGCACATGAAGCCTTCTCTAATCTCAAAACTGCTATGACCATGGCTCCAGTTTTGGCCTTACCAGACTTTTCCAAGCAGTTCATTCTAGAAACGGATGCTTGTGATAGAGGAGTTGGAGCAGTACTTATGCAGGAAGGTAGACCACTATCTTTTTTCAGTAAAGGCTTGGGTCCAAAAGCTCTAGCCCTCTCCACATATGAAAGGGAATTCTTGGCCATTGTCATGGTTGTACAAAAATGGAGATACTATCTTTCTCACAGCCAATTCATCATCAAAACTGATCACCAAAGTTTGCAGTATCTAATGGATCAGAAACTCTCTACTACATTGTAACAGAAGTGGCTGGTCAAATTGATGGGCTTTGATTATGTCATCCAGTACAAGAAGGGTAAAGATAATGTGGTGGCCGATGCCTTATCCAGGGTACCCCAATCATATGCAGATTTTAATGCACTTTCAGTGAGCACTCCACAATGGGCACACGATATCATTTCAAGTTATGAAGGTGATTCTGCTGTTCAACAACTTATAGCTTCTCTGCTAGTCTCTCCTGATCAGCCTAAATTTTCATATACTCAAGGCATACTTAGATTCAAAGGCAGACTCTACGTTGGCTCTGGTAATTAGGTGAGACATTCCATCCAACAATCCTTGCACTTTTCTGCTATTGGTGGTCATTCGGGTATGTTAGGAACTTATCATAGAGCAAAATACCACTTAGTTTGACCAAAAATGAGACATGATATCATGCAATTTGTCTCCACTTGTGAGGTGTGTCAATGCACCAAGGGCTCCTCTTCCTTACCTAATGGCCTCTTACAACCATTAACCATACCGAAAAAGCTTGGCAGGACATCTCAATGGATTTTATCGAAGGACTTCCACTGTCCAACAAAAAGAGTGTCATCTTAGTCATTGTTGACAGACTTACCAAATATAGCCATTTCATTCCCTTAAGCCACCCTTTCACTGCTCTTTCAGTCGCAACCTCCTTTCTTAACAACATTTTTAAACTTCATGGCCTACCCAACTCCATTATCAGTGATAGAGACAAAATATTTGTCAGTCATTTTTGGAAGGCCTTATTTAAATCTTTGGGCACTACTCTCAAACTTTCCACTGCTTACCATCCTCAAACCGATGGTAAAAAGAGAGAACTAATGCCTGTGTATAGCAGTACCTTCGGTGTATGACTAGCTCTCATCCCAAGCAATGGACAAATTGGTTGCCCCTTGCTGAATGGTGGTTTAACACCAACTATCACTCGAGTCTTAAAATGTCTCCCTTTCAGGCTCTATATGGGTATCAACCTCCTCATCTTATCTTTCCAATTATGGCTACTACCTCAGTTGCTTCTGTAGAGAATTATTTGCAACGGAGAGATATTATGCTGCAAATACTGAAGGAAGATTTGGAAAAGGCACAAGATCGCATGAAATTTTTTGCAGACAAAAAAAGGGTAGAGAGGGAGTTTGCAGTGGAAGACATGGTGTTCCTTAAACTTCAGCCATATCGGAAGACTTTAGTTGCTTTCAGAAAAAACTTCAAACTGTCTGCCAAATATTTTGGTCCATTTGCAGTTCTCAAGCGCATTGGAGTTGTGGCTTATAAGTTGCAATTACCAGGTGGGTCTCGGATACACCCTTTGTTCCATATGTCTCAACTCAAGCAACACATTGGAGTCAAAGCATCTACACTTCCATTTCTGCCAGTAGTGGATGATAAAGGGCAATTTATTGTGGAACCTGTAGCTGTGTTGGACACAAGACAAAATCTCAGAGGTAACCTTTCTGTACCTCAAATACTCATTCAATGGTCTAACACTACTGCTGAAGATGCTACTTGGGAGGACACATCTCACATTCAGGCACAATTCCCAGACTTCATCCTTGAGGACAAGGATTTTTAGAGGGGGAGGCATTGTCATGTACGTAAGAATAACCAGCGAGTTTAGCCGAGTCACCTATCTGAGTCCGAGCCAAGACTCAGTAAGCGAGTCAATGAAGTCACGTGAAACTGTCCTCGACTTTCGTTTTTCGACTTATGTACATTCTGAAGTACAACAAAATAGTCAATTCCATATTCTCCTCCACTCTAAAAAAAAAAAAATCCTCCCAAACATGAATCCTGTTTTAGGTAGAGAATGGAATGGTGAAAACCCGCAGCTACTAATGTACAAATTTTATGTCCTAGTGTCCCTGATACAAAAATCTTTCGGCAACCACAACAGCTTGCATCACTTGGAGTTTGATCATCAACATCGGACCAACTGATAATATGCTAGAATTGTGTTTTGGGTCTTGCTCACTCACCTTAAGATTGAGAGAGTGAAATCACTCATTTGATGGCATGTTGCACAGTATTGTGGACATTAAACTGAAAAACAAGCCACCGGAGCAACTTTGGATGTACAATCTATGAACTTTCCAAATCTCTTTGCAATTGCTTTGTGGTTACTGCCTTCATAAACTTCAATTAAACACCTAATAGTCCTGGATATCATTTCTTTTTCCAGCATGAATGACAAGGAAATGTCGTTTTGATTTTCAGCCGAAGTTGCTCCATCAGCCAGCTGATCACTTGTATCCACTAGTGATGAGCAAACCAGCTTAAGCCATTCCTCCAGGAAAGATGCTTTCTGTGTAAATATCGGAGGGAAAAGGATATAAAAGACTAAAATTTGAGAAAATTGTCAGATAACCAATTTACACAATTCCAGAATAGATTGCTTACTTTTTGACAAGAAACTCTTTCAGAGGTTGATGTTCAGTGGATGAAGCAAGACCAAGCACATGCAAATTGGTTGACGTAAGCTGCATAACCAGATTGAAGGAAATTAATAGAAGCCAAATATGTTTATATTGAAAGAACCTTGATAACTGAAGGTGTTAGACAACCTTCCAAGTTACAAACCTGCTTCTCAAGTGCATCCCTATATTTGAAACTTGACGCCGCTGATATCTGATCTGAACCTAGAGTTTCAAGTACATGTTCTAAACCTTGAATGACATCTGAGAACGAGCTACCGTAATCTGTAGTCACAAACACAATAGAGCAGAAGGAAATGGTATTAGAATCGTGGTTCAGTACAACAAACCGCAATGCTAAAACTCAGACGGATAAAAAATGAATTTGAACTAAGAAATAGGATTTTCGGGATAAGGATAAAAAATGACAACTAGAAAGAATAGCTAGAAAGATCAACTTGAAGTGCTCAAGAAGAAAACCCTTGTTAATATAACCAAGAAAATTCCAGTACATGCACCAAAATAATGTAAAACTACAAGCTTAGAAGAAGAAAAAATCATGCACCCATAACTTACCAGACATTGATCCTGGCACAGCCAATGCAGCATCAGCATGAATTCTTATCTTATAATTAGAAGAATCGCGAAGGAGCAGAAGAAGAATACTGAAAACAGAAGGAGCCCTACAAATATTTTTGAAGATACTGTTAATTAGCGTTTATACATGAAAAACATTTATGGGATATTCTTTATCATCAACATCAGCACCTGTTTTGAAAATTTGTTTTAGAAAGCTTGGACATATAAAGAAATTAGAAACAAGATTTATTTTCCTCTTGTGCACATTAATCCTCTGGTTCCATTTTACATCACTCGAGCATTACAACGATAGTGCGCAGAAGGTACAAACCGTTACCACGCCATATCTTCAAGTCTTAGTGTCTCGTTCAAGAATAGATTGCTCAGCGCATGACAGACATTCCATTGGACCTGTGGCATATCTTTAAACTCTCAGGTAAACAAGAGATCAAAAAAATCAAAAGGGCCGTGAACTTTTTTTTGTCCAGATTATTTTATTTTATTTTCGGAAAAGAGGCCTTATACATTAGATGAAAAGCTCTGATTAACAATCACTTATGTTTCAAGATTATTTAACAAGTTGGTGCGCAGGGCTAGAGTAAAAAATAAGAATACCTTTACGTTTCCGGTAGTCACGCAAGAAACAAACGCTTGGTCAATTTGAAAGATCAGCGGTGGACTCATAGAGCAACTTTAAAAGATCAGTTGAAGAACTGGGAGTGCAGGAAAGGGAAAAAAATTGGCAAAAAAGTATGGCCAATATTACCTTTGCTGTGATTTGGTCAATTTGGTCGGAGAGAAATAGAAGAGTTATGGCAAAAAAAAGAGGCAGGGAGAAGGAGGAAGTTATCATAGAGATAAAGCGTAGAATCTTTCAATGGGGAGAGATGCAAAACTGGTTTAAATTTCATTCTTTTAGGGACCTAATTTCGCACTGGGACTCAGTTATGGAATGTAATACTTAATGTTGGTTTTCTTTGGGGCTTGAGAATTCTCTCAAGTTGTGTAACTCTTTTTCTTTTTAATAAATTTACCCTTTCTTATCAAAAAAAAAAAAAAAAAAAAGAAAGAAAAGAAACAAACACTTGGACCATCTTTCCCAACCAGTCCGAATCTCCTAACGGAAAATTAGGCTAAGGCCCAACCCATGGATAACCCATAATATGAGGCCCCTAGTTAAAAGAGTTTTAAAACCAAGCCCCGAATTAAAAAATAAATTTAATGAAAGCGAAAAGACTAAATTAGCCTCAAGTATATAAGAGACGTCACCTACCTTTCTCTCGTTCAGACGCCATTATTTCATTTCCTAGGAGAGAGAAAACAAATCTCACTCACCTGAAAACAGAAACAAATCTAGAAAAAAAATCAAGAAATCTTCTTGAAATCTGTTGCAAAACAAAGACCGGGATCAAAAACTATTCATCATCTGCTGAATCTGCTAACTCCTAAATCAGAGAAACAGATCGAAAAAGTTTCAGATTCAAAACCCAAAAAAATCACAGAAACAGTTTCAGTTTCATATTCAAAACCTAAATCGCTGTTGTTACTGATTCCTGTTGATGAAATACTCCGACTAGGTATGTTTTGATTTGAATCTGTTAGTTTTGATTCTTGTTGTTACTAATCGTGTGTCAAAAATTTCGGAACTAGGGTTTGTAATGAGATTACAACGAACATAACTCATTCTGACTGATAATATTACAGATCGGAGAAGGAGAACAAACGTTTGTGCATAAAATCCATGAAATAACTGGCTGAATAGAAACAAAGGTAAGTCATGGATGTGATATAACTGATTGTAATTTGATTTAGTGGATTTCATTTATGAGATGTTACTGCTTGAAAACCCTGTAACTAACTTGATTTTATTACTACATCAACTGCAGATTCAGAATCAATTTTCTTTTGTGAACTAAAATGGCGCAAGGAAGAAGGAATCCCCCTCGAAAAGATGATACAATTACAGGTACTAAGATGTGAAAACTATTGTTTTCATGGTATCATGTTTATTTCTCATGTAATACATGTGAATATGTAACTACACAGACAAGGACATGTGTAACTATAAGTTACACACTCAAAATGTCACTACCGACTGTGTTGTGGTTTGTATATTGATTGTGTAACTTATAGTTACACATATCAAATGAGCCTGTCACCACTGACTTGCCTTGGGATGTGTAACTAGTAGTTGCACATAAAAAAATTGGTTGTGTTTAGGATGTGTAACTAGTAGTGACTGACAATGTTTGGTACTTAGATGTGAAATTATTTGAGTATATGTGTTGTTATGGTATCATGCTAGTGAAAATGCCTTTGAATGTTTAACTATACAAACAAGGCCCTGTGTAACTTTAAGTTACACATTCAAAATCTAACCACTGACTGTATTGTGGTATTATATTGAGTGTGTAACTTGAAGTTACACATACAAATGAGCCTATATAACTGTAAGTTACACATTCAAGATGTCACCACTGAGTTTCCGAGGAGCTGTGTAACTGTAATTTACACATTTGGAATCTCATGTTTTGATCATATGTAATGCCTGTGTATGTGTAACTATAATTTACACATTGATTCTGAATTTTGCTTGTGATGATGTCATGAACTAAATTTGATCTCATGATATGCTTGTAAATTTTCATCAAAATAGAGAGTGTGTAAATAAGAGTTACACATTCAAAATCTAATAGAAATAGAGCATGGTTTGTATATTGATTGTGTAACTTATAGTTACACATTAAAAATCTTATAGAAATGAGCCAAGATTTGTAACTATAAGTTACACTTAAAAAAATCTCACCACTGACTTGCTAAGGGCATGTGTAACTATAAGTTACACTTAAAAAAATCTCACCAGCGACTCTACAATGGTTTATATATTGATTGACTGTGTAACTACAAGCTACACATTCAAAATCTCACCACTGACTTGCCTTGTGGTGTGATTAACTTATAGTTACACAGCAAATACAGATTCATATGCATGTGTAAATTGAGGTTACACAACACATAATATAATGGCTCAGTTTGTGTACTTGGAAAATACACATAGTTTATGACATGATTTTGATTTTGCAGTTATAAAGGAGTGTATTTGATAAGTACACAAAATACTGACTCATGCTATTTTTGTGTGTGATGTGTACAGGAAAATTAAGGCAATCCTTGAATACAATTAAGGATTTGGTAAAGGTGATAAAACCTATAGGACTGAGTGATAGGGCTCAACAATATATTTTGAGAGTTGCTTACGGTAAGCTAGTAATGATGTATTACGATGAGTATGATCCAGCTGTACCAAGTACATCAAAACAAATCACTACCAACAAAAGCGGCGTCTTGAAGCTTTTGAACTGCCTTGATCTGGATTGTGACACACCTTGTTCTTTCAAATTTGGTGATGATAATTTTATAGAGTCTACACCGGCAAAGCTGACTGGTTTATTTTACATGCAAAGGATTGGAAGTAGAAAGGGTCAAAAGCTATTAAAGAACTTTTCTCATAAGGATTTGAATGACAATGTTTTGTACAACAAGTTCTTCACCGACATTAAGTCTACAACACATCAGACAACAGTGACTAAGACAAAAAATTTAGAGAAGATAAAACAACTTATGACCAAAAGGAGCAAAAGTGGGAAAAGAAAGAAAATTGATGAGAAGGATCTAGTTTGTTTGATAGGTTTTTATCTTTGCTGTGTATTATTTTTTGGCGACATAAATGCTAATGGAGTGAACGTGAACTATCTTAGTATCGTTGAAACATATGAGATGGTGTTCAAGGTGTCTTGGCCTGACTTAATACACGAGCACTTGTTTGAAGAAATTCATGATAATATTGATTTCTTGGCAAATGTGAAGGCTTGTGTGCAATACTTACTGGTAAAGCTTGTGTGTAATTTCTATTCCAACACACTTTAGTGTTACGTTCATGATATTTTAATATTAATTGCTTGACTAATTAAAATTTATATATGGTTGCAGATATTGCTTGCTGAACATGCACCAGAAGGATCAATCCCGAAAGTAGCAAATCACGAAGAAGATATCCCGCGGGTTGGAAGGTGGGATCTATACCAGATTTCGGATTACATTTCTATAACAGACATGACATAGTTTTCGGTAAGTGTTAGTTGGTTTATGTTTTGTAAATTTATGGTAATATCAACATACTTTAGATATAACTTTGATGTAATCAAAATTGTCATGTGTAGCTATAAGTTACACATTTAAATGTGCTTGTGTAACCTATATTTACACATGCAAACATAACACCAGTGAATTCAATTTATATGTGTAACTATAGGTTACACATATAAAATGTGCTTATGTAACTTTAAGTTACACATACAACTGAAAATTCGTATATTTAGAATGTTCAACTGTTTTTGCTATCTCTTTTTAACCTCTCCATCTGTTAATTGCAGCCAACTACTAGCTTTGTGGCTGAGTTTTCACAGCTTGAGAAGCAGCTAGGTATATCAACCGTGGTATCCATGCCATATTCATGTGTAACATGAAGTTACACATGCTAGTTATCCAAGCCATTCAATTACACATGATATATTCTTCTTGAAATTTTATTAAATTTTTTTAACATCATAATAATCATCCTAATTCTCATTTCAATGCTTGTGCAGTTCCATGTATGAGCCTTGCAGCTGGAAATATGCCAAAAATTCTGCAAGCTCAAACTTCTGCGGAGGGGCGCAAGGCTCATCAAAAGAAGAAGCCCACTGGAAAGAAAAAGCGCACTACTGCAGATGTTGTTGATGAGGCGCATAATAAATCTGATGAAGAGACGCATGCTGCTGATGAGGCACAAAAGAAAGATGCAGAAGGTGGTGTTGTGGTTGAGCCGCGTGAGAAATACACAGGTGATAATGCAAAAGTCATTGAAGAGACACATGCAAATGTTGGTGACGGTTTGATTCTGACTGCTCCAACTCAGCCAACATCAGAAACTATTGACGACAGTTTTGCTTTAACACAGTTTGAGGAATCCATGGTGATAACTGCTATAACACCGCAAACACAGCCTGAAAATGCTCAGACCAACAGGTTGGTGCAACTAGGACCTAACCCTACTGATATAACGGATGCTGCAGTGAGTGAAATGATAGATGAGATTGTCGGTGACATCAACAAAAGTGAACCTGGACCTGCAGTGATGGAGAATGCAGAACCTAGATCAAGTGGTAACCACTCTTCCGTTTTATTTTTCCTTTATGTTTTGTTTGTAATGGAGGTGTAACTTCAAGTTACACATTGTAAAAGGCATGTGTAGCTTGAGGTTACATATAGTACATTATTACTATAGCTTGTTTTGTTTGAATGCAAGTGTAACTTCAAGTTACACATTGTAAAAAGGCATGCGTAGCTTGAGGCTACATACATTACATTACTATTTTGGCTTGTATAACTTTAAGTTACATACATATGCTAATATACTGAGATTCTGCCTATATTTGTTTGCGCAGCTACAACACAGGAGAACTTTTTTAGCCTTGGAATTGATAAAACTCCAAAACCTGCAGGAGAGTTGCTAAAGGAAGTTGCGAATACAATAAGAGAAAACTAACCAACATTAATACAACAACGTTTGCTGAGGAATAAAAAAATTCCAACACAAGATATGAAGCAGTATGAAAAGAGGTCAAAGAAGATTCAGAAGACTGTTAACGAAGAAAGAATGGCCGCAGTTCCATAAGTGGAAAAAGAAAGAATGAACGCAGTTCCAAGAGTAGAAGAAGAAAGAATGGATGAGGTTGCTGAAGAATATAAGGAACAATGAGAAAGGATGTGGAAGGTTCCGAATTTATCGAAAGGCTATAAGGCGATAAAAAAGGAGAAAGTTCTTGAATATTTCAATACTCATCCGAAAACGTAATTATCTTGACTCCAAGGAGGCTTGATTCTGTTATTGATTCTATTATGCTGATTAATAATAGTTTACTTCTTTGTAAGGCAGAGACATTACTTGGATTGAAAAAGACAAAAATGATAGGCAGCTGTTTAATATATCTGGAGAACTGATGCTACAGCTTACCAAGAAAGAATCCTTCTTGGAATCAGAATTCATTGACTTCTACATTAGCAGATTGCGGAAGAAGATAAACTCTAAAAGCAAGTATGATAAAGCAATATTCCTGTCGCCACAAGCATACGTAAGTACTTCGATACATTTGAAATCTTATTGCATTTATAAAGTGTAGTGTGTGTTGTAAGATTATGATTTTTTCTTATGTCGGAAAACAGTTATAATGTGTAATCTGAAGTTACAAATGCAGTTATAATGTGTAATCTGAAGTTACACATTCTTATTTTTCCAGTGTAAACCCCAAGGCCATATGTGTAACTTCTGTTTACATAATCACTTGTTCATTTGTAAAATTTTGATTAAAAATGTGAGTTTGACATTCCAAATGGTTTTTTCAGATATCGTACGTGAAGGATTACGTAGAATTCAAGAAATATTGGATTCCAAAGCTTGCGAAGGAGTATGCCAATTACAAGAACGATGCAGTCAGACTTTTCGCCCCAATGTGCAACAACAACACACACTACACACTGCTGGAGTATGAATTAAAGAGCGCAAATGCTTGGTCCTACATGAACTCATCAAACATTAAGGAACTCAGGAGTGATCACCTTCTTGAAGCCAGGAAATATGCATTTGCAATTACTACAGAACTCAGACTCTTGTGTCCTTATGCTCTTGGGATGAATGAAAAGTCCAAGTATATCCCTTCGCCCTCACAAGGTACAATTCCTGACTGTCTTCCATGTGTATGTGCTTACATGAAGATCAGGATGAAGAATAAACCACTTGACAAAAAATTAACCTCAAGTATGATGCTATGGTGGACTGACAAGCTGAACCGCATGATAGGAAGCATGATATACAAGATTCTTGAGGATCCATCCAGAGATGTGTAAAGAAATCATTAGGATTATAGAAAAATCTATACTCGCAAATATGTTGTTAGCCACAAGCAGATGTTAGACTTGGAAAATATGTTGTTAGAAACTTTTAAATTTCATAAGTTGGTAGATTTTAGCAGTTCTTGGTTTTGAAAATATTTTTGGATTGAAATTCTTTGAATTAAAAACTTTTATCTTGTTAGAACTTTTACTGCTGTGTGTACAGGTTTCAGAAAGTATGCAACATGTTAAGTAACTACACATCTTAACTTGATGCAGAATGTGTAACCTGAGTTTACATATGCATTTATCATGTGTAACCTAATGTTACACATGCATTCACAGCAGTGTAACTTCTGGTTACACATCCATATATATGAGTGTAGACTGAAATTACACAATCCATTGATCGTACTTGCCCAATAAATCAAAATAAAATAAAGTTACACCAGCATTTATCATGTGTAACCTAATGTTACACATGCATTCACAGCAGTGTAACTTCTGGTTACACATACATATATTTGAGTGTAAACCGAAGTTACACAAGCATTTAACCACTGATCATACATACACAATAAAATCAAAAATAGAATAAAATGCATTTCAACTGTTAACTGACAAAATATAAAATCTGAATGAATAGATCCTTGCACATAATCAACGTTGCAGAAAAATAAAAAATAAAAAATAAAAAACAAACAATCCAAGACAGATAACTATCCACACATCAAATCATTACTTGCAGAAATGAACTTTGGTAGGCTCAATCTAGTGAGGTGTAAACTTCCGAGGATTTCTGCAACCTGCCTTGTTGTGACCTGTTTCCTTGCAGTTGCTGTAATGAACTTTTCTCTTCAACTTTTTCTCACGTTTACTTATAATCCTCTTTCCTGGGGGTCTACCTGGTTGCTTCTTCATAGTCGGCGGGATGACGGTGTTGTCTAGATGATATTCAACAGGCTTGTTGTAGTTGGGAATCGGCTGGATGGCATGCATATAAGTCTTCCTAAAATAGTCGCTTGTAAAATACGGTGAAATGAAATCAATAGCCTCACGTTTAATCTTTCGTATGGCTGCAAGAGCATGAGAACAAGGAAAACCTATACGCGCCACCTTTAAAAAAAACAATCAGTTAGTTAGTTAGTTGCACATACAAATCATAAAACACTCAAAATTATATAGTTACAGGTGCATATACAGGATGTGTATCTTTAAGTTACACTTGAATAATAGATGTGTAACTAGTATTTACACATGCATATATATCTAATCTGAAAAGGAAAAAAAGAGCATACAGAGAGAAGAAAAAGCATAAGAAACCAAACCTTTGACATGTGCAAGTCTCGTGTTCGAGGTCCACCATGTGAGACCTTTCGCTAATAACTTCAAACACGGTAGGACTAGCAACCAATACTTCCCAAGCCAAACCTTCATCTTGAAGAGCCGCAAGCTTTTCCTCGTACTCAGGGGTTAATGGAGTCATCATATTAGCACCAATTTCACGATGCTCTGCCATCAAACACATTATTTTCCTCCTAATCTGAAAAGGAAAAAAAACTTACGAATACATAAAGTGACAAAACAAGAAATAAAAAGACAACAAAACAACTAAAAAGACACACACTCAATTAACATGATCAAGAAGAGAAGATGCAGGCATCTTCTTGTGAACCAGAAACCAGCTATTGACTGATTCTGCTAGAGTACTAGATGTTCGTCCATACCGACAACCTTTGAAATAGGCATTCACATATGCTTCAAGTGGAGTGGTCTCGATGTAATCATCCACCCAATCGCAGTTCAAGTCTCTAATCTTCTGTATTGCTTTCGCATGGTTTTCAGGTGAGAGTGCGTATGTCGCCTCTCGGAAATGGTTCATCACAAGAGAGTACCTAGGATCTGTTCCAGTGATGGGTATATTTTTCGTCAAATGATAGTAGCAGAAGCTGTGGAACCCATCTGGAAAGACAAGCGGAACACCCTGCAAGAGTCATTCATGGCGATCCGAAAGGAAGGTGATTGGCCTCCCATCACCAACAACTTCAGTCAAATTCCTCAAAAACCACTCCCAGTTGTCGACACTCTCAGAATCGACTAGTGCAAAAGCAAGGGGGAAAAATCCTACAAAAATCGAAAGAATAATAAGTTTCACACAAATAGAAAACAATGTGTAAATACAAGTTACACATGCTAAAACAAATGTGTAACTTAAGGTTACAAATGCTATTTATTTTCTTAGTTACACACTGAGTAAAGTAATGTGTAACTGAGAGTTACACATGTGTAACTCTCAGTTATTTGTCAACTGAAGTTGTTAAAAAAAAACATACCTTTACCACCATTGATCCCAGTAGCTGCCATCAAGCAACCTTTGAATGTACCAGTAAGGAAAGTAGCATCCAAGTATACCATTGGACGAAAAAAACCGGTACCCCTTGATGCATGCAGCAAATGCGACGAAGATCCGTTGGAACTGTTTATCTGCACGTTCAAACTTTATCACGCTACCATGGTTGGTTTCCCTTATAACATCAATATACCATACCAAGTGAGAGTAGGGCTTCACATCGTCGCCATAAATCATGTCATAAACCTTTTCCCTAGCATTATAGGCCTGATAGTACTCCATGTTAATCCCATAGTTTGTCTGGAAATCATCAGCAATTTGCTTGGGCTTCTTGTGAGGATTTTTCCGAACTTCTTCCTCAATCAAAGTAGACGAGAAGATGGTGGAGTAAGTTTGGTTCAAGTTGCGCCCACCAGCACCACAAATGTGCTCAGGGTTATAAGACCTCACCTGAAGAGGTTCATACAAAATATAAACAATTCAACCAGAAAACAATATGGTGCAAAAAACATCATGTGTAAACCAAAGTTAAACATACTGTAACAAAACATAACATATGCTAAGCATTAGATGACAGAACACGGAAAACCTACCTGAAACATTTCGTTCCTTTCATTGATAGAAGCTGCATGGAATTTCCAGCCGCATTTTTCATCCGCACACTTAGTCGTGAACCTAGAACGCTCATTGTGAGTTACAATCATTTGGAAACCAGTGCGAAGACGATACTTGGTGAAAGCAACCCTGACTTGCTTAACTCCTTCAACAAACACATGACCAATCTCACCAAGAACCTTGGGCCAAACATCCGATAACAAAGGTTTCGCAGGCTTGCTTTTATCTTCCTAATACATTGCAACAGTAACATTGTTTCTGGACGAAGACATACTACTAGACTCATTAGAAATAGATGAATCTGCCCTAGAGCTGGACGAAGAGGCCACGCGAGGAACATTTTGCAAGAAAATATCAACACTGGTCTTCTGTTTACTATTTGTGATGGATATAAGAGCTTGCAACGAAAAATCACAGTCAAGCGGGAAATATTTCCCACTTTATCGAAAGAAGAAAGTAATACCAAGAGGAGTAAACTGCTTCCATTCCCAGCAAACTTGTTCCTTAAACTCTTCAAGTCTGATATCAACATTGACACGCAGGGTAATAAAATCTGAAAATTAGAGAACAACAGCAATGCAACTAACAGCAGCGCAACTAACAGAATCCATGACAACCTGAAAAATGTCAAAACACACAATAACAATATCAAAATTTTGAAACGAACGCAATTCACTCGGGGGCGTTGCCCCCTCGTGAAAAGTATATTCTATGCGACAAGCTAAATATGAGTAAAAGATACAGATGATACAACTATTTATACATAAACATGTTACATGACATATATATGTAACTTTAACTTACACATGCTTAAAATACAACATGATACATATGTGTAAACTAAAATTACACATGCTACAACTAAAAAACATGTGCATCTTCCTCACACATGCTTAAAATACAAACAAAATATATGTGTGTAAACTAAAATTACACATGCTGCAACTAAAAAACATCTGCATCTTCCTACAGTTACAACATGATATATATGTGTAACCTAAAGTTACACATCCTGTAACAAAAAAACATGCTTAAAAATATGTCCAACAAATCAAATTGAAGTTGTTGTACTGAAATAAAATTGTTTCTTCATACTCCTCTCAGTATCAAAAAAAATTAACAGATCGGACATGCAACAAGAACAAATAATTCAATTTTTTTTTTGAAAACAAATCTGAAATCAAAACAAAATAAAATTCTTACCTAGATTTGTTGTTTTCTTACTTCTGAAACAATGTTCTTACTATTCCTCTTTTTGGTATCAACCAAACTTGTGTAAGCATCAACAAAAACATACTCAGTATCAAAACCAAATAAAAAAAGTGAAAAAACTATATCGAAATGGTAAAAATCAAAATCAATTGAATTGAAAACTAAATCGAAATCACAATTCATACCTACGTTGATTTCTGGATAATGTTTTCTTCCTCTTCTCAGACTCAACAAATTCGAAACAAAACAAAAATCCAAATCAGTAGAAGATCGAAATCAAAAAATCGATCAGAAAAATAGTGAATCAAGCAACAGAAAACATAAAATCGAACAAACCTATTTGTTGTTCATCAATGCACCTTCACAATCTCGTCAGATTTGAAAAACAGATGAATACAACTCAACAAATTGAGAGAAAATTAACAATATGTTGTTCTTCTTCTCGTTTTCTTCCTATCAACCTAACGAACTTCAATGTGAAACTATCAAACACACGAATTCGTCTGAAAAAAAATCTCCAATTCTGTTTCTGAATGAGAGCGGAGAGAAGAAAGAGAAGAATTTGATTTGATTTTCAGTTTCTGGCAGGTATAAAACGTCTATAAATACGAAAGGTTAATTTCGGTATTTTAAGATTTATTAAAAGATTCGCTGACGTCAGCAAATCCGGAAAATTTAAAATCTGGCCCCAAAAATAAAAGTTCTGGGCCTAGAAATATAAAAATTTGAAAGTATGGAGTAGAGGGTGGAAGATCCATTTTGTGGGGCTTGTAAATGTTGAACCCATATAATAGGGGATTCTAGTATGTTTCACATCTCCTCCTAGGAGCCGAGCCAGAAAGGGAAAATGATGCGTGTGAACTGTGGCAAGCAATTGGATCACTTTTTGGAAGGGGCGTGTCAGTTCTGGGCTTTGCTAGAGATGAATCCACAAAACCCGTTGCCTCATTTTGTATGGTAGACTGGTAGTTGATTTTGAAAATCTAACAAATCTCGACAGATTCCCAAGAGCCCTTACAGCATTTGATTTGATCCAATACGTAAAAACAAACAACATTTCTTAAGCTCCAAATTGGATTTAAAAAAACTTGCATAGATATGAAACGATATCTGAAGATGTATTTCGTTGAACTTCAAATATGTAACTATTAATGGCAAAAACAAACAAATAGAAGTTAAGCATAGTATGGAACCTTAGAATAAGGTGAAAGTAACGTATTTCGAAATAGGGTAGACTGGGTGGTTTACCTTGTCATTATCCTTGGTCAACCGCAGAGCACAGTCAGCTAAAAGGTCTATTCGCTGAGAATCTGTTCTCAGGTCTATAATTTTGAAAAGAGTAATTCTTAACGAATCGAGAGGCGGAAACCTGGGCAAAACCGCCTCTCACAAATTTTTTTTTTTTTGGGTGGGTTTTTGTGGGGCCCGCCCCTCGGGAGACATGCAGGGGAAGGTGTGTGAGGGGCGGGTTTTTTTCACGGTTCGTTTTGAAAAAAACAAGACAAGGATACATGAAAGTAGTTTAGTAAAATCAAAACTGAAGCAATCAAAAAATATAATCAAAATTGTGTACCCCAAAAGTCACCTTCAGAAAACTCTTCCAAATCACTTGCTCTATGCCGCAGTGCATCACAGATACTCTCTCCGTTTCAAAAAAATAATCAAGTTTGGTTTTCACAAAAATTAAGAAAACCAATCATTGTAGCTATTTTTTCATGTTTTTTCCTAAACTATCCTTTGGTCCCCACTCATTTTATATTAGAAAAAGAGGAGAGAGAAGTGGTCTCCTTTTTGTATTAGAGAGAAAAATGAGAGAGAGAGAAGTGGTCCCTCTATGGATATAGTAGTAAAATCATAACATTTGACTTTCCACATATGGAAACAAGCCTATTTTTTTGACATACCCAAATAAAGAAACCAGCCTATATTTTAGAAACGGAGAGAGTATTTTCCGAAGCCCATGAGGCTGTTATTCGAACCTGCAATACAACTATCCATGTGAATTTGTTTTCCTGATGCTTGGAGATGAATATTAATTATGATGATCTAGAAAGGGTGTGGAAACTAAAAAAAATACCGAAACTAATGGATCGTGAGTGTTTTTCTCGCACGCATGGATAAACTTGTCCAAGATCTCTGATCTACAAGATTCAAATCTCTGTTAAGTTTATACTGCCTCAAGATCCCACCAAAACTTGGATGGTGAGTTGGTACTTAGCAAAAATACAAATTTCGCACAACATACGAAACACATAACCCACCTATATGAGATTTGTGGAAAACATGCTATGACACCAATGGTGTGAACACGTAAATTACGCTGGTGATCTGCGTGTTCCCAAACAAGATTAGTTCGAACTGAAATTCGTGGTTTAGAAGCTGTGTACAAGACACATCAGATCTATCGATTCATTGACTCTGAGTCTACGGACTCGTCCTTGTCTCATCGCATAATATCACTGGGTTTGAATGACAACATAAATAAAACTCTGCGGGTTTGTACGGAAATAACCACGGAACGAAACGGAATGAGAAAAGAGTATAAAGAGTAGAATGCAAATAGCTATCTATAACGAGCATAATAAAAGTGCGGAATATAGAGTGCATAATGTAAAAGCGGAATATAAAGTGCATAATGTAAAAGAGACCAATAATTACGTGGTTCAGCACTGAGGCCTACATCCACGGGGTAAACGAGGGGTTTCATTATATAACGATTGATTACATATAGTCAAATGACTTTGTATTCTCTCCCTGAAGCTAAGGAGTCTTGGGGGTTACTTACTCTTCCTAATTCTCTCTCCTCTTTTTGTGTTTTCAATCGACTTGCCCCTCTCTCTTAGGGAGGAGGGGTATTTATAGGAGTTCCGTTGCGGGGTCCACGGAAAGAGCCGTTGAAATCTTATCGTCTTGTGCTTTGTGCCAACGCGCGGACTCCTTCGGTTCCTGTGAGGATCCTTCGCTCTCCTCGTCATTCCCGAAGAGGTGCGGTTGTCTTCTCCGTTAATTGGTCGACACGTGCTGTCTCAGGTGTTTAATGTGGGTAGTTGGACCTCTGGCATGCGTCTGACCACAGATTTCGACTCCTGTCCCATCCGTGTCAGCTGCTGATTCCTGACCGTAGATCTTTGATTTCTCTTGAGATGGGTTAAAGCAGGTCCGAGGGTGTATCAGGTCCTTTGCGGTGGTGCTTTGTCTCAGTGGCCCTCGACATGTGGCCCTAGGATGTGTGAGATGCGGATCACTCCCTGCTGGTACACGCTTCTTAGTTATACCCAGGTGGCATCACCTTTTGATGCGTCGCGCCACATGCCACCCACGTGTTCATCCGCGGACACGTGGCGAGTGGTGAAAATATGTACTTACAATTTGCCCCTTTTCTTCTGACTTGACGTCAGTTTAAGTGAGAGGAAAACCGTTACAGATTCCACACTCGCCCAACAACTTCTCCTTGATTTTAGGGCGCGTTTCCCACTATGCATTAACTTCTTGCAATAACTTCCCCTTGTGAGAAGGGGCGGTTTAAATTTCCTTGGATATTTAAGAGGGAGAGAATGTGAAATAAATTTCATTCTCTTCTGTCGGTCCTTTTTTCTCTGAAAATTCTTCTCTTTTGTTTGGACGCCATTAACTGTTGCTGCTGCTATTTCCTGTTGTTGCTGCTGCTGCTTTAAACTCGAACCGTCCTTGATCCCTCGTGCTTGTCTGCTGTTGCTGTTCGTTCTTTGTTGCCCACGCTTCCACTTCTGGTACATGTAAGCTTTTAATCTTCTTGTTCTTGATGTTTGTACATTTTCTGCTGTTGTTCCATTACTCTTGCGGTGAAGAACATGTATACAAAGTATATATACTTGCCCCTGTTCTTCATCGCAAGGGTTGCGATTTCGAAGTCGGACAGCTAGCCGGAGAGATTATTGCCGCGCCGTAAGTTGGCTAGGGTTTTTGTGTTGTTCTTGTTGAATTCTCAGAATTTTCAACTTTTTGATCTTTAGTTATGATTCTTCGGAATCCAAAACTTTGTTTGTGTAGATATGGCCGACCGTCCGCGGGTTCCTTATCAGACTCCGCCGCCAAGCCCCCTAGATATCCTCCGCGTAGAGACGCAGATATATCTCCTCCAGGAGGTTCTCGGGTTCCGCAGGTGGACCTTCATCTTCAAAGGGCCTCTTCTTCTTCTGGTCACAGACATTCCTCTAGGAGAGGAGAGACTCCGCGGGATGCCCCTGGCTCTAGGTATGCGGTTACCCGTACATCCTCCCGTCCGCGTGATGAACACAGAATCCCGCGTGATGAAAATAAAAGCGAAACTCTAGACGCTACTCCCCTTCGCTCTTCGGTTCCCCTGGTATCTCCGCAGAATCCTCTTCCTTCTCCTCCGTCGCTTCTTTCGAGAGGAAAGTCTGTTAGGGGTACTGCTTCAAAGGCCGAACCATCCAAGAATGTTCCTTTGAAAAGGAAAGCCCTTGATACGAGCCCTTCAAAAGACTCCGCGCAAGACCCTTTTGATGAAAATGCTGCGTTGGTCATTCGGAGTGTTCCGGTTGGTAAGAGGAAAGTTACCTTCAAACATATCGATTTGGAGGCGTTCAAGGAAAAGCATGAACTTCAAGCTTTCGAAGTTCGTTTTTATGCCCCTGATGATGACCTTACTTATGATCTCATCATGGGGTATAAGTTCGATGATCGTCACTTGTTGACAACCGTGGGGGCCTTCGAGGCGGGTCTTATGCTGCCTTTGTATAAATCCAGCGATTCTTTTTACTACGATGTATTGGCTGGCCGCGAGGGTTCTTCGACGAACACCCATGGTCGTTCTGTATCGCAACTACACGGGAATTATCTCCGTGCTTTGAAGGAATGCTATCTTCGTAGTAAGGGGGAGACGTCGATGACCTGTTACACCCCCAATCCTGCTGAACGGGAGTGGTACACCCCTGAGAATTTCAACCGCTCCTTTGGGGATTATGTTAACAGTAGGAATCGGAAGCCGTGGAGTGTGAGTCTTCGAAATATTGCTGCTTCCCGTGGTGAGGTTCTCCTTTTGAGTGAGGTTAGTGATGCCAAGATGAAGTACGTTCCTGGTACCGAGGGGTCCGCCAACAAGAAGCTTTTTCCTTCTCGTGAGAGAATCAAGCGCGATCATGATTATGAGTGGCATGCCACCGTCATCGAGGTTATTGGTCCGTGGGCTTGGGGATGGATTCCAGGACCCCACGAATGGCGTCCTACTGCTGACAGCATCCCTCGTGATATTCCTCCTGCTCGTTACGGAGATTTCTGCCCTTGGAAGCTTAATTTTGAAGGTATGAATTTTCCTTACGATTTCGATGTTGTTGAGGTTGATGAGGAAGATAGTTCAGGTGCTGTCCTTCCTTCGAAGAGTACTGTTGTTGCGAAGGAATGGGTCCATCCTTTGTTTGCCCCTTTGTTTTCTTTGCTCAAAGATTAATCGTTTGAGGAAAGGAAAGAACGTTGACCTGTCTTCCTACTGCTTTGTAGGTGACGAAGAGAAGAAAGATTGTCCCCAAGCGTTCTTCCACCCTAGTTGTTGATGAGGCTGAGGTTCAAGAGGAGGTTACTAGTCCTGGTAACGAGGACTTTGAGGAAGATGAGTATATGTCCGACGGTGAAGAGCGTACCGAAACTTCTCCTCCTCTACAAGATGATGTTGGTGTTGATGGTTCAAAGGATATCCCTGAACCTACTGAAGTTGCGGGTGTTATCGCTGCTGGTGATGACCCGCAGGGTGTCATTGGTGGTCAGGCTGCGGTGGCTTCTTCCTCTGCTGTTGGTGCGGGTGGGGACTCGGTTGGCCAAGAATTCTCTTTTGGTCAAGTTCGGCCTACTGGGTAATCTTTTGATGCAGATGCTGTCATGGGTTTTGCTGCTGATTTTTCTATTCTTTCCCCGAACGATGATTGGGACGTACTGGGTATATCTTGCAAGGGTAACGCTCGGGAGAGGACCTCCTCACCTGCTGTTGTTGCGGAGAAAACTTCCTCACATGTTGATGCCACGGGGAGGACCTTCATACCTCTTGATGCTATGGATAATACCTCCGCGCCTGTTGATTCTACGGGGAAGGAGCCTGCTGCTGGGGAACCCTCTATTTACTCCTCGTCGGATGAGTTCACGCGGTCTTTGATTCTAGATGGTGATTATGTTGTTCTTGATTGGTTGAAGAATAAAAATTTGATGTTCGTCCCGAATCCTGCCCCTGTTGTTGTAGGGGAGAAAGATTCTGATGCTTATACCCATAAGATGATGCAATTATATGCTGAAGTTCACGTTGCGGAGGTCTGGGATCGGAATCTGAGGTCGTTGGAGGCTACTTTAGTGGTTGACCCTCCAGCAACAGTTGTCGACATGATGGCCATAGCTGACGGATATCAGTATATGGTTATCCGCACCAGTGGATATTAGAGGTATGCCGTCTTTTTCTTATACTAATGCCTTGTGTGTTCATTCCGCGGTATTCTGACATTGTACCCTTCGTAGGTGATGAGGAGCGAACACTGCAATCATACCTTGTACCGGTTTTTCAAGGCCAAGTCTCTTAAGTTAGAGGGTAAGCTCCGTCACCGAGAGGAGGAGCTAGCTGCGGCCGAGGCTGTTATCTCTGCTAGGGATAAGGATATTGGTAAGATGAATAACCGTCTCAAGGTGAAGGAGTGTCTAGGCGATGCGGAAGAGGGGCTTCGTTTGGAGCTCGCCCTGGTTCATAGTGAGTTGGAGACTGTTAAGAAAACTGCTTCGTCTTTCACAAGTTTGTCTTTCGTTTATGTTTGTCTTCATTTTTTTTTTCTTAGTAGTTCTTGTTCCGCCTGAGTACCACCACCCTATGTTCAGTGGGTGGAGTTCCCGAGTTGATATGGCTTCGGAATGAGAGGAATCGGCAGAAAACTCGTATTGCTGAGTTAGTGGAACAACTTAAGAGTGAGGCCGTGAGGTGGGATGCCAAGGCCGAGGTGTGGCGTTTAAGGCACACTCAAATAGTTGACATGAAAAATAAGTATAACGCGGATCGTCGTCTTTTTAACGGTACTTTAATGTGGACGCGTGATAATCTTCGTGTAGCCCGCGAGACGGCTTCATCTTTATCAACTAAGATGAATCTTCTGGAGGAAGAGCTACGGCAGGCTCGCTCCTCCCAGGATTCTGACGTACGGGAGTACATACAGCGTCTTGTTAAAGAAAGATACGAAGCTCGGGCTGAGGCTTCTGCCCTTGGCAAAGCCTTGGTCGCGTCCCAGGCCGACGTGGCTCGTCAAGCCGAGTCTGAAAGAAATCTTGAAGTTAATATGTACCGCCTTAATAAAGGAATGGAGGAGCTGAATAACGAAGTCAATCATCTTCGTCATTTGGATTCAATGAAGTAGGTAGAGTTAGACGAGAGTCAATTTGTTCTTTCCCTTCTTCAGAAGGATTATAAGAAAATATCCGATGAGTATGACTTTCTTGACGAGGCTCGATACGCGGTTGTTAATGAGTATGAAATAGCTTATACTAGAGTCGAAGGTATATTTTTGCTTTGCTAGGTGTGATTTTAGTGCTTCGTGGTTCTTATTCTTCGTTTTTGTCTTTCGGAGCTCCAGGGACAGCTTCTCTCTGCAAATGAAAAACTTGGAAATGATGAATCTGAGTTAGAGAAATCTCGAATTGCCTTTGTGCAACAGGAGGGTCAGACCTAGTATTTCATAGGCTTGGCCACGTCTCATGAACAAGCGGCTCGTTTGGCTTCTTCGGAGGTGAATCGCTTGACTACCCTGTTATCCCAGGCCGAGTTGCGGAACGCTGCTATTACGTACAAGGCTCGTTGTCAGCTGACAGAAGAGACGAACAAGGTGCTGTCCAAAATAGAGCATGACCTCCTGACCGAGCATGGTATTGAAAAGAATTATCCTCGTCGTCTTCAGCCTTCGGCCCCATCTGGTTCCTCGGGTCCTTCTTCGGGTGGGAGCGTTCCTTCGCTTCAGAGGCAAAGTACCGCCGCATCGTCCAAGTAGTTTCTTCTGAGTGTTGATCCTTGTTGATTACCTAGTTTTTTTTTGCTGTATTTGTTCAACTTCTTCTCTTGCTTTATTCGTTGGAACTTCTTTTGCTCTTATTTTGTTAAGCTTGTAATCAACTTTTATGGAATGGATCATTGTTCGTTGTTTAAATCTGTGAATTCTTTGGGATCTGTTTCCCCGTTGGATAATCCCAGATGGTGGGCAGCGTTCTAGGATATGGGGTGATGTTATGTACGCGTCCCTCATTCCATCGACCCGCTGACCTTATTTTTGAATATAATGCCGAAGGTTTTGCCTTCGTGAATATCCTGGGATATGTTACCCCGCTGGCTAATCCTTGGCCAGAGGATTCCCAGACGGTGGGGTGGTGCAACGTTCTAGGATATGGGGTGTTACTATGTACAAGTCCCTCATTCCGTCGACCCGTTGACCTAATGCGATGCCGAAGGTAATTAACTTCGTGAACATCTTTGAGACCTATTTCCCCCCTGGCTAATCCTTGATCAGAGGATTCCCAGACGGTGGAGGTCGATGCAGCGTTCTAGGATATGGGGTGTCACTATGTACATGTCCATCATTCCGTCGACCACGATTTAGAAAAAATCTGAAAATTTCCTTCTTTGAATGACTTAGAACACAAAAGCTTATTTCATTGATTTATCGAGGCCTGCTATTCCTTGTCCAGAGATAGAAACATTGAAAAGCATCGTCTTCCTCTTCTGGTATTCCTTACGCAGTTGCAACGCCGCGTTGTGATCTAAGGATGGTACGACTTGAGATACTTAGCATTCCACGGATGGCGGAGGACTTCCCCTTTTAGGTTGCGCAGGTAGTAGGATCCGCTCCCTGCTATATCTTGTATGATAAAAGGTCCCCCCATGTTGGTGCCAGCTTGCCCCACTTCTTTTCCCTTTGGTATTGGGGTATGGTCCTTAGCACATACTGTCCTTCTACGAAATTCCTAAGTTTAACCTTCTTATTGTACTCTCTTTCTAATCTTCTTTGGTAATTCTCCATATTTTGTATCACTGCTTCTCTTCTTTCTTCCAAATCGTCGAGTCTTTCCAGCATCATGTCCGTTGTGAGGTTATTTTCCCATCCCTCTGTCTTCGTGGTTGGCATGATGATTTCCGTGGGGGTGACAGATTCGGTCCCGTAGGTCAGCAAGAAAGGGGATTCCCTTGTAGATGATCTTAGGGTTGTTCGGTATGCCCATAAGATATTATGCAGTTGCTCGCACCATCGTCCTTTGTGCTCGTCTAATTTTTTTTTGAGAATAAGGGCGAGGGTCTTGTTTGTAGCTTCCGCTTGTCCATTGCTTTGGGGGTATATTGGTGTTGACTTGTTTGTTAGGATCTTGAAGGTATCGAATAGTAAGTCGATATTTTTACCTTGTAATTGGTTACCGTTGTCGGAAACAATTTCTGCCGGGATTCCGAACCGACAGATTATGTTCTGAAAGATGAACGTGAAGACGTCTGAGTCGCGTATTCTTGTCAAGGCTTTAGCTTCCACCCATTTACTGAAATAGTCCGTGGCCACTATCAAAAATCTTCTTTTCCCGGATCCTTCGGTCAGAGGTCCCACGATGTCTATGCCCCATTTTGAGAATGGCCAAGGACTATCTACTGAGTTTAGCATTGTTGCTGGTGCATGGATCCGTCTTGCGAACCGCTGACATTCTTCGCATCTGGTTGAAATCCTTGCAGTGTCCTGTATCATTGTTGTCCAATAGTACCCTTGGGTTTTTGCTTTGTCGGCTAGAGATCTCATCCCACTGTGGTTCCCCGCGTCCCCTCGATGTATGTCTTTTAGCACCAGATGGCCTTCTGATCTAGATAAGCATCGTAACAAAGGTCCGAGGAAAGATTTCTTGTACAAGATCTCTCCCCTTAATTCGTACCTTCCTGCTTTTGATTGGACCTTTCTGGCCTGCTTTAGGTCTCGGGGTAATATTCCTTCCTTGAGGAATTGGTGGATGCCCCTCCTCCAGTCTTCTTCGTCTTCATCCGCTCTTGTCATGATGTCATACTCTTGAAAATCGTCCGCGATGTGTTCTCCTACGTCGTCGTTGGCCATGTCTCCTTCCGCGGCGTGCTTCTTATTTGCAGCACATGTCTCTGGGGGAGGGATCGATGGCTCGTAAACTCTGGCGATTCTGATTTCTTTCGTATCTTTGTTTTTCAACATAGATGAGATGTATGCCAAGGCATCCGCGTGCCTGAGCTCTTTTCTACTTAAGTGTCGAAATGTGATATTTGGTATTTGATGTGCCAGCGTTTGTACTAGTGCCATGTATGCCGAAAAAGTTTCGTCGTATACAATATACTCCAGCTATATTTTCCTGATGACCAGTTGTGAGTCGCTGGTTAAGCGCACATTTGTTATACCCATCTCGATTATCAGACGTAGGGCATGCACAACAGCTTCGTATTCGACGATGTTGTTGGTATGTTCTTTGAACTCTAGTCTAGTAATTACGATGCCAATGCCTGCGCCATCTTTGTTCCTTGAGACATCGACAAAGAATTCCCATAGCCTTTGGTTTTTTGGCTCGAGAACATCCACGGGATCTTTGCCTTCGCTGCTTTTTGGTAAACCTGTTGTGCTGAGAACTTCAATCAATATTTCTTCGTCGTGGTTCAGTGGTAGGTCTGCTAGGAAATCTGCTAAGACTTGTGACTTCTGGGAGTGCTGGATTTCGTGTATGATGTTGTACTGATCGAGATGAGTGTTCCATTTTGCGATTCTCCCCGTTTTTCTCGCGCTTTTGAGGATAGCTTCTAGTGGTGCTTTGCAGGGAACGCGGACGTAGTGTGTTAAAAAATAGGTCCTTAGCTTCTGGGTAGCCCATACTAACGCAAGAATTAGTTGTTCAATCTTTGTGTAGTTCCTTTCCGTTGTATTGAGAGTCTTGCTGACGTAGTAGATGGGATGCTCTATCTTCGTGTTGGTTTTCACCAATACTGCGCTGACTGCATTCTTTGTTGCTGCTATGTATAGGGCTAGGACTTCGTCGGGATCAGGTTTCTGCAAGATAGGGATTCCGGCAAGGTAGTCCTTGATTTCTTTGAAGGCTTCCTCGCACTCTGACGTCCATTCAAATTTACTACCCTTTTTGAGGATGTTAAATAAATGCTTGCATCTATCCGAGGACCTAGATATGAATCTTCCCAGGGTTGCTAGGGAGCCGTTTATCTTTTGCACTTCCTTTAGGTTCCTTGGAGAGGGCATTTTTGCAATAGCCTGAATTTTGGCCAGATCGACTTCTATGCCTCTTTTTGTCACCAGATAATCGAGGAATTTCCCCGAGGTGACGCCAAATGTGCATTTTTCCGGGTTAACCTTCATGTTATGCTCCCTCATTGCTTGAAATATATCTCTCAGATCTTGGTGATGATCTTTTTGTAGCTTACTCTTGACCAGCATATCGTCTACGTAGACTTCCAAAGTATTTCCTATCCACGGCTTAAAGATGGCGTCAACCATTCTCTAGTAAGTTGCCCCTGCGTTTCGGAGTCCGAAGGGCATCCTTATATAGCAGTAGAGACCGTGCGGGGTGTAGAATGCTGTATGCTGTTGATCTTCCTCAGATAAGAACACTTGGTTGTATCCGGAGTATCCATCCATAAATGACATCTCTTCGTATCCTTCTACCGCTTCGACCAGTTGATCAATGCTTGGCAACGGGTAGCTTTCCTTGGGGCACTCCTTGTTGAGGTTGGTGAAATCGATGCATATTCTCACCTCGCCATTCTTTTTAGGTACGATGACCATGTTTGAGATCCATGTTGGATATTTGACTTCCTTGATGAATCCAGCTTCTAGCAGATTACAAAGTTTCGTTTCCACGGCTTTTTGGTATTCCGAAGCAACTTTTCGTACCTTTTGCCTGAAAGGACGTGTGCCCTGCTTTATATGAAGCTCGTGCTGGATGGTCTTTGGGTCGATTCCCGGCATGTCTCCTAGTTTCCAAGCGAAGATGTCCGCGTGTTCTGAGAGAAGATTTATTAAGGATTCTTCGCGCTTCTTATCCATTAGCGTTCCGATTTTAATCATCCTTGGTTCTTCTTTAGTTCCTATATTTACCTCATTTACTGCTTCTACAGGAGTAAATGTGGGCTTGGATTCCCCGAGGAGAGGAACCTCCTTTAATTGCTATTTGATAGGCCCATCGCTTTCCTTTGCGGCTGGAGTACTAGCCTTTGTGCTTTCAGTTGTTTGCCCCTTTGGAAGGCTTTTTCCGGAGATCTCTTCTAGGTAAGCATTGATGGCTTTTTCCTTTGCGTTTTCCTTGTTATGGGATCTTAGGATCTTTCTCCGTTCGTCTTGTTCGTTGTTGAGATGGCTTTGTAGGGCTTGGCACTCTCTTGCCAAGACTTGATCGCCTTTTATCTCCATTACCCCTTGGGGGGGTGGGAACCTGAGGTACTGGTGGTAGGTTGCGGCCACCCCTTTGAGCTTATGCACCCATCTTCGCCCTATTATAGCATTGTACGGCGATGGTGCGTCCACCACGCTGAATCGGGTGTCAACCTTCATTCGTCCCGCATCAACCTGTAGGATAATGTCTCCTAAAGGCTTCGAGGCTGCCCCATTAAATCCGTAGATGGTGTGATACGAAGATAGTAGTTGTTCATCGTTGAGATCCATTCGTTTAAATGTACCATATAACAGAATATTGACGGAGCTTCCACCGTCGATGAGTATTTTCTTGATATTGCATCCCGCCATCGGTAGTGTGAGAACAAGGGGATCGTTATGATCTTCCATGTCCTCACCTATATCTTCTGTGTCGAAAGTCAGGGATGCATCCATTCATTGCTCGTGCTCGTCTACTTCTTCCCCATCGATTTTTTAAAGCTCGCAGTAGTCTTCGAATTGTTTCCTCAGCCTTTTACCTATTTGAGCCGTTAGGGAGGGTCCCACGGACTCAGAACATGAGATGGTGTTAAGGGTGCGGTTGCCTTTGGGAAATTGGACTAGCTTGATTCGTTTAGATTTATCTTCCTCTCCGGTCCTTTGCACGTATTGTTGAAGGTCTCCCGCGTCTACCAGCTTCTGAATCATTATCTTTAGGTTTTTGCACTTCTCCGTCCAGTGACCGTTGAAAAAATGGTACTAACAGTATTCTTTGGCATGTTGTGATTTAGGTGGTTGTTGCCCCTTGGTCCATGGCCACTCCAGTTTTTCGCGGCCCTTTATTTCTCTCAAGATGCGCGAGTAACTAGTGTTCATCTTTGTATAGACTTGATCCTCGAATTTTCTGACATCTCCTCGGTGGTCATTCCTGCGTTCTCCCCTATCTTCGTTGAATTTCCCATTGGAACCGTCTCCTGTAGGTCTGCTGGATTGTTCCGCAGAGTTTGTTCGTGGTGGACGCTGGGTCTGAGCTCTGAGGTTTTCTCGTTGTATTTTTTCTAGTCTTGCGTGCTTTTCTATGATTACTCGGAGATCTCCATCGGTGGCTGGGGCGATTCCGTGGATTTCGACAAAAAGTGGTCTCATCCTGTCGAGCCCCCACTTGTAGCAGTTGACGCTGACCACTGGATCTATATTTCCAATTGCTTGGCAAATCTTGTGCCACCTGTCTGTGTATTCCCTGATTGTTTCCTTGTATTGGACGGCTAGTGAGAAGAGCTTATCCATCCCGGTGTTTACCACCTTGTTGTACATGTAAGTTGTTAAGAACTTCTCCGTAAGCTGGTCATACGAGTCGATATAATTTTATGGAAAGTTATCAAACTATGAGTGCGCGGACTCCTTCAGACTTGAAGGGAAGTATCTGCATAGTATGGCTTCGTCATAATTCCATCGTTCCATCATCCGATCGTAATATCGAAGATGGGCGACGGGGTCTCTAGATCCATCATAGCATTCGAATGCTGGAACTGGGCACTTTTGCGGAATAAGAGCCTTGGCTAGGTGTGGCGTGAGGGGTGTAGTACTTGCTTCATTCATCATTTGCTCCAGTCTCCCCCCTCCTTGCCTAGCCTTCAGTTGCTTTATCTCCGCCATCATCTCGGCGCGGAGATCTTCCATTGCTCGTCGGTGCTCTTCCTTGTCATAAGGTTGCTCCATGTGCGGGGGATAGTTGTCAAAGTAATCCGAGTCATGATGGCTAGGATTCGGGTCAGGCCTTCGTTCTCTTCTCGCATCTCATCGTTTCAATGGGTCTGGGTTGTTTGCCAGCACCATTCTTCGGTCCTGATTTGGTCTTAGCGCCATGGAACTTGCCTCGTCACGCTGGATTCCCGCGTCTTCGCTACGAGTAGCTCTGAGTTGCTGATTTTCCTGTGCCAACAGAGCTACCGCCTCTGCGTACGTCTTTTGAGTTCTCCTCAATTCTTCTAATTCTACCCTCAACTGGGCAGATTGGATCGATTCTTGATTAGGAGTTCCTTCCGATAATTGCTGCTCCGCGGCCATTTTTTGGTCTTCGTCGATGATTTGAATCAGGGGATCGGGTGGATCTCGATGTGGGTATAGCTGCTGCAGAGGTTGCACGGGTTGCGGGAGGAGCTGCTGCACGGGTTGCGGGAGGAGCTGCTGCACGGGATGCGGGAGGATCTGCTGCACGAGCTGTGGAGGTAGCTGTTGCACAAGCTGTGGGAGGTGTACGCTTGTCGTTAGGAGCGGCTGGTTTACTTTGAGGGGTACGTTCTGCTCATCGGTGTGAGGCATTCCGTAGAGTGGTTGTTGTACCCTTGATTCCGCCATCCCTTTACGTTGTTCAGGCCGTCTGGTGGTCGTGGCTGCTCTGGAGGCCGCTCCTTTGGATGCCCCGGTCCTTGATGATGCGGTTTTTGCCGCCGCGGCTTTGAGGGCTTCCGCTGCAATAGCGGCTGCATCCAAAAGCCTTGATCTTTCCGCTGCTTGCTGAATTTTGTCCGCGCCTTTAAGTTTTTTTCCCTTTTGCTTGCTCCTGGTCATTACTGGTATTGTTCAGGGTGTTTCTTTTGATGAGGCTCTTGCTTTTCCTGTATCTTTGTTCTCCATTTTCGATATCTTCCTGAAAGAGTCACCATGTACGGAAAAGGAAAGAGTGGTCCGAAAGGGATCCGTTAGTAGCGTTCGGGAAATCAGATTCCGGAGGTTTGAGGATGAAAACTTAGAAACAGTTTCGAAAATGCAGATCTGCAGAAATATACGTGGGTATGACCACACGCTCGATTTTTCAAAGACGGAAACTTAGTAATTCTTTCGAAGATGCAGATCTGCCGAAAAATAAGTGGATATGTCCACAAAAAATGCTCCAAGCATTGCTATTTTCAGAGAGAAACGCTCGGAACAGCCATAGTTTTCAAAATCACAGGATAAGATAAATCTTTTACCGGGACAAGGTCCCTGTTTCTAGCGCCAAATTGTGAAAACGTAAATTACGCTGGTGATCTGCGTGTTCCCAAACAAGATTAGTTCGAACTGAAATTCGTGGTTTAGAAGTTGTGTACAAGACACAACAGATCTATTGATTCATTGACTCTGAGTCCACGGAATCGTCCTTGTCTCATCGCATAATATCACTGGGTTTGAATGACAACATAAATAAAACTCCGCGGGTTTGTACGGAAATAACCACGGAACGAAACGGAATGAGAAAAGAGTATAAAGAGTAGAATGCAAGTAGCTATCTATAACGAGCATAATAAAAGTGCGAAATATAGAGTGCATAATGTAAAAGCGGAATATAAAGTGCATAATGTAAAAGAGACCAATAATTACGTGGTTCAGCACTGAGGCCTACATCCACGGGGTAAACAAGGGGTTTCATTATATAACGATTGATTACATATAGTCAAACGAATTTGTATTCTCTTACTGAGGCTAAGGAGTCTTGGGGGTTACTTACTCTTCCTAATTCTCTCTCCTCTTTTTGTGTTTTCAATCGACTTGCCCCTCTCTCTTAGGGAGGAGGGGTATTTATAGGAGTTTCGTTGCGGGGTCCACGGAAAGAGCCGTTGAAATCTTATCGTCTTGTGCTTTGTGCCAACGTGCGGACTCCTTCGGTTCCTGTGAGGATCCTTCGCTCTCCTCGTCATTCCCGAAGAGGTGCGGCTGTCTTCTCCGTTAATTGGTCGACACGTGCTGTCTCAGGTGTTTAATGCGGGTAGTTGGACCTCTGGCATGCGTCTGACCACGGATTTCGACTCCTGTCCCATCCATGTCAGCTGCTGATTCCTGACCGTAGATCTTTGATTTCTCTCGAGATGGGTTAAAGCAGGTCCGAGGGTGTATCAGGTCCTTTGTGGTGGTGCTTTGTCTCAGTGGCCCTCGACATGTGGCCCTAGGATGTGTGAGATGCGGATCACTCCCTGCTGGTACACGCTTCTTAGTTATACCCAGGTGGCATCACCTTTTGATGCGTCGCGCCACATGCCACCCACGTGTTCATCCGCGGACACGTGGCGAGTGGTGAAAATATGTACTTACAAATGGCTCGACAAGCAGCTGACCTAACTGAAGCAACCTCATCGTGCAGCGCCATTCTGATCTATAGATTTAGCAGCAAGAGGATTGGTAGTCAATAAACTACCAACATCGAAGGTTACAGCGAACTGTAGTTAATGACTTATCTGAACTTACAGATGATGAAAGAATAAGATCCTGTTTTTCCTTCACAAGCGAGAAGAAAACATAGGACGTAACACCCGCAAAACAAGTAACTGCAGAAGCTCGCACCTGTCAGGCAATTAAAATGTACATGAGTCTGGGTACTGAGTGCTTAAAGCATAGTTAGACTGTCAGAGAAAATTTGAACACTCCTGAAATATATGCTCCATGTCTCTGATGGCAGGAGCAGTTAGAACAATAAATAAATTTTCTAGTTTAAACGTGGTTCCTACAAGCATGAGAAAATTACCATCTTAACATCCCAACTACAGCACATGGTTAATATCTGAAGCTTACACTACAGCAATAATTTGCATCAGAAAAGTAGAGCAAGAATGTAAAATGTAAAATGTAAAAATTAAGGGAATCATCTGACAAACCATTGGGGATCGTTGCCGTAGTATCAGTGGTAGATGCTTCTCAATTGCTTCGCTCCACTGTTCATTTCCTGTAGAATCAGCTAAATGATCACCTTTAGAAATATCAAGCCCATGTGATGGAGCTGATGAATTTTTTTTTTACTCTTGTGCTGTCAGATGTAAATGGGGTGTCCAGTGATCTGTCATCTAAAAGATCTTCAGTTCCTCTAAATCCAGATATTGCCCGCAGGCATTCATCCAAAACCTGGAATTTTTCGTAGTGAGGAAATATAAAGATCTATAATGCCACCACGATGAGGATAGATATCATCTGACAGTTTGACATAAAATCAGTATTTGATATAGCACATCAACATAAGAAGTAATTTTCGAGAACTCTAGATTATTAACGACTGTCACAAGGGGTTTGTACCTTAACAGCAGCCATAGTGCATCGTTCTGTGAGAGGTCCTGTAGGGATTCTGTTAGGGTGCTAAACCAAACACAAGGAAAAATAGCACTTAGTAACCAAGAACCCTAGGATAAAACCCTTTTTCTTTGGGGTCAGCAACCTTGAAAGCAATAAGAATTGAAAGAACTGTTTTGTATTAATTGGTTGTTCTGTTACAAGCATAGGCTTGAGCTATATATAGCTGGATTAACTTGAAAAACAAGTAACTAACTAAGAGAACCATATAAACTAGGAAACTGAGTGTTTATATGGTTTGAAACCCTAATAAAAGAAAGGAAATAAGCTAACTCTAATAAAAGAAGTAGGTGTTGGCACCGCAACATCCCACCCCACCTGAAACAAGGCTTGTCCTCAAGCCTCTAAATTTGGAAAACGTGCAATGAGATCATACGCATCTTCCCAAGTTGCATCATCTTTGGAGTGGCCTCTCCATTTGATTAACCACTTTGTAGCAGCACGATTTCCTTTCTTGTACATCTGCCTGTCTAAAATTTCTTCCGGCTCCCATTTATCATAATCGATAATGACAGGTAATGTCGTTTCCACATAAGTAGTAGGACCAAGCTTTAGTTTTAACTGAGATACATGAAATACAGGATGTATTCGACTAGTGCTTGGCAATTCTAGTTTATATGCCACAGATCCAATCCGTTCAAGAACCTTAAAAGGTCCATAAAAGCGAGGTGATAGTTTCGAAAAAGATTGATTAGCAACTGTCACCTGTCTGTATGGATGAAGACGAAGATAAACATCTCCCACTGAAAATTGTCTTTCAGTTCTATGTGTATCAGCATAAGCCTTCATACGAGCCTGTGCAGCAGATAAATGAGATTTTAACAGCTTCAATGTAGTATCTCTTGCTTGTAAATTCACATCCACATCATTCACCGGGGTGGATCCAGGTAAGTAAGCTGAAATGGTTGGAGGAGGACGACTGTAAAGGTCTTCATATGGTGTCATCTTAATGGCAGAATGATAACTTGTGTTATACCACCATTCGGCCCAAGCTAACCATTTAAACCAATCTTTTGGTTTCATTCCAGCAAAACAACGAAGATAACATTCTAGCGTACGATTCGTGACTTCAGTTTGTCCGTCACTCTGAGGATGATAAGCTGAGCTTTTACACAATTGTGTATCTTGCATTGTAAAATAAGAATCCCAAAAATTACTCATGAAAATCGGATCCCTATCACTTGTGATGGTCTTTGGCATCCCATGAAGACGTACTACTTTGCGCACAAATACATCAGCTATTTTACTTGCAGAATATGGATGAGACAAAGCAACAAAGTGGCCATATTTGGTGAGACGATCAACCACGACTAAGATGGAATTCTTACCATGAGAAACTGGAAATACATCGATGAAGTCCATAGAAATGTCAATCCAAACATCAGAAGGTATTGGAAGTGGACTTAAAAGGCCAGGAGGAGCCACAGCTTCTGATTTATTGCGCTGACAAGTCTCACAATGAAGAATATATTCCTTAACCGAATGCTTCATACCAAACCAGTGAAAATTGTGCTGCAATCTTTTGAATGTTCTCAAATAACCAGAGTGACCACCCAGTGGAGTAGAATGAAAATCGTGGAGAAGTTTTGCACACCATTCAGAAGAAGAAACAACCAAAATTCTTCCCTTATAACGGATCACCCCATTCACGTAAGAGTAATTATGTTTACTATCAGGAAAGAGCTTCAACTGGTCTATTAATGAGCTCAAAGTGGGATCAGTATGACATTCTGCAATAATGGCATCAACACCAGCAAAAATTGGGGCAGTAATCGCCAATAATTGTGGATTAATAAGTCGAGACAAAGCATCTGCAGCTTTGTTTGTTGAACCACTGCGGTAAATAATTTCATAATCATAACCCAATAACTTTGAAACCCATTTTTGTTGTTCGATTGAAGACAGACGCTGCTCCAAAAAATATTTCAAACTCCTATGATCTGTATAAATCTTGAAATGTCGACCAAGAAGATATGGTCTCCATTTATTTACCGCAGAAACAATGGCAAGAATTTCTTTGTCATAAACAGATAAATTGAGATTCTTACCAGATAAGGGTTTGCTGTAAAAAGCTACAGGTCGAGCAGATTGCATTAACACAACACCAATGCCACCACCGGAAGCATCACACTCTAGGTAGAATTCTTTCGAAAAATCAGGCAGTATAAGAACATGCGTAGTAGTTAAGTCATGTTGCAATGACTTGAAAGCAGCAATTGCATCTTATGTCCACTGAAATGCATCCTTCTTAAGAAGCTTAGTTAAGGGAGCACTAATCTTGCCAAAATCCTTCACAAATTTTCTATAATAGCCGGCCAAACCTAGAAACCCTCGAAGTTCCTTGACTGTTAAAGGAACCTTCCAAGAAAGAATGCATTGTATCTTCTCAGGTTCAACCGCAACTCCATTAGAATAAATGACATGGCCAAGGTAACCAACAGACTTTTGAGCAAAAGTACACTTCGACTCCTTAACAAATAATTTATGTTGGCGCAAAATTTCAAACACCATCTTAAGATGTTGAATATGAGTATCATAATCCTTTCTATAGATTAAAATATCATCAAAGAAAACCAACACAAACATTCGTAAATAAGGCCTGAAAATATCATTCATTAAGCTCTGAAATGTTGCTGGTGTGTTGGACAAACCAAAGGGCATGACTAAAAATTCATAATGGCCATCATGTGTACGGAATGTTGTTTTTGAAATATCTGCTGCAGGCACAAGAATTTGATAATAGCCCGATCGTAAATCCAACTTTGTAAAAAAAATATGCACCATGCAATTCATCCAATAACTTATCCACCACTGGAATGGGAAAACGATCTTTGATAGTGATCTTATTAAGAGCACGATAGTCTACACACATTCTCCAGGAACCATCTTTCTTTCTAACCATAAGAATTGGTGAAGAAAAAAGACTTGAACTAGGTATTATAAACCCTGCTTGTTGCAGTTCAGTTACAATCTTCTCAATTTCATCCTTTTGAAAATGAGGATATCTGTATGGGCGAACATTCAGAGGTCCAGTTTCTGGTAGTAAAGAAATTTCATGGTCTTGAACACGTTCTGGATGAAGTGAAGTTGGTGTAGAAAAAATATCACTGAAATCGGACAACAATTGGTGAATTTCAGAAGACAATGATTGGGCGGCAGCAGAAGCATTTAATGCAACTAGTTCGAACAAGAATCCATAACTCTCCGTTGTTAATAAACATTGCATTGGGGAGATATCCATAATCATTACAGATGATTGAGTACCATTCAATGTGATGACAGTGTCATTAATGCTGAATTGTATTGACGATTTGCCAAAATCCCAATTAATTTCTCCCAATGTTCGCATCCATTGAATTCCCAAAACCGCATCACAACCACTAATGTCTAACAGATGAAAATCAATATGAAAAAGTGTACCTTGCAAGTTGATAGGGATAGTGCACGTACCCTTTGTTTCAAGATGATTACCATTACCCACAGTTACACGTAAAGCATCAGTTGGAGAAGATACCAGAAAGCCACATTGCTTAGCTATGCTAGGATGTAAAAAATTATGTGTAGAACCTGAATCCAAAAGAATTGTGATAGTTCTTGCTTTTACATAGCCAGTAACTCTCATCGTGTTAGGAAACGTAGAGCCCGATAAGGAGTTAAAGGAAATAGATGAGTCCGAAGCAGGCATGTCGTCAGAAAATATTTGTTCATCTGTGATATCTTCAAGCGTAAAAACATCATCTGGAGAAGTAGAATCCATCTCCAAAAGTAAAAATTTGGGCTTGCTAGGGCAAACATGACCAGACCGAAAAGGGGCATCACAATTAAAACAAATTCCTTTTTCACGTTTAGCTTTCATCTCTTCCCAAGACAATTTCTTATAACCTTGAGGAAGTGAAGGTTGCTTAAGTGGAGGTGCAGAAGTTGAAACGTCATTACGAAGTGGAGGTGGTCGGTAAGGTTGACGAACTGAAAATATATTAACTGTGGAATATGCCTCCTCTTGATGAATAGCCTTAGTAAAAGCCTCATTCAACGTTTGAGGTGCAAGCAGTTTAACAACACTACCAATATGGGGTTTGAGAGAATGAATGAAACAACTGATCAAGTAATCTTCGGGAAAATCAACAAAATTCAAAAGTTTCTCAAAAGCTGGGATATGTTCCCTAACTGTACCAACCTGTTTAATTGTGCTTATATCCAAACGAGCATCAACAAACTTTTCTGGTGCAAAACGTGCACGAAGATAAGCACAAAACTCTAACCAAGTAACAATAGTAGTTTTAGTTTGTTTCCATCGATACCACACATTAGCATCTCCCTTAAGGCTGGAAGCAGCAATAGTGATGCGAAGAGTATCATCATCTTGATGCACGCTGAAATATTTATCAGCATTAAAAATCCATCTGTCAGGGTCATCTCCATCAAAAGTGGGGAACTTAAGGTTGATGGCGTTGGCTCTGGCAGCGTTTGGTTGACCACCAGGTGGAGGCAGTGGTGGGGGTGGTGGTGGGGGAGTATGAGCACCATGACCGTGATTTTTATTCAGCTGAGGTATGTGGTCAGCAAAAACGGAACGTAGAGAAGCAGTAAGTTGCGCATTGATAGTTGAGGTAGTTTCAGTCAGTTGCGTGGCAAGAGTTGATGAGATTGCTGTGGTGAGAGCGGTTGCTAGGATTGTGTTGTTAGTTTCAAGTTCCTGCTTACGAGTCTCACGCTCTTCCTCTCGTTGCTGACGCTTAAGGACTTCATGCTGACGCCTGGCAACCTCCTTAGTCTTGTTGTGCTCTTGTTCATCAATCTTCTGTTGTGCCATAGCTTTGATAAAATCATCAACTGTTTTAGCGAGGCTAGTCATGCTGTCTTTGATGGATTTAAGGTTATCTGTATAATCATGACCCATTATGCTTAAAAAAAAATTTGGTCAAAAATTTGATTGTGAATTAACCTGCTCTGATCCAGGTGTTAGGGTTCTAAACCAAACACAAGGAAAAATAGAACTTAGTAACCAAGAACCCTATGATAAAACCCTTTTTCTTTGGGGTTAGCAACCTTGAAAGCAATAAGAATTGAAAGAACTGTTTTGTATTAATTGGTTGTTCTGTTACAAGCGTAGGCTTGAGCTATATATAGCTGGATTAACTTGAAAAACAAGTAACTAACTAAGAGAACCATATAAACTAGGAAACTGAGTGTTTAATTACGTAAGGAAAGCAAACAATAAGGAAATAAGCTAACTCTAATAAAAAAAGTAGGTGTTGGCACCGCAACAAATTCCAACATCTCCCCTTGATAGCGTAGTTAAACCCTCGGGAATAGGAACATCAGGAGTAGCTACATTAAGCTTAAGCAACTCAAATGTAATTGTAGAAACTTGCATCCAACATGCTACCATTATGTTAGGGTAGTTGTGTGACACAGCCCTGAGGACCTGAAAGAATATATGCATAAGATTTACATGATTAATAATTAAGAAACAGAAAAACTTAAGCATAGCTTTCGTCATGCTTAATTGTTGAGATGATGTCCTGGGCTATGCTAAAGAGGCCAGATCTAATCAATTAATTTTCTCAGGGTTACTAAGAGCAACCGCAGTCATCAGACCATAACTAAAGAACAAATACCAAATGAAAACTAAAAAAATGAGTTTAGTCGGGGGTGAGACGCTACGGTGGGAAAACTAAATTTGGTGGGGCGCAACTAATACTTGCGCCCCTTTATTTATTTATTTATTTATTTTTAGGCGGAACTGGTGAGTTACGCCCGTCATCAGGCGCAACTTTAAAGTTGCGCCCCAACCAGGCGTAATCTCCAAATTCCGCCCCATTTTTTTTTTGTTTTTTTTAATACGGGAGTAACTCAAATTTACGCCCCACCAGGCGCAACTAATACTTTCGCCCGACCAAAGATCATACCAAAGACCAAATATACTCTGGTTTTTGGTTTTAGTCTGGGATTTGGTCTTTACTCCGCCCTGTAGTATCTGGGTTTTCGACCAAATTTTTGGTTTTAGTCCATGACTGTGGTTGCTCTAACTACGCTTGATTTCCGTAATCCACCAGTTTAACTTGTCAGACCAGACGCTAAGTTGATTGACAAGAGCACTTGGTCAGTTCATCATAGTTGAGTCACACACATATCTGTTAGTGAGAGACAAGGATGCAGGGGCTTATGGTGCTTCTTTTGTCATTTTGGGAATGTTTACTACTCTCTAGAAGGATGTTTCAGTCCTTAGTTTTGTGTTCGAAATCAGACTTGTTTTACTTGCTTTGTTGCTACTTTTTTTACACAAGAAAGTGTGAAAAACGCACTATTGACGGGAACCCAACTCCCTTTCTCAAGAGAGGTCTGACTATCTCACTATTGTCAAATCTGAAATGCCACGAAAATACTGTTGGGGAAATTGGATCGCTCTGATACCAATTGTTGAGGAAATTGGATCTCTCTGATACCAATTGTTGGGGTTCAGAGCCATCTACATGCTAATACTGCGGAATCAAATTAGCTAACAAGAAACACTTGATCTCTTGGATTGCTCCATGAACCTTACTATGATCTAGGATAAGAATAAGGGAAAGAGAACCACATAGATGCAAGCCATAAACAAAGAAACAAGAAGTAAAGTACTCACGGATTTAACGTGGTTCAACAATATACACAATGTATGTAATATTGTCTACATCCACCAAATGGCTACGACCTCTTTATTCATTATAGAATCACCACTGAGAATTACACAACTGATTGACTAAACCAATCCATCGACTCACCACAACGTGACCAAACACAAGAACTCTCACAAGCACCCTATAAGATCCAAAGTAGTGTCTTCACCCATACGAGATAACGTTTACCACATTATCTACCACAACAAGATGATCTTCTCTGCACACCCTGATATATATTACCCTGGACGCCTTTAGCTTAACACCAATAATCTAATCCAGCACCACCAAGATGATCTTCTCCTTAACAAGATGTCTTACCAACATCTCCACACGAATACTCCATAACGACATATCTTCCAACATCGATAAGTATCCCATAAGCACCATAATGATGTACTCCTTCCACCATTAGGTCTCTCACATAACCACCTCAATAGGTGGGATGAATCCCTCACATCTCTACGAGATTTACATTGAGGATTCCATGACTAAAAAACTTAGCCTAGACCTCCTTATATAGGAGTTACAAACTTGGTTCCCAAGGAAACCATGATCAATTAGGAAACCCATCTTATATATGGAAGTTGTCCTAAACTAGCTATGTTTCCCTAACGGATCCTTTCCGGAACCTCCTAGAATTTAGCCATCTTCTTTGACCTAAACTAGGAAACCACCGTTTCCCTATAATTCTCCACCTCGGATCATGCATTCATGCATGAGACGATCAAATGTTATCCCTCCATCTTCTGAACATCGATTTCACCATCACTGGTTGCCTACATATCCTCAATAGGAATCAAACCGAAATGTAGTTCACCCAAATTGTTCCGTAGAACCTCCACCAGAATAGAGCAAACCAAACTTGATCATCACCAACTCAGACTTAACAATCCAACCTACTGGTGATTGTAAAAATCTCCACTAAAGTGAAAAATTCCTGACCATCTCAACAACCATCATCATATGATCACCCGTTATGCAATATCTTGAGAAAATACACCTTACTCCTTTATGTTCACAACTCCACATTGATTGGCATCATTATAGGTGTATTGCATGCCAACTCAATTAGATCATACACGATCATTGTTCATATGCTACCAATCGAACTTAGTTACAGTCATTATGCGCTCTTGAGCCTTTTCCACCTCTTAAAACTTGCTCCACCATGAGCGCAACTCCATCTCGGCCTACCTTGTTCCACCTAAGTTAATGCTCCTCTATTCTGAACCACTAACTCCAAGTTACGCACCACATCCGTTAGGGTTGACATCCATAACTATTCGATGAGCAAATGAAACTACCACAGTAGCCTCCATGTGTCTGCGTAAGCATTACCTTAACAGAACCATAATCTCAAATCTTTGTCTCTAAACTCCAGCTAAGCCAATTGCTTCTTGAAACAACTAATCACATTCTTGCTCCTGTCCACGAGCATGTCCACGAAAGCGAGTTAACGAGATTCTTTTGTGTTCGTTTGTAATAAACCAACATCCATGTTAGCTTCCAAGAAACTAACCATCTTGTATGTACCAAAGCATATTGAGCATGACTCTAACTGCGCACCAAATACAACCAATCTATAGATCATTTCCCTTGCGTGCCAATATCGAGCTCATCTCTATGAATCTTGCTTTACAAGCCTATCTCCGATTGGATCGTGATTCTACGACCATATTTCCCCAATTGAGTTTTACTCCTTCAAAAATCTCATCATATCTTCAACCATTGCATACATACCAAATACGTGTCCAGCTTTACAGAGACTTCAACAACTGACACACCAATATTTTTACTACGTCACTTCAGCAACCTCAACGGGCCTTGACAACAATGTCCCTTTTACAAGCATAATTGTCAAGATAGTCTTTTATCAATTTCTTAAGCAAGCATGTAGTTTTGAATTCATGACAGTCAAACCACAACATAGTCGGACTCGGATAGAACTGTGACCATTGTCGAAGAATTCACTGTTACCCTTGTAACACTACATAATGTCACACATTCTCTCTTGTGCATATACCTTTCCTAATCTTGCTCCAAACGTACACCAACGTTGCGAAATCTGATAATCCGTCCTTCAAACAAAGACCCAATTACACCCATCCATAATCTGAAACCTTTGGAAACTTCCTCAAGCTCCAAGCAATTCAAGACACTGTTGTGTTTATCTTCTCATGCTATGTAGAGAAAATAACTTGACGGAAACTATATCGTTGCTTAACCAAATTTCTCTAAAGAAATCTTTACCTTCATCTCTACAGGCTCTGTCACTATTGAACTCAACTTCAATAACTGTAGCAGACAAGCAAACCCCCAAATATTATCATTGCTATAACGTAGATCTCTCCAACAGAAAGTATCACGCCGATCATCAGGAAATTAAATAGCCAATGGATAATAAAGGTTGATGGAAAAAACATGCCGAAATTGTAGCCCACTCAAATTCATGCACCATGTTTTATCCAAGTAGTATGCGCTAACTTTCATAGCCACACCACCACAAATAATCTGCAGTATTGTATCTTTATTCTTTAAAAAACTCTTGAAGTGTCCAAGCGATACCTTTTTAATTCCTCACAACGGGTCTTTACCAAAATAGAAAAGTATGCACAACACAAATAGACCAACCTGTTTCTCCAAACGGTCTTGCACTTCAACTAGCTCCGATCGACTTCAAATAAGGTACAACCAAAAATAACTCTTCGACTGAACGTCATCGGCAAGAATCAAAAGATCACAAACTATCTAGCTTCTCCATCGGAAACAGTACGAGAGAAACTCCAGAAAAACATTGTTCTACCCGACACAATATCATGCTCAACACAGATAAACAAACCCTACAAAATTGTGTTGAAAACTTCTTCTTATACAATAAGAAACCATAGCTCCACCACAACTAATATCACATCTCATTCAACGATCACTGTTCTGCAATTTATTTGTAGCCACATGCCTCAAATATTAAGACTAAAAATCAAACTCTTCACTTCTGGAACATATCAAACCCTGGCCAACGGTTAATACTTCCAAAACGAAACCTACTACGAGATTTTCCCAAATCCTTATTGCAACAAAAAACTAAGGCAGAACGAGTATGAATTCATCTTCACAGTCTTCAACTTCAGGTTAAAGACAAAACAGAAACATGATCCAACTGATGACGATTGATATAACCAAATTATTGTTTCCCATGGTTTGGAAACAACAATGAGACTTTGACATGCGAATATTACATCTTCACTTCTACCAACATACAAACCAATATTTGTATCCCAACTACAATATTCTTTCCTTCTTGTGTCTTGCCAAGCAAACACTGATTAATTGAAAACCATATCTACGTAGGTCTTTCAAACAGTTCACAAGAATATAGTATGAAGTATAGAGAATAAATAAACTTACTTGAAGCCATGCATAGGGTTTTATGATCCAATAAGAATCAATGTCAAATCTCCAATATAGAGAACCATAAACATCAAGTCCATACATCTTGACCATATCGAATGCATATCACCTGATATTATCCCATTCCATTAGAAGTACGCTTTACTTTGCTTTGTTCCAAAAAACTGATGAAATCAAATCCTACACATACATGATAACATCAAAACTCTGCACCTTCGGAAGCTATAACATCAAATCCTCACATACTTGATGAAACCAAATCCTTTGTCTTAAAAAAATTCGGCTACTGGAAAACCCCAAACTTCTCTCTTCAAATCTTCTATCCAACCTGAAAGCTCTGATACCAATTGTTGGGGCAATTGGATTGCTCTGATACCAATTGTTGAGGCAATTAGATCTCTCTGATACCAATTGTTGGGGTTCAGAGCCATCTACATGCTAATACTGCGGAATCAAATTAGCTAACAAGAAACACTTGATCTCTTGGATTGCTCCATGAACCTTATTATGATCTAGGATAAGAAGAAGGGAAAGAGAACCACATATATGCAAGCCATAAACAAAGAAACAAGAAGTAAAGTACTCACGGATTTAACATGGTTCAACAATATACACAATGTATGTAATATTGTCTACATCCACCAAACGGCTACGACCTCTTTATTCATTATAGAATCACCACTGAGAATTACACAACTGATTGACTAAAACAATCCATCGACTCACCACAACGTGACCGAACACAAGAACTCTCACAAGCACCCTATAAGATCCAAAGTAGTGTCTTCACCCATACGAGATAACGTTTACCACATTATCTACCAAAACAAGATGATCTTCTCTGCACACCCTGATATAGATTACCATGGACGCCTTTAGCTCAACACCAATAATCTAATCCAGCACCACCAAGATGATCTTCTCCTTAACAAGATGTCTTACCAACATCTCCACACGAATACTCCATAATGACATATCTTCCAACATCGATAAGTATCCCATAAACACCATAATGATGTACTCCTTCCACCATTAGGTCTCTCACATAACCACCTCAATAGGTGGGATGAATCCCTCACATCTCTACGAGATTTACATTGAGGATTCCATGATTAAAACACTTAGCCTAGACCTCCTTATATAGGAGTTACAAACTTGGTTCCCAAGGAAACCATGGTCAATTAGGAAACCCATCTTATATATGGAAGTTGTCCTAAACTAGCTATGTTTCCCTAACGGAGCCTTTCCGGAACCTCCTAGAATTTAGCCATCTTCTTTGACCTAAACTAGGAAACCACCGTTTCCCTACAAATACATCAAACTGAAAGTTTATATTCTATTGGAAAAAAAAGGAATCAAATTCTAATGGGAATAGATAATCGACATAAATGGTAGGAGAATATAAAGCAAGGAATAGATGAAAAGAACAACCTAGTGTAGGAGGGATTACTCATCTTTCTAATCTTCAACACAAGAAAGAAATTCACCCTTTTCTTGTCTCGAACGAATAATGATTCTTGATTACGTCTAAAGAATACTATCCCTTTTTACTAGGTTTTTCGAAACCTCACCATTTTGGACTCCTAAAAAGTAGTGGGCAAGAAAAAAAAAGGGAAAAATATCGTTTGGTCCTTTTTTAGGTGGGCCCATGTCTGTTTGGTCCTTTGGTCAAATGCCTTTACTGTTTGGTCCATAATTATTTAAAAATATTTAAATAAACAAAAATACCCTTCAGTATTATTTTTTTGTTTTAACAGTTCTTTCGTGCTAAAAAAACAGACTTCATTCCCAGGAATGAAGTCCGTACAAAAAGCTAAAAAAACAGACTTCATTCTCAGGAATGAAGTCCATACAAAAAGCTAAAAAAACAGACTTCATTCCCAGGAATGAAGTCCATACAAAAAAGCTAAAAAAACAGACAGACTTCATTCCCAGGAATGAAGTCAATACAAAAAGCTAAAAAAACAGACTTCATTTCAGAAAATGAAGTCCATATAAAAACATAAAGGGAAAAATATTGTCGACAACAGCAGTAGAAATATCTTTTTCTTTTTCTTCTTCTTCTTTTTCAACAACATCAGCAGAATTTTTTTTTTCCTTCTTCTTCTTCGTCTTTTTCTTTTTCTTCTTCATCTTTTTCTTCTTCTTTTTCCACAACAGCGACAATTTTTTTTTTCTTCTTCTTCTTCTTCGTCAACAACAGTAGCAGTAATGTGTTTCTTCATCTTTTTCTTCTTCTTCGTCATACACAACAGCAGATTTTGTTCGTTATTCTTCTCGTCTTCATCATAATTGCAGCAGCAAAAAAAAAAAAAAAAAAAACCCTAAAAATCGTTGGAGCAAGAAGAGAAAAGGAGAAAAATCTAGAGGGGAGAGAAAGTAGATCTGAGAAATGATTTTTCTCTCTTACCTTTTGACTATATATATGGTCCTTATCCAAAATGTCATTTCTGCCACTACAATGTGACATTTACATCATCCATGACATTATCCTAGGACCAAATAATAATTTTTAGGACCAAACTATAATTTATATTACCAAATAGGACCAAACAGACATTTGACTGGGTCAAATGGACTAGACTCATCATAATATATAATTCCTAGGACTTTTTTTTTTTTTTTTTTTTTTTTTGGAAGAGAAGATTTTATTAAGAGAAAAGAATGTACAAAATACTACCAGAGGTAGTAAAGACAATTAAGAAAATACAATATTCCAGTTTTTAAATGTGAAATCAAAGTTTACATGAACCATGTTTCCAAATGCAGCTGCCCAAGTGAGAACCATTGTTTTTGCATCACAACACAATTCTTCATCTAACTTGTAGGTGTAATTATCTTCAAAAACTCTGCAGTTTCTCTCCCTCCAGAGAACCCATATAACAGCAGCAGCAGGTAATTCCTAGGACTACCTGCTGTTTTCATGTCATATTCAAGTTGTTCAAAAACAGCAAGAGAAGGATCTTCATCGACTTCCCTTCATGCATCTTCTTCAACAACTCCAGCCAATGAATCTAAAGTTGTAACGTCTCTCTGCTACCTCTTTTCGAGAGTCCGCGTGTCCCTGTCGTTGCAGCATTTGCAACTGTGGCGACATGTTTCTCCATCATGATTCTAAGCTCAGCTGAAGTCAGAAGTTTCTGATTTGAATGACAAGATGCATGCTGAAGATACTCAATGTTAGCTTCTTAATCTAGAACATCTTCAGCATGCATTGAAATTTACAAATAAAAAACTTTGAATTTCACCCCTCTGATGATCAAGTCAAGAGCTTTAATTAACTTATTTTCAAGTCTGCCATGTTCAGGTTGTTCATAAACAGCAAGCAAAGGATTTTCATTGCCTTCCCGTCATTCATCTTCTTCAGCCAATGAATTTAAATGGTTGTGACGGCCCTCTGGTATCTCTACCCGGGCATCTGCGCGTCCCTGTCGCTGCAGCATTTGCAACTGTCGCGACATATTTCCCCATCATAATTCTAAGCTCAGCTAATCTGTTAGGTTTTCATTGCCTCTACCACCACCTCTACCTCGACCTACCATTGTATCGAACTAAGGTTTGGATTGGTGTCCCTCCTAGATTTGGAGGCAAGCATAGAAAATTATAATGAACGGAAACATGTAGCGGACGATCGAAAAGTACTCATTGCGTAGAAGGTTGGAGGAACGATCTAGGCGAGGTAATGAGAAAATCAGCCTTGGGAGCACAACGAATTTCTTTCATATAACCTGCATCAACTTGAACTTAGTGAACGGTTATCTAACGTTCCAATGTTCCAACTTTGCATTTTATTTGCTATCTGTTTTACTCCGTTCTTCTATCGATTCACTTAGAAGAAACACAACAGACAGGATGGTGTTTTCATTGTTGGGTTGATACACCCTGATATGGATCAGTTGGCAGGAATCTAGTTCACGACCGAGAATTGTCTTCCAATAAAATACAAGAGCAGACCGGATCACCATGCTAAAGAAGAGTTGTAACGAGAACACAATTACCTGTAGAGCCTCAAAACTTATTGTTGGGTTCGTTACTCGCTCAGAAAATTGAAATATCATAGCAAGAACACTTTGCCTCCCTGCACATATGAATTAGGTCTATCAAGTCATACTAATTCACCAATGGAAATTAAACTCTAAAGATAGATACTAATGAAAAATCTCAAAATCACTTATGCATCGGCAAGATATATTGAGCTTCCACTTCAGTAATTTTGCTATAAACTATTATCGATTATGAGGATTTACATCAAATTCAAAACATAGAGGATTTCGTAATTTCCAACAGAAAAATGAGTGAATATCTTTCCGAGTTACCAATGCTATACCATTAATACACGAAAAAGATCGACTTTTTACTTAAGTGTTGGTCATAAATATCTGACAGCTAAAAAAACTCTATATCACAGTCAGACAATTATAATATATAAATATATGAACCTCTACCACCTAATGACCTATCAATGATACAACTTCCAAGGTTTAGCTAATGAACAACATTCTACTCTGCATAATCTTCAAAAATTAATTTCACAAACTAACGAGATACAGCGAGTTATGTCAAAGATTAACCTGCTGAAATTCCTTCTTGAAGTATATCTTTGAGCTGCGATGATGGAGGTGAGGTGGAAAAAGCTGCCCCTAAGCAACCTAGAGCAGTGACCTGTCATCAGAGATTTCCGAGCAAAGGAGTTAATTTGGGCATCACCATATTGAAGTGCTACATACTTAGTTCAAATATCAAAGAATTTAGTTTATGTGAAATTTTAACATCATTATTCATATGACCCTCCTTCTTATTAAGGGTCATTTCAATAAAATAGGTTGAAGAATATTTAAATGAGCTTTAAACCCAAGGTCATAAGAATAAGAAAGAGTGAGGTGAGGGCCAAACACTTAATTCCCACAATTATGTTAATTAAAAAAAATAAAAAAATAAAAAATTAGTCAAAGCATTAAAAAGGAAGTTTGGCATATGATTCCACTGTTGTTTTTGTATTTCTTGCCTCGTTGCCTTCTTTGCTAAAACATTTGCTACCCTATTAGAACTCCTAGGATTGAAATCTATTCCCAAAAAGTGTGTTTCACTTGTCTGTAAAATCTTCTTTGCTTATGCGATTATTGCTTGGTTTTTCCTTCGCACTTATATGCCTAATCAACGATTCTCTTACAGTTTCTTTCAACCCAGAATTGTTGAAAGCCCATGTCTTTTTCCCAGGAGGCTGCTTCCAGAAGAGTCGGTGCTTCTTCCTCTTCTGCATTGGTTGCAATAATGGTCCTAGCTCTAGCTGAGGCCGGCTCTGTGAATTGGGCGATAAATCGGGCGAAACCGATTTAACTCAATCTTCTCCTTCTCTCGATTAATTTCTTCAACTTAATCTCCTGCATATCCATGAATTGAGCTACTTTGTTTTCTTCATCACCCCACTTCTAATTTCCTTCAATTTGTTTATTCTCTATCGATTTCTTGTCCTTCTTTCTTGTTTTGCTGCATAGGCTACAAACCTAGTTTATAGGCCTCTAAATCCTTAATTTTTAATCCCTGATTCTTCAGATTCTCTATTCTAGTTTAATTTATTAATCTGATTATTCTTTATTCTTTTTCAGATTTCATCCCTTCACTCTTACCCAAACCTGATTGGGGGACTAGGTTTTTTGTGGAAGCAGTTGAATCACCGACGGTGGATTTTTCTTTTGGTGCACTCTAATCAAGATTTATTGTAAGATTTTAATCCTCTGAAAAGGCTTTCCTTGGTCCTTCTCAATTTTATATCAAATTATCTCAGAATCACCCACCCAGTCGTGCAAGTAAACCCAGTTCTACACTCTACATCACAATCATTCTCTTCTATTGACTCTCAATCTGAAACGTTAGTAAGCACTATTAGCTTTATCTCCGAGTTATTTTGACCAGTCTTTACTTTAGTCCCAAGATTGCAGCATGATGAATACTTGGCAATTCACCAAAATTTTATCCTTATCGCTCTTCATACTTATACAATTTCATCTTTATTCTGCTCCCTTTACAAATCTTTCAAAACCAAAGAATTTTGCACCAGCAGAAAAAATCCATCACAAAAACGGTCTCCTTGGTTACCTATACATCAATTTCAATCTTATTATGTTCACTAATTCAACTCAATGGCCTTTTCATCATCAAATATTGAAAATCTTTATTCCAATCTTCAAAGAAACCGCAACATTTCACAAAAATCTACCAGACATGTTAACTTACAGGGGAGAGTGAGATTTGTTGAATCCTATGCTCTTATAGGTTATGTTTGTAGAGAAGGTGAAGTAACTAGAAATATAATGAGTTTTGCAGTCAGACAAAGATGGGGTGCTGAGAGAGAAGTCATTATCATCACAACAAATCATAGGAATGTGTTCATCTTTCGCATTCACTCTAGAGAGGTGTTTCAAAGATTTCTTAAAGGAAGACCTTATTCCGTTAGTGGGCATCTTCTTGTTATTTTACCATGGCAATTTCATATGAATGTTCATAATGAAATTATATCCAGTTTGGATTGAGAGTTGACTTGGACATAAATAACATTGCTCAAATGATGGCTTCCCAAGATGAAGAACCTATTGAAAAAGCGGGGGTCTAACAACCTCACCCAATATTTCGATTAGCAATCTGTATGGACAACTCCGAGTTGTTTTCTAGAGAATCAACTAGACTCAATCAATAGAAAATACTCAAGGAGTTATTATATCAATCTCTCAATTTGATTTACTCAAGCAAATGTGATTCACGAGTCTAATCAAAGAGATATAACTTGGATGGTACCAAAGACCAATATCCAAGTGTCAATCAATTTAAATCAACAACCAATAAGGTTGGATATTCTAATTGATTGAACAATGCACAACCTGTATTATTTCAATTATATAACAATATATAAAGCGGAAAAGAAATAACACAGATACCAGAATTTTTTTAACGAGGAAACCGCAAATGCAGAAAAACCCCGGGACCTAGTCCAGATTAAACATACATTATATTAATCCTCTACAGACACTAGCTTACTCCAACTTAACTTCGGTCTGGACTTTAGTTGAACCCCAATCAATCTCACACTGATCCAAGGTTCAGTTATGCTCCTACACCTCTGATCCCAGTAGGATACTGTGCACTTGATTCCCTTAGACGATCTCACCCACAACCAAGATTTTCTACGACCCAAAGTCGAAGACTTTAGCAAACAAATCTGTCTCACATAGAAAAGTCTACAAGACAGATAAATTCGTCTCCCACGAACAAACCTATGAATTTTGTTCCGTCTTTTGATAAATCAAGGTGAACAGGAACCAATCAATAAAACCAGACTTATATTCCCGAAGAACAGCTCAGTTTTATCAATCATCGCACAATAGTCTTAATCGACGCATCGAAAAAAGATATTGCGGAATCACAAACGATGAGACGAAGATGTTTGTGATTCCTTTTATATCTTTCCTATCGGAGATAGAAATCTCAATCCAATTATTACAATTATACTCGTACGATAGAAACAACAAGATCAGATCACACAACTACAAGAAAAGTAGTATCAGTCTGGCTTCACAATCCCAATGAAGTCTTTAATTCGTTAACTTGGTTTTAGAAGAAGAAAACCAAAGGTTAAAGGAGAATCAACTCTAGATTAGCAAACTATTATCACACAGAATGTGTGGGGATTAGGTTTCCCAGTTGCTAGAGTTCTCCCTTATATAGTCTTTCAAATCAGGGTTTGCAATCTATGTTAGCTGATTTATGATTTTTCAAAGTTTTCGTAGTAGTAATTAAGATTCGTTCTCTCAGATTTGCGAAGATTAAATTTAAAGGTTGATGAAAATAATAAAAGAGAGAGTCAATGGGTCTAAGATTCCACCGAATTCACAACACGATGTTCAATTATTTATTCTCAACAATTATCGCTCAGTAAATAAATAAAACATCGACTCTTGTTTTGCCAAAGTAGATCCTCAAAACATTAATTGTATCCCCTAAGCATAGATTATCTAAACAAAGCATAACCTATCTAATTGAATCACAACTAATTTTATCGAATCATAAATCAATTCAAAATAAGTGCAAAAGTTAAATAGAAAATAGAATAAATTCACCCATGTGTGAAGTTCGGTTTCCTCCGTCGGCCCAATGTTGGGGTCTAGCTTCTCATGATAAAAACACACTCAAAAATATAATTCATAGCTCAAATGGTGTTTTTATTGGAGAAAACTAATAATACAATAAATATGCAACGCTGTACCGGCGTTACAAAATTCATTGTTACAAAAGATGTTGCAAATTGGAAATAAATGTGCCAAACTGACTGTTATGAGTACTGTTGATAAACGACAGTTCTCTGCGATAGTCAGTGGACGTTATAATTCTTCTTATTCTTCTCTGCAGCAGCAGAGAAGTTGCTCTGCAACTCTCTGTTCTTTTCCCCAACTCTCGATATCTTTTCTGTGAACCCATACATTCATTTTTATACCCGACAACAACTTAAATATCCACATTAACTGCCAAAAAATCTTCACAGTAACTCAATATTATTCGAGAATATTTTCACTTCAAGCCACCGGATTTACTTTCTTTTTTATTTCTTCTCACGTTGTTTCCTTGCTATCAAATCTCGATATTTATCTTTTACACGTTCCTATTGCAGCATACCACACTCTAAACACACCCATTATACGTCTAAATCCTATGCAATCCCGTGAATAACTCGTGAAAATCTCTCCTCATGTGTTTTGTATCTTGACACGATTTCTTACTTTTTCTTCGAAACTAAAAGACTTACCATCTTTATCTTATCGTGACAGGCCATTCTCCAACAAAAATAGTAAGAAAATCTCGAGAGAATCTCTTGTAATTACTTCCAGAGGTCTGAGTATCTTGCACGCCTTTGTTTTCTTCAACGTAATTATTCGGCCAAATCTAATCAATTCCAAGGACCTTACCATCCTTGTTTGGTCAAAAACAGGCCCATACAATGCATTGGAGTGATTGAATCTCTCCAGAAATCTTCCAAATCGAAAACAACAACTCTCGGGTTTTCTCAAGAGAAACCCGTAACTCCCTGATTCACTCAAACTTGATGTTTCATCCAATTCTGGTTGAAAGTAACGACCATACCTTCCCTGTTTCGCTCTAATAGGACGTCCCATGAAGTTTCCGCCATTGAATCTCCCTCTAACTCCTCCAAAAGTCCAACCCTAATTCTGCTCTATTAAAATCAAATTTCCCGCCAAATTTCAAATTCAAAAGGTTGAAGAAGATATTCCCTTTACTAGTATAGGTGTCCCTTTAGCAATTTGGGTGTAAATAGTAATCTATGGTGTGCGAATAACCACATGTTCCAAATAACAAAGAAGGTGCCCCTTAGCAACTGGACACCCCTCAGTAATTGAGGTGCCCCTTAACCGATATTGAGAGTCCAAATAACACGTGTCCTCCGGGGTACAAAAACCACTTTTCGAGAAACTTTCTCCATAAGAGCTTATTTGACAAAAAACCTACAAACAAGATTATTAGTGATAAAATGAGTCATAGCTAATGTATTTATGGGTGAAAATGCGTCGCACTTTCGTGCTTATCATTACCTAGTAACAAAGTATTCAATATTCACGTTAGATGAAAACCTTGATTAGATACAAGCTAATATATCTCAACCGTTAGATTGAAACCTTAGCTTTCCATACACACATGTACTTGACGATTTTGGGTTTGTGTAACCGTACCCAAACGTGTACAATAGTTGGTTCAATATTAGTCAACCAAATGGTTAGCCAAATGATAACTTTCATATCGACCATATTCTTCTTCACCATAACTAGTCCAAATGACTCAAATGAACTAGTAAGAGAGTTGTTCAATTGCTATGAGATCTTATGTAATACACAAGACACAATTGAAGAAAAAATGATGTGATTCACTCGAATAGATTCATGAACTATAAATCCATGGTTTGCAATAGCATTCCTTGGATAATTTAAATAATTTCACGAACATCGTTTTTATACATAACCACTCAAGTTCGCGGACTGCGTTCGTGGACTTAAGTAACCGGTTGGAGTTCACAAACTCCAGCAGAAATTCTCGGGTTCGAGAACTACGCACGTTCGCAGACTGAGTTGACTTCTCAAGTTTCGGTTTTCAGTTGTTCAACAAAGTTCGCAAACTTCGGTTCAAGTGCTAAGCACTTATACATATATGTGTTACCACAATAATGTTTATATCCCCCAGCGGTAATATTATCTAAACTTTCATTTCAATCATTGAAACATTCTCAGAGGACGTCATATAGTTGTTATTCACAAACTAGTTTTCGTCAGAGCAATTTCCAAAGTGATTGAAACATAACATGACTTTCGTCACTTAGGCAAAGATGAAATTGGCTAAAGCGAAAGCTTTACCAACATACATTTCGAAAAATAGATAAGCGAGATATACTCAGCTCGAAATGTCACATGTGTATATCTTTAGTCTATATAGTAAAATGACTTTTGTCTCAAGATAGGAGATAGAGTAGATAGACTTTTGAGTGATAGATAAGTTCAAGTATCCACATACCTTTTAGTCGATGAAGATCCACTGGTTCCTTGAGTAGTTATTCATCTTGTATGATAATTGCCATGGATTTCTTGAGCTCAACTACACTTTCTATCCTAGTCCGAGACCTTAACTATAGTAGACTAGAAATCAAGACTTTATAGTTTTTATCACTAATATTGAAAAACATGCTTGATATAGCAAAGCAGGCGAGTTCGACCGACCAATGCTCTAACAATATCCCCCTTAGTCAATTTTAGTGGCAAAACTATTAATACATATGGAATATAAAAAATATATAAATAAACTTTGTAGCTCCTATTCCACATGTCTAATTTTTAACAATACTCGAAATCTTCATCACTTCCAAGTAGTCCAATGATCCCAAAGGTTGTAAGTTTACATCATCGTTGTTGAAAATCCGTAGCTATAACAATGAGAAAAGCATCGGTTCTCAATCATTTTTATACAGTGTCATGGTATTATTACACAACGTCAAAGTCCAATTGCATCACAACTTCAACAACAATACTATGGTGATACTTCACTCCCCCTTATTCAATACTCCATCTCACATGGAAACCACTCCCCCTTACATAATGATCCAAAAACCATATGTATTTGTAGTGTGAACTACATATTAATTCTCCACCTTTTTGTCAATAAAATTGGCAAAGGTGCAAGAACGGGATCCTAATGAAATTTCTATAAGAGACATTTCATGACCTAAGGTAAATAAATATATATCATCTTGTTTAGATGCAATCATAAAGCCGAAGCTAAATGCATTCATCAAGGAGTTTATAAAGACGCAAGATAACCCCTATAATATTCCACAGCCGCACTCCCCACAAAGATTTGGAAATTAAGCATAAGTTCAAAAGAACTCTCCCCCATAATATGTCATTCCCTAAGGAACAACAAGAGCGACCTTAATTTCAAAAGAAAAGAAGTATTTCTTTAGACTCAACAAATTCCGTAAAAGTATGAATTAGGAATCCAACAAGAAATATTCAATCAAATTAACCAAAGCGAACCAAGATTAATTTGACTAAATATGCTCAACACAAGTAAACTTATGGAGACTTAAAAAATCAATTAGATTGATCACAAGAAAACTTGCAAATAATCTAATTGTCATACTCAACCAAACTAATTACAAGAGTAATCAATTTAATTTTCCTCACTCTTCATAAGAATATCTATGGAACAATGACTAAGTTAATCATAAAAATAACCATCCTAGTCAATATGCTCAACATGAGAAGAACTTTCGGAGTGCTAACTAAATAACCATACTACATGATTGATTTAGTTCATTTGGGCTCAACATAAGAGATTATGGAACCCCGACTAAGATTATCATAAGATATGACAACCTTAACCGTACATGTACTCAACATAAGAAAACTTATGGAATACAAACTAAATAACCACACAAGTTGATTAATTTAGTTCTTAATGCTCAACATATAGCATCTCATGGATCAACCAACCATGCCAATAAGGAATCGACTTAGTCGTATCGTCCTCAACATAAGATACACAATGGAGCCTTCACGGTAATACATAAAAAAATGGATCAATAAGGATCTATACCGTGGATAACACAAGGATTCATTCTATGTTTCTATCACCATTTGCACAATGACATACAATAGACATGATAATCCTTGAATCACAAAGGATTTTAACCTATCTTACACCAATAATTGACAATATAGGCTTAACTTTTGTGTTTGTCAAAAGTCTATTCATCCTTTTATCAATATTTGCATATCAATTCACGAACGACTTTACTTTTGACAAAATATGGGACAATCAAGTTCACGGACGTAAACATACATATCCCATCACAATATTGCAATATATAAAACCATAAAGATTAATACTGCAACCATCATCTTCCAAACAAACTTAGAATTTTTAAACCAAAAAATCTAAAAAGAAGAAGATGAAAATCATTGGATATAGCTATATGTAATCACAATAATGTCTATTCCAAAAATAAAATAAACAATAGAAGATTTACGAGACATTAAGACCTTTGAAGAATTCATTATCGTCCCCGAACTCCTTGTCGTCAACAGCCATGGGAACATAAGGTTCATTAAGAAAGGAGTTTATATCGATGAACCTTCTTGGTTGTTGTTGTCGAACCAGGGCCTTATGAATCTCATGAGTCTTATACACAAAAGCCTTTATTTGTTGAATCTTCTTTCACAGCTCCTTCAACACTTCAAGAACATCAGAAAACTTATGAGAATTTGAAGGAACAACTCTTGGCTTCCTCATATTCCTTCTTTTTCTTTTCAAGGTTGGAGGCAATGGAGATTTTTTTTTCCTTCATGATTGATGGCTTAACAATCACATTACCTTCTTTTTCATCAAAAGACATCATTCTTGGAGCATCCATAAGCGTATGGGTTTGTGAGAGGAATTCACAATTATCTCAACAAGTAGTCTTAATATAAAGAGAGGTTTTAGAGAAGGAAAAGGAATGTAGGGTTCGAAACCTAAAACAAGTTCATGGATGATCAACTCTTATCCCTATAAAGAGCAGAATTATCGATAGCACCCTTTCTTCTGTTTGATAGATAAAATGGAAATACTTCTAAGAAAAGAAAGAAATAAAACTTTTCCTAAAGCCTGAGAGGTACACAATCATTGTCTATTTTGATCAGGCACATGAGACAAGATTTTAAAAACAACACAATCAAGTTGCGTTGTGGTGAACTATAATTTGTCCACTAATTTCCTCTTGTGGAGAATCCACATGCTTCTGTGTATCAAAACAGTTTGACCATACATTCTTATCAAATGGTCTTGATTTTTCCTTGGAAACTAACTTCTTAGACGAAGATAAAATCTTACATACCTCTGCGGTTTTCTAATCAAGTATAAGATTTCTTTCTAGATGATTTGCTTTTCGTTGAAGTTTGTTGACGTGTCTTTGCTTGTGTTTGAACTTATAACACTTTGAGGGTTCATGACCTTTTAATGAACAATACGATCATGTCACACTTGGATAGTAATCAGGCTTCTGAAATGTGCAAGCGGCTAGGAACATAATGGATCCTGAAACATTATAAACAAAGTTTCCAATAAAAGGGTCAACTTTTTCTTCCATAATGGTTGGATTATCTTCTGAAAGAATATCAAAATTAATATGTGTATTGCTACAATTATCAAAATCAATATTTTCACAAAGAAGTGAAACACTTGATTTCCCATCTTCATTAGAGTCATAGCTGTCAGACATTTCATCAAGAGTTGCTGCAAGACCTTTGTTCCCGGTGTATTTTCTACGATTTGGACACTCGTTTGCAAAATGACCAAATCCCTTAAACTTAAAGCACTGAGGCGTATCCTCATCATCAGTTTCATCAATATCCCTGTTTTAAGGAGGAACATGATTATGAGGTTTGACTGATGCCTTCGTCTTATCTCTGGAGAACTGTTTACTTCTCTTCAATAGAAGATCCATAAACTGTCTTGTGATCATCGAGACTGATTTGTCAAGATCTTCATCTGATGAGTCTGTCTCAGAGTGATCATCTTTAGAGATATACACTTTTTACTTTTATCAAGTAATTTAGTGTCCTTTAGTGCTTTGAACGCAACATCCTTAGATTTGGATGAATGTTCATGATCAAAGATCTTAAACTTTCCAACCAACGTGTTTCTGGGGAGATTATCTAGGTTATTTCCCTCAACGATGGCATGCTTCTTAGCATCGTATCTAGATGGCAGTGATATGAGAATTTTCATCACAATGTCCTTTTCAGGAATAGTCTTACCCAATGCAAAAGATGAATTAACAATTTCAGACACTTTGTGATTAAACTCATCAAATGTTTCTTCATCTGCCATACGAAGGTTTTCCCAATCAGAACTAAGGTTTTGAATCCTATCTTCCCTGTCACTGGTATTTCCTTCAAATATGGTTGCTAAGATATCCCAAGCTTCTTGCGACTTAGTGCAATTAGACACATGGTGCTAAAGATTTGGGGTAATGGCTAGTATGATTGCATTCAAACCATAAGAGTTTTTCTTTGCAGCAAGAACCGCTGTAGGAGTGTATTTCGCAATATTCTTTGTAACATTTACATCTCCAACTGCCTCAACGGGAGCATTATAGCTATTAACTACATATACCCATGATTGGAAATCACGTTCTTGAAGAAAAGCGCGCATAGAAATTTTCCACCATAAGTAATTAGTGCCATCGAAAACTGGTGGTACGTTTATTGAGATAATACCTCTATCCATAGAGTCAGATCGCTACAAACACAGACTTATGAGGTCTTGAACGTGTTTTCTAGCTCTGATACCAATTGAAAAAGCGGGGGTCTAAAAACCTCACCCAATATTTCGATTAGCAATCTGTATGGACAACTCCGAGTTGTTTTTTAAAGAATCAACTAGACAGTTAGACTCAATCAATATAAAATACTCAAGGAGTTATTATCTCAATCTCTCGATTTGATTTACTCAAGCAAATGTGATTCGGAGTCTAATCAAAGAGAGATAACTTGGATGGTACGAAAGACCAATATCCAAGTGTCAATCAATTTAAATCTACAACCAATAAGGTCGAATATTCTAATTGATTGAACAACGCACAGTCTGTATTATTTCAATTATATAACAAAATATAATCCGGAAAAGAAATAACACAGACATCAGAATTTTGTTAACGAGGAAACCACAAATGCAGAAAACCCCGGGACTTAGTCCAGATTAAACATACACTATATTGAGACGCTACAGACACTATATTAAGCCGCTACAGACACTAGCCTACTCCAAATTAACTTCGGTCTGGACTGTAGTTGAACCCCAATAAATCTCACACTGATCCAAGGTACAGTTATGCTCTTATGCCTCTGATCCAAGCAAGATACTGCGCACTTGATTCCCTTAGCTGATCTCACCAAAAACCAAGAGTTTCTACGACCCAAAGTTGAAGACTTTAGCAAACAAATCTGCCTCACACATAAAAGTCTACAAGATAGATAAATTCGTCTCCCACGAATAAACCTATGAGTTTTGATCCATATTTTGATAAATAAAGGTGAACATGAACCAATCTATAAAACCAGACTTATATTCCCGGAGAACAACTCAGTTTTATCAATCACCTCACAATAGTCTTAATCGACGCAGCGAAAAAAGATATTGTGGAATAACAAACGATGAGACGAAGATTCTGTGATTACTTTTATATCTTGCCTATCGGAGATAGAAATCTCAAGCCAATTATTAAAATTGTACTCGTGCGATAGAAACAACAAGATCAGATCACACAACTACAGGAAAAGTAGTATCGGTCTGGATTCACATGATAAAAACACACTCAAAAATATAATTCATAGCTCAAATGGTGTTTTTATTGGAGAAAACTAATAATACAATAAATATGCAACGCTGTACCGGCGTTACAAAATTCATTGTTACAAAAGATGTTGCAAATTGGAAATAAATGTGCCAAACTGACTGTTACGAGTACTGTTGATAAACGATAGTTCTCTGCGATAGTCAGTGGACGTTATAATTCTTCTTATTCTTCTCTGCAGCAGCAGAGAAGTTTCTCTGCAACTCTCTGTTCTTTTCCCCAACTCTCGATATCTTTTCTGTGAACCCATACATTCATTTTTATACCCGACAACAACTTAAATCTCCACATTAACTGCCAAAAAATCTTCACAGTAACTCAATATTATTCGAGAATATTTTCACTTCAAGCCACCGGATTTACTTTCTTTTTTATTTCTTCTCACGTTGTTTCCTTGCTATCAAATCTCGATATTTATCTTTTACACGTTCCTATTGCAGCATACCACACTCCAAACACACCCATTATACGTCTAAATCCTATGCAATCCCGTGAATAACTCGTGAAAATCTCTCCTCATGTGTTTTGTATCTTGACACGATTTCTTACTTTTTCTTCGAAACTAAAAGACTTACCATCTTTATCTTATCGTGACAGGCCATTCTCCAACAAAAATAGTAAGAAAATCTCGAGAGAATCTCTTGTAATTACTTCCAGAGGTCTGAGTATCTTGCACGCCTTTGTTTTCTTCAACGTAATTATTCGGCCAAATCTAATCAATTCCAAGGACCTTACCATCCTTGTTTGGTCAAAAACAGGCCCATACAATGCATTGGAGTGATTGAATCTCTCCAGAAATCTTCCAAATCGAAAACAACAACTCTCGGGTTTTCTCAAGAGAAACCCGTAACTCCCTGATTCACTCAAACTTGATGTTTCATCCAATTCTGGTTGAAAGTAACGACCATACCTTCCCTGTTTCGCTCTAATAGGACGTCCCATGAAGTTTCCGCCATTGAATCTCCCTCTAACTCCTCCAAAAGTCCAACCCTAATTCTGCTCTATTAAAATCAAATTTCCCGCCAAATTTCAAATTCAAAAGGTTGAAGAAGATATTCCCTTTACTAGTATAGGTGTCCCTTTAGCAATTTGGGTGTAAATAGTAATCTATGGTGTGCGAATAACCACATGTTCCAAATAACAAAGAAGGTGCCCCTTAGCAACTGGACACCCCTCGGTAATTGAGGTGCCCCTTAACCGATATTGAGAGTCCAAATAACACGTGTCCTCCGGGGTACAAAAACCACTTTTCGAGAAACTTTCTCCATAAGAGCTTATTTGACAAAAAACCTACAAACAAGATTATTAGTGATAAAATGAGTCATAGCTAATGTATTTATGGGTGAAAATGCGTCGCACTTTCGTGCTTATCATTACCTAGTAACAAAGTATTCAATATTCACAGTTAGATGAAAACCTGATTAGATACAAGCTAATATATCTCAACCGTTAGATTGAAACCTTAGCTTTCCATACACACATGTACTTGACGATTTTGGGTTTGTGTAACCGTACCCAAACGTGTACAATAGTTGGTTCAATATTAGTCAACCAAATGGTTAGCCAAATGATAACTTTCATATCGACCATATTCTTCTTCACCATAACTAGTCCAAATGACTCAAATGAACTAGTAAGAGAGTTGTTCAATTGCTATGAGATCTTATGTAATACACAAGACACAATTGAAGAAAAAATGATGTGATTCACTCGAATAGATTCATGAACTATAAAGCCACGGTTTGCAATAGCATTCCTTGGATAATTTAAATAATTTCACGAACATCGTTTTTATACATAACCACTCAAGTTCGCGGACTGGGTTCGTGGACTTAAGTAACCGGTTGGAGTTCACAAACTCCAGCAGAAATTCTCGGGTTCGAGAACTATGCACGTTCGCAGACTGAGTTGACTTCTCAAGTTTCGGTTTTCAGTTGTTCAACAAAGTTCGCAAACTTCGGTTCAAGTGCTAAGCACTTATACATATATGTGTTACCACAATAATGTTTATATCCCCCAGCGGTAATATTATCTAAACTTTCATTTCAATCATTGAAACATTCTCAGAGGACGTCATATAGTTGTTATTCACAAACTAGTTTTCGTCAGAGCAATTTCCAAAGTGATTGAAACATAACATGACTTTCGTCACTTAGGCAAAGATGAAATTGGCTAAAGCGAAAGCTTTACCAACATACATTTCGAAAAATAGATAAGCGAGATATACTCAGCTCGAAATGTCACATGTGTATATCTTTAGTCTATATAGTAAAATGACTTTTGTCTCAAGATAGGAGATAGAGTAGATAGACTTTTGAGTGATAGATAAGTTCAAGTATCCACATACCTTTTAGTCGATGAAGATCCACTGGTTCCTTGAGTAGTTATTCATCTTGTATGATAATTGCCATGGATTTCTTGAGCTCAACTACACTTTCTATCCTAGTCAGAGACCTTAGCTATAGTAAACTAGAAATCAAGACTTTATAGTTTTTATCACTAATATTGAAAAACATGCTTGATATAGCAACGCAGGCGAGTTCGACCGACCAATGCTCTAACAATATCCCCCTTAGTCAATTTTAGTGGCAAAACTATTAATACATATGGAATATAAAAAATATATAAATAAACTTTGTAGCTCCTATTCCACATGTCTAATTTTTAACAATACTCGAAATCTTCGTCACTTCCAAGTAGTCCAATGATCCCAAAGGTTGTAAGTTTACATCATCGTTGTTGAAAATCCGTAGCTATAACAATGAGAAAAGCATCGGTTCTCAATCATTTTTATACAGTGTCATGGTATTATTACACAACGTCAAAGTCCAATTGCATCACAACTTCAACAACAATACTATGGTGATACTTCACTCCCCCTTATTCAATACTCCATCTCACATGGAAACCACTCCCCCTTACATAATGATCCAAAAACCATATGTATTTGTAGTGTGAACTACATATTAATTCTCCACCTTTTTGTCAATAAAATTGGCAAAGGTGCAAGAACGGGATCCTAATGAAATTTCCATAAGAGACATTTCATGACCTAAGGTAAATAAATATATATCATCTTGTTTAGATGCAATCATAAAGCCGAAGCTAAATGCATTCATCAAGGAGTTTATAAAGACGCAAGATAACCCCTATAATATTCCACAGCCGCACTCCCCACAAAGATTTGGAAATTAAGCATAAGTTCAAAAGAACTCTCCCCCATAATATGTCATTCCCTAAGGAACAACAATAGCGACCTTAATTTCAAAAGAAAAGAAGTATTTCTTTAGACTCAACAAATTCCGTAAAAGTATGAATTAGGAATCCAACAAGAAATATTCAATCAAATTAACCAAAGCGAACCAAGATTAATTTGACTAAATATGCTCAACACAAGTAAACTTATGGAGACTTAAAAAATCAATTAGATTGATCACAAGAAAACTTGCAAATAATCTAATTGTCATACTCAACCAAACTAATTACAAGAGTAATCAATTTAATTTTCCTCACTCTTCATAAGAATATCTATGGAACAATGACTAAGTTAATCATAAAAATAACCATCCTAGTCAATATGCTCAACATGAGAAGAACTTTCGGAGTGCTAACTAAATAACCATACTACATGATTGATTTAGTTCATTTGGGCTCAACATAAGAGATTATGGAACCCCGACTAAGATTATCATAAGATATGACAACCTTAACCGTACATGTACTCAACATAAGAAAACTTATGGAATACAAACTAAATAACCACACAAGTTGATTAATTTAGTTCTTAATGCTCAACATATAGCATCTCATGGATCAACCAACCATGCCAATAAGGAATCGACTTAGTCGTATCGTCCTCAACATAAGATACACAATGGAGCCTTCACGGTAATACATAAAAAAATGGATCAATAAGGATCTATACCGTGGATAACACAAGGATTCATTCTATGTTTCTATCACCATTTGCACAATGACATACAATAGACATGATAATCCTTGAATCACAAAGTATTTTAACCTATCTTACACCAATAATTGACAATATAGGCTTAACTTTTGTGTTTGTCAAAAGTCTATTCATCCTTTTATCAATATTTGCATATCAATTCACGAACGACTTTACTTTTGACAAAATATGGGACAATCAAGTTCACGGACGTAAACATACATATCCCATCACAATATTGCAATACATAAAACCATAAAGATTAATACTGCAACCATCATCTTCCAAACAAACTTAGAATTTTAAACCAAAAAATCTAAAAAGAAGAAGATGAAAATCATTGGATATAGCTATATGTAATCACAATAATGTCTATTCCAAAAATAAAATAAACAATAGAAGATTTACGAGACATTAAGACCTTTGAAGAATTCATTATCGTCCCCGAACTCCTTGTCGTCAACAGCCATGGGAACATAAGGTTCATTAAGAAAGGAGTTTATATCGATGAACCTTCTTGGTTGTTGTTGTCGAACCATGGCCTTATGAATCTCATGAGTCTTATACACAAAAGCCTTTATTTGTTGAATCTTCTTTCACAGCTCCTTCAACACTTCAAGAACATCAGAAAACTTATGAGAATTTGAAGGAACAGCTCTTGGCTTCCTCATATTCCTTCTTTTTCTTTTCAAGGTTGGAGGCAATGGAGATTTTTTTTTCCTTCATGATTGATGGCTTAACAATCACATTACCTTCTTTTTCATCAAAAGACATCATTCTTGGAGCATCCATAAGCGTATGAGTTTGTGAGAGGAATTCACAATTAGCTCAACAGGTAGTCTTAATATAAAGATAGGTTTTAGAGAAGGAAAAGGAATGTAGGGTTCGAAACCTAAAACAGGTTCATGGATGATCAACTCTTATCCCTATAAAGAGCAGAATTATCGATAGCACCCTTTCTTCTGTTTGATAGATAAAATGGAAATACTTCTAAGAAAAGAAAGAAATAAAACTTTTCCTAAAGCCTGAGAGGTACACAATCATTGTCTATTTTGATCAGGCACATGAGACAAGATTTTAAAAACAACACAATCAAGTTGCGTTGTGGTGAACTATAATTTGTCCACTAATTTCCTCTTGTGGAGAATCCACATGCTTCTGTGTATCAAAACAGTTTGACCATACATTCTTATCAAATGGTCTTGATTTTTCCTTGGAAACTAACTTCTTAGACGAAGATAAAATCTTACATACCTCTGCGGTCTTCTAATCAAGTATAAGATTTATTTCTAGATGATTTGCTCTTCGTTGAAGTTTGTTGACATGTCTTTGCTTGTGTTTGAACTTGTAACACTTTGAGGGTTCATGACCTTTTAATGAACAATACGATCATGTCACACTTGGATAGTAATCAGGCTTCTGAAATGTGCAAGCAGCTAGGCACATAATGGATCCTGAAACATTATAAACAAAGTTTCCAAGAAAAGGGTCAACTTTTTCTTCCATAATGGTTGGATTATCTTCTGAAAGAATATCAAAATTAATATGTGTATTGCTACAATTATCAAAATCAATATTTTCACAAAGAAGTGAAACACTTGATTTCCCATCTTCATTAGAGTCATAGCTGTCAGACATTTCATCAAGAGTTGCTGCAAGACCTTTGTTCCCGGTGTATTTTCTACGATTTGGACACTCGTTTGCAAAATGACCAAATCCCTTAAACTTAAAGCACTGAGGCGTATCCTCATCATCAGTTTCATCAATATCCCTGTTTTAAGGAGGAACATGATTATGAGGTTTGACTGATGCCTTCGGCTTATCTCTGGAGAACTGTTTACTTCTCTTCAATAGAAGATCCATAAACTGTCTTGTGATCATCGAGACTGATTTGTCAAGATCTTCATCTGATGAGTCTGTCTCAGAGTGATCATCTTTAGAGATATACACTTTTTACTTTTATCAAGTAATTTAGTGTCCTTTAGTGCTTTGAACGCAACATCCTTAGATTTGGATGAATGTTCATGATCAAAGATCTTAAACTTTCCAACCAGCGTGTTTCTGGAGAGATTATCTAGGTTATTTCCCACAACGATGGCATTCTTCTTAGCATCGTATCTAGATGGCAGTAATCTGAGAATTTTCATCACAATGTCCTTTTCAGGAATAGTCTTACCCAATGCAAAAGATGAATTAACAATTTCAGACACTTTGTGATTAAACTCATCAAATGTTTCTTCATCTGCCATACGAAGGTTTTCCCAATCAGAACAAAGGTTTTGAAGCCTATCTTCCCTGTCACTGGTATTTCCTTCAAATATGGTTGCTAAGATATCCCAAGCTTCTTGCGACTTAGTGCAATTAGACACATGGTGCTAAAGATTTGGGGTAATGGCTAGTATGATTGCATTCAAACCATCAGAGTTTTTCTTTGCAGCAAGAACCGCTGTAGGAGTGTATTCCGCAATATTCTTTGTAACATTTACATCTCCAACTGCCTCAATGGGATCATTATAGCTATTAACTACATATACCCATGATTGGAAATCACGTTCTTGAAGAAAAGCGCGCATAGAAATTTTCCACCATAAGTACTTAGTGCCATCGAAAACTGGTGGTACATTTATTGAGATAATACCTCTATCCATAGAGTCATATCGCTACAAACACAGACTTATGAGGTCTTGAACGTGTTTTCTTGCTCTGATACCAATTGAAAAAGCGGGGGTCTAAAAACCTCACCCAATATTTCGATTAGCAATCTGTATGGACAACTCCGAGTTGTTTTCTAAAGAATCAACTAGACAGTTAGACTCAATCAATATAAAATACTCAAGGAGTTATTATCTCAATCTCTCGATTTGATTTACTCAAGCAAATGTGATTCGGAGTCTAATCAAAGAGAGATAACTTGGATGGTACGAAAGACCAATATCCAAGTGTCAATCAATTTAAATCTACAACCAATAAGGTCGAATATTCTAATTGATTGAACAACGCACAGTCTGTATTATTTCAATTATATAACAAAATATAATCCGGAAAAGAAATAACACAGACATCATAATTTTGTTAACGAGGAAACCACAAATGCAGAAAACCCCGGGACTTAGTCCAGATTAAACATACACTATATTGAGAAGCTACAGACACTATATTAAGCCGCTACAGACACTAGCCTACTCCAAATTAACTTCGGTCTGGACTGTAGTTGAACCCCAATAAATCTCACACTGATCCAAGGTACAGTTATGCTCTTATGCCTCTGATCCAAGCAAGATACTGCGCACTTGATTCCCTTAGCTGATCTCACCAAAAACCAAGAGTTTCTACGACCCAAAGTTGAAGACTTTAGCAAACAAATCTGCCTCACACATAAAAGTCTACAAGATAGATAAATTCGTCTCCCACGAATAAACCTATGAGTTTTGATCCATATTTTGATAAATAAAGGTGAACATGAACCAATCTATAAAACCAGACTTATATTCCCGGAGAACAACTCAGTTTTATCAATCACCTCACAATAGTCTTAATCGACGCAGCGAAAAAAGATATTGTGGAATAACAAACGATGAGACGAAGATTCTGTGATTACTTTTATATCTTGCCTATCGGAGATAGAAATCTCAAGCCAATTATTAAAATTGTACTCGTGCGATAGAAACAACAAGATCAGATCACACAACTACATGAAAAGTAGTATCGGTCTGGATTCACATGATACACAATGGAGCCTTCACGGTAATACATAAAAAATGGATCAATAAGGATCTATACCGTGGATAACACAAGGATTCATTCTATGTTTCTATCACCATTTGCACAATGACATACAATAGACATAATAATCCTTGTATCACAAAAGATTTTAACCTATCTTACATCAAGAATTGACAATATATGCTTAACTTTTGTGTTTGTCAAAAGTCTATTCATCCTTTTATCAATATTTGCATATCAATTCACGAACGACTTTACTTTTGACAAAATATGGGACAATCAAGTTCACGGATGTAAACATACATATCCCATCACAATATTGCAATATATAAAACCATAAAGATTAATAATGCAACCATCATCTTCCAAACAAACTTAGAATTTTTAAACCAAAAAATCTAAAAAAAAGAAGATGAAAATCATTGGATATAGCTATGTGTAATCACAATAATTTCTATTCCAAAACACTAGTTATTCTTCTAAATAAAAGAGAAACAATAGAAGATTTACTAGACATTAAGACCTTTGAAGAATTCATTATCTTCCTCGAACTCCTTGTCGTCAACAGCCATGGGAACATAAGGTTCATTAAGAAGGGAGTTTATATTGATGAACCATCTTGGTTGTTGTTGTCGAACCATGGCCTTCTGAATCTCATGAGTCTTATACACAAAAGCCTTTATTTGTTGAATCTTCTTTCAAAGCTCCTTCAACACTTCAAGAACATCAGAAAAGTTATGAGAATTTGAAGGAACAGCTCTTGGCTTCCTCATATTCCTTATTTTTATTTTCAAGGTTGGAGGCAATGGAGATTTTTCTTTTTCCTTCATGATTGATGGCTTAACAATCACATTACCTTCTTTTTCATCAAAAGACATCATTCTTAGAGCATCCATAAGCGTATGGGTTTGTGAGAGGAATTCACAATTATCTCAACAAGTAGTCTTAAGATAAAGATAGGTTTTAGAGAAGGAGAAGGAATGTAGGGTTCAAAACCTATAACAGGTTCGTGGACGATCAACTCTTATCCCTATAAAGATCAGAATTATCGATAGTACCCTTTCTTCTGTTTGATAGACAAAAGGGAAATACTTCTAAGAAAAGAAAGAAATAAAACTTTTCCTAAAGCCTGAGAGGTACACAATCATTGTATATTTTGATCAGGCACATGAGAAAAGATTTTAAAAACAACACAATCAAGTTGCGTTGTGGTGAACTATAATTTGTCCACTAATTTCCTCTTGTAGAGAATCCACATGCTTCTGTGTATCAAAACAATTTGACCATACATTCTTCTCAAATGGTCTTTATTTTTCCTTGGAAACTAACTTCTTAGACGAAGATAAAATCTTACATACCTCTGCGGTCTTCTAAGAAAGTTTAAGATTTATTGCTAGATGATTTTCTCTTCGTTGAAGTTTGTTGACGTGTCTTTGCTTGTGTTTGAACTTGTAACACTTTGAGGATTCATGACCTTTTAATGAACAATACGATCACGTCACACTTGGATAGTAATCAGGCTTCTGAAATGTGCAAGCAGCTAGGCACATAATGGATCCTGAAACATTATAAACAAAGTTTCCATGAAAAGGGTCAACTTTTTCTTCCAGAATGGTTGGATTATCTTCTGAAAGAATATCAAAATTAATATGTGTATTGCTACAATTATCAAAATCAATATTTTCACAAAGAAATAAAACACTTGATTTCCCATCTTCATTAGAGTCATAGCTGTCAGACATTTCATCAAGAGTTGCTGCAAGACCTTTGTTCCCAGTGTATTTTCTACGATTTGGACACTCGTTTGCAAAATGACCAAATCCCTTACACTTAAAGCACTGAGGCGTATCCTCATCATCAGTTTCATCAATATCTTTGTTTTTAGGAGGAACATGATTATGAGGTTTGACTGATGCCTTCGGCTTATCTCTGGAGAACTGTTTACTTCTCTTCAATAGAAGATCCATAAACTGTCTTGTGATCATCGAGACTGATTTGTCAAGATCTTCATCTGATGAGTCTGTCTCAGAGTGATCATATTTAGAGATATACACTTTTTACTTTTATCAAGTAATTTAGTGTCCTTTAGTGCTTTGAACGCAACATCCTTAGATTTGGATGAATGTTCATGATCAAAGATCTTAAACTTTCCAACCAGCGTGTTTCTGGAGAGATTATCTAGGTTATTTCCCTCAACGATGGCATGCTTCTTAGCATCGTATCTAGATGGCAGTGATCTGAGAATTTTTATCACAATGTCCTTTTCAGGAATAGTCTTACCCAATGCAAAAGATGCATTAAGAATTTCAGACACTTTGTGATTAAACTCATCAAATGTTTCTTCATCTGCCATACGAAGGTTTTCCCAATCAGAACTAAGGTTTTGAAGCCTAGCTTCCCTTTCACTAGTATTTCCTTCAAATACGGTTGCTAATATATCCCAAGCTTCTTGCGATTTAGTGCTATTAGACACATGGTGCTGAAGATTTGGGGTAATGTCTAGTATGATTGCATTCAAACCATCAGAGTTTTTCATTGCAGCAAGAACCTCTGCAGGAGTGTATTCCGCAATATTCTTTGGAACATTTACATCTCCAACTGCCTCAACGGGAGCATTATAGCTATTAACTACATATACCCATGATTGGAAATCACGTGCTTGAAGAAAAGCGCGCATAAAATTTTTCCACCATAAGTAATTAGTGCCATCGAAGACTGGTGGTACGTTTATTGAGATAACACCTCTGTCCATAGAGTCAGATCGCTACAAACACAAACTTATGAGGTCTTGAACGTGTTTTCTTGCTCTGATACCAATTGAAAAAGCGGGGGTCTAAAAACCTCACCCAATATTTCGATTAGAAATCTGTATGGAAAACTCCGATTTATTTTCTAGAGAATCAACTAGACAGTTAGACTCAATCAATAGAAAATACTCAAGGAGTTATTATCTCAATCTCTCGATTTGATTTACTCAAGCAAATGTGATTCGCGAGTCTAATCAAAGAGAGATAACTTGGATGGTACCAAAGACCAATATCCAAGTGTCAATCAATTTAAATCTACAACCAATAAGGTCGAATATTCTAATTGATTGAACAACGCACAGTCTGTATTATTTCAATTATATAACAAAATATAATCCGGAAAAGAAATAACACATACATCAGAATTTTGTTAACGAGGAAACCACAAATGCAGAAAACCCCCGGGACCTAGTCCAGATTAAACATACACTATATTAATCCGCTACAGACACTATATTAAGCCGCTACAGACACTAGCCTACTCCAAATTAACTTCGGTCTTGACTGTAGTTGAACCCAAATCAATCTCACACTGATCCAAGGTACAGTTATGCTCCTATGCCTCTGATCCAAGAAGGATACTGCGCACTTGATTCCCTTAGCTGATATCACCCACAACCAAGAGTTTCTATGACCCAAATTCGAAGACTTTATCAAACAAATCTGCCTCACACAGAAAAGTCTACAAGATAGATAAATTTGTCTCCCACAAATAAACCTATGAGTTTTGATCCATCTTTTGATAAATCAAGGTGAACATGAACCAATCTATAAAACCAGACTTATATTCCCGGAGAACAACTCAGTTTTATCAATCACCTCACAATAGTCTTAATCGACGCAGCGAAAAAAGATATTGTGGAATCACAAACGATGAGACAAAGATTTTGTGATTGCTTTTATATCTTGCCTATCGGAGATAGAAATCTCAATCCAATTATTAAAATTGTACTCTTACGATAGAAACAGCAAGATCAGATCACACAACTACAGGAAAAGTAGTATCGGTCTGGATTCACAATCCCAATGAAATCTTTAAGTCGTTAACCTAGTTTTAGAAGAAGAAAACCAAAGGTTAAAGGAGAATCGACTCTAGCTTAGCAAACTAGTATCACACAGAATGCTTGGGGATTAGGTTTCCCAGTTGCTATATTTCTCCCTTATATAGTCTTTCAAATCAGGGTTTGCAATCGATATTAGCTTAGTAACAAAGCATTCAATATTCACTGTTAGATGAAAACCTGATTAGATACAAGCTAATATCTCTCAACCATTAGATCGAAAACTTAGCTTGCCATACACACATGTACTTGACGATTTTGGGTTTGTATAACCGTACCCAAATGTGTACAATAGTTGGCTTAATATAGTCAACCAAATGGTTAGCCAAATGATAACTTTCATATCAACCATATTCTTCTTCACCATAACTAGTCCAAATGACTCAAATGAACTAGTTAGAGAGTTGATCAATTGATATGAGATCTTATGTACTACATAAGACACAATTAAAGCAAAAATGATGTGATTCACTCGAATTGATTCATGAACTATAAAGTCACGTTTTGCAATAGCATTCCATAGATAATTTAAATAAGTTCACGAACATCGTTTTTAGACATAACCACTTAAGTTCGCGGACTTAAGTATCCAGTTGGAGTTCACAAACTCTAGCAGAAATTCTCGGGTTCGAGAACTTCGCGGACTGAAACCGAGCTACAACTCCAGCAGAAATTCTCGGGTTCGAGAACTACACACGTTCACGGACTGAGTTCGCGGACTGAGTTGACTGCTCAAGTTCCGGTTTTTACTTGATCAACAAAGTTTGCAAATTTTGGTTCAAGTGCTAAGGACTTATACATATATGTGTTAACACAACAATGTTTATATCCCCAGTGGTAATATTATCTAAACTCTCATTTTAATCATTGAAACATTCTCAGAGGACGTCATATAGTTGTTATTCACAAACTAGTTTTCGTCAGAGCAATTTCCAAAGTGATTGAAACATAACATGACTTTCGTCACTTAGGCAAAGGTGAACTTGGCTAAAGCAAAAGATTTACCAACACACATTTCGAGAAATAGATAAGCGAGGTATACTCATCTCGAAATGTCACATGTGTATATATTTAGTCTATATAGTAAAACGACTTTTGTCTCAAGATAGGAGATATAGTAGATAGACTTTTGAGTGATAGATAAGTTCAAGTCTCCACATACCTTTTAGTCAATGAAGATCCACTGGTTCTTTGAGTAGTCCTTCGTCTTGTATGATGATTGCCATGTAGTTCTTGAGCTCAACTACACTTTCTATCCTAGTCCGAGACCTTAGCTATAGTAGACTAGAAATCAAGAATTTATAGTTTTGATCACTAACATTGACAAACATGCTTGATATAGAAATGCATGCGAGTTCGACCGAGCAATGCTCTAATACTTATAACTATCTACAATAGAGATGCTACTGGTGTTATCAAAGCAAAGGTCAGAGTTAATGTTAATTTACCTTTAGCAAGGAAAGTCCAAATTACACTTGAAGATGGAGAAATAATTAAGATTGTTATATTCTACTTGGGTTTTCCTTCAGCAACCTGCAGACACCGCTATGTCTTTAATCATAATGAAAACTACTGTGGATTGATTGCAAAAATATTAGTTGGTTAGCTATTCCTTCTTTGAATCTTCAAGGTGTGGATCCTTGTTATGATCAAGTGGACAATGTTGTAGTGGAACATAATGTTCAAAATCAAGATATTCCTAAAGAGGCAGTTCAAGAATTCCCTGGAGCAAAAAATGGTGTTATTGAAGCAAATGATATGGTTATAGAAAATGAGGCTTTAGAGAATCATATTGTTGTGTATGACTCCCAAGAGGATCATATTATGCACATAGAAAGGGAAGCTGAGGATGTGAGGAATCCTCCTAATTCTCCAGCAGCAGTCCAAGTAGTTTATTCTTCTGAGCTTACAATGCATGACCAAAGAGATAACAAGAAAAGAAGGGGAGAAGATATAATTGCTGACATATGAACATGGATAACTATCATAAAGAGATTAATATAGCCCTCAATAGTCTGTCTGAAGAAGTCAACAAGGAAAATCCAAAAGCTATAACTGAAGTGGGTGAGTCTTCAAATGGAAATTCAAATGATTATGATGTGATTGAAAAAGATCAAGGAACTACTATACCTGCTGCCGCTGGATCCCAAGTCACTTTTCCTAATTAGGTTCCTTTCATATCTCATAAATCCTATTTTAACATTGTTTTATGCTATTAATTTTCAATTTAACTTACTTATTTTTACTCCTTAACTTCTCTTTCACCCTATATTCTTCTTTGCTATATGTACATATGCTCCGTGTTTCCCTTTTCTTCTGTGATCAAGTGTATTTTATTGTCTAGCATAAACTCTTTGCTTATAATTTTTTCAATTTTTAGTTTTTATACTATGAAAATTCTTTCATAGAATGTGCAGGGGATTGGAAAACACCGTACAAGAAATCACCTCAAATATCTTATTAGGAAAAATAACACTAACTTTATCATTCTGGCTGAAACAAAGGCCCGTAAAGATAGCATGAATATTTTAGCTAGGAACCTAAAATTTCATGATCTGTTTGGTGTTCCTAGGATAGGTCTTTCTGGTGGCTTTCTCATGGCCTAGCATAATAATATCAAAGTGAAATGCATAGTTAAATTTTTTGATTTTTTTTTTAATTGCATGACTGTTTTAACAATTATTGGAATGTGGTTTTCATGCACGGGTATCTTAATGGGAAAAAAAAAATTCTTTTGTCACTTGAATTCTAGCTTTCCTTGGATCATTATAGGTGATTTAAACTTCATATTTCATATTAATGATAAACAAGGGGGAAACAATAATTATAATGTCAATAAGTTTATTCATGATAACATTCAGTCTCTTGGTTCAATGGACCTTAAATATCAAGGAATTCCATTTACTTGGTCTAACAATAAAGATGGCCAGGAGAACATTAAAGAACGCATTCATTGAGTTTTTGCTTCTTATGGATGGTTTAATCTTTACCCTAATGCGATTGTTGGTCATCTATCTAGAGTTGGTTCTGATCACACCCATACTCTGTTAACTTGTAAACCTTTAAATCAACACTCTCGTAGACCTTTTAAAATCATCAGAACTTGGTTAAGTCATGAAAACTTTACTAGCCTTATTTTTGATAACTGGAATTGTAATCTCAATGGATCTAATGCTTAAAAACTTCAACTTAAAAACCTCTCATACATTTTAACAAATTGGAATAAAAATGATTTTGGAAAATATTTTCCAAAACATTGATACTCTTAATAAAAAAAATAGAATACCTTCACACTATAAACCCTTTACTTATCCTTGAAATTAAAGATACTCAAAATAATCTAGATATATGGTACAATAGAGAAACTGACTATTGGAACCACCTCTCGAAAGATAAATTTATTAAAGATTTTGACAAGAATACTGCTTTCTTTCACTAAGCTGCTAATAATAGAAGAAGAATTAATCATATTCATTCTCTTAGAGATGAATCTGGTATTTGGATTGATAATGCACCTCAAATTCATAACATTCTAATACAACACTTCAAAACCATAGCCACTTATAATAATGTGCAACATCTGGACACACTCAAAACTCTCATTCATCCTTGTATTAATGAAAATGATTACAATATGCTCATTAAAATCCATGATGATACTGAAATAAAAAATGTTCTATTCAATATGAATCAGTGGGGTTCTCTTGGTCCAGATGGTTTCCCACCTGGATTCTTTAAAACTCACTGGAACATTGTTAAAAATGATATTATCAATCTTGTTCAAGATTTTTTCAAAAAAAAAGTTTATTCTCAAAGAAATGAATCAAGAATACAAAACAAAGCTAAGCTAAGTTTGCCTTTGTTAGTGGTGGTCAGGATTTATCCGTGGAAAAGATAAATCAAAGGCTATGGTTCTCCCTGCCACACTCTACAAGTCGCACACGTGGTGTTATGTTAATTCCAATATTATGAATGAAAAATAATACTCACAAGTCAAGATATGGAATTTTCAAACTCATGACCTATTGGGAGGTTCGAACTCATGACCTATTGTGTCATAAGAGTGGCCTCTAACCATTGTTCCACCTTGGTTGGAATTGATAGAAAAGATAAATCAATAGTGGCAGTTTGTTCAACTTAAACACTATAATTGGTCTATTAATTAGTGTTTCACTAATTGCACATAATAAATAATCTATTCATTATAAAGTGTTTTATTAATTAGTGTTTCACTGATTGCTCATAATAAATGACTAATCATTTTTTAATTATAAATGTTTTCTTAATTAATTATAATATTTATTTCTATTAATAAGTAATTTTGATAAATAATATCAATAGAAATTTTCTGCGACAATGAGTAGTAGAAGAGGTGGAGGCCGAAAGATTAGTGGTGGTTAAGGTCGGAGCCAAGAACAATTATATTTATTTTTGTTCTTTTATCGTAAAATGGGATACAAAGTCCATTTTTCACATGTATCCAGCTTGCCAAGAATTTTTTTTCTCCCTCTCTCCTCAAAATCCTGGCTCCGCCCCTGGTTTGTGGTAGAAGAAGTAGTGACGGTGAATGTTGTTGAGTAGTGATGGACAATATTAATTTTATGTTGTCGTTACAACATCGATAACATCGTAGTGTGGAAAATGTGGTTGGTTGTTTTTAACACTTTTGATAAAGGAAGGTACCATATATTTCAGGGATGATATCATACAAGGTAATATTTTCATGATAGTAGTTGGATCACCCAAATGGTACCCCTATTATCTTTGGTACTATATCGTATAAATCATGATTTTTTAATGTTAAAATGAAATTGATTGTAATACAAAAAAAATATATACACGGAAAAAAATTAAAGAAACTAATCAATTGACAAAATTTTGTTCAATCTAAACCTCATAATGGCATTTGTGATTGAAAATTAGAATTGTGTCCAACAACCTACATGGGATGGGCGGCAGTGATGGTGGTAGTGGTGGAGTCAAAAATTGACATGGAGGTCTTTTTTTTTTTAAAGAAACATGTAAACATTGGTAGACTAAACCATAAATATATATGGACAAAATACAATTTATAAAATAAACTAAAAAATTTATGTAGCTATTAAAAATTTAAGGGGTTAAAGCCAGGTTAGTCAACCCTTGGCTCCGCCACTAGGTGGTGGTGGATAAAAAAAAAGGATTCATATGGTTTTATGGTGGTGTCGGGTATTGGTGAACAAAAACATATTATGCTAATTTCGTAACGCCACAAAATGTATAACGTTATATTATAAAGTATAAAACGTGGTTGATCATTCTAATGTTAAAATAAACTCGATAAAATACATGCCATTTTGGTGCAATCAATTTCCATGTTATGTAATAACTAAACGAACGACACGAATCAATATCAGAACATATGAAACTATTTATTATCGATTTGTTTATGTAAAGAGTGGTCATGATTTTTCCTTGGCAAAGATAAATTTACCGCTGAGGTTTGTTCAACTTAACCATTTTTAAACGTTTTATTAATTAGTGTCTCATTGATTGTTCATAATGATTAATTAAATTTCTATTATAAATGTCCCTGTAATAGTCTAACATAAATACATAATTTTATTAATAAATAATTTTACTAAAAACTATATTAATTCTAATGGTGGTAGTGGAAGTAGGGTTAGTATAAGCGGTGGCGGGTGTTTGTGAATGGTGGAGGCGGTAACATTACTATTGGTGGAATAAATAGTGGCGATGGATGGTTTTTATGGTTGTGGGAGTTGATAACAGTAGTGTATAATAATAGCTTTTGCTTTTTAGTGAGTTTTATTGGCCAAGTAAAAAAATAATCTTCACAAAACATGCAACATTGCATTGTGAAAGATGTAATTGGTTGTTTTTAGCACGATTGATAAGGACAAAAACCAAATATTTCGAGGATGATACCGGAACGTATAAGACAATATGATCATGACTGTTCGATCACCCGTATTATATAAAGGCAATTGGTGTACCCACGTAAGAGAACATTATCGCTCTCTCAAGTACTATTACATTTTTCTTCCTGAAAGACCATCAATGTCGAGTTGTTTCGCGACAATTACCTACAAAGACAACAACTTTCACTCAATTCCCTATATAAAACCCTATTGACCGGGAAAATGTATTTGCATTCTAAAATATTTGTTTGAAAATTATGTTTGTTCATCAAAATCATCATAAAAAACTCTAAATCATAAATTTAAATTTTGCCTCTGATGTTTATAAAAAAAAAATTTATTTTGCATTCTCAAATCATGGGACCTCTTGATAAAAAATCAAAAATACCAAATTACGGATCAATATGTATAGGTTTCATTCACTGGGTTAGAAGGTAGAGTAGACACATATGGGATCACACAAAGCAGAACATGATTGAGAATACTTCAATAATTTGGTCAAGAGATAAGGTCAAAAATTTAAGACTAACTTTCTATAGGACTAATTAGATCGGCTTTGATAGGAGCTGACTAAAATATGGATTAATAATAATTTTCACGTAAGACAATTGCAAAACAGAGTTTGACTAACTCTGCCTATGTAAAGAGTGGTCAAGATTTGTCCTTCCTCAATTGATATGTTATGTGAGAAGAAGGTGATATCTAATATTGAGGTATAATTCAAATCTATTAGATTCATACCATTTACAACTGGATACCTTGAAAAAAATTGACGTGTTGTTATTATTATTACATGCAAGGGATACATTGACCACACTTGCGCAAATAACTCACTTCGCAAATGATTGGTGTTGCATGTACTGTCTAGAATACAACGAGGAATTTGAGGAAACAAGGCACCAAAACCAGTATCCGGAGTATTTTGGATATAGTAACTGTAGGTGTAAATTATCCATAGATACAGGTGGAAACATCTTAAGCCTTGGTGCACCTAAAAACGAAGAGACGCGAAGCATAAAAGGAAGATCATCAGGCGCAAGATTTGAGGGGCCACGTGGATCGGGCGTGATCATTCTACAGCTGTCGGACAAGACTTAACCCCAAGTTTCTGACAGAGTTGACAAGACAAGACAGGGTGGGTCAAATGAGGTGCAACGGTCATAAGCATAAGAAAGTATGTGTCACATCAGCCCACTGCTGAGGCGACAGACAAGACAGGCGACATCGTGTCAAAAGAACACCAGAAGAGGTCGGCTCGGATAAGGGACATACGAAGGAATCAAGATGCATCGGCCATACACATAGAAGAAGGGGCGACGTAAGAAGGACCGATCACAGAACTTAATAATAGATGTAACATGACCCACACCCTAACTTGGTTGTATGGAACTTCTCATATAAATAGAGTGACTTGTATCCAAGAGAGGTAGGTTGTAATTTGGGAGAGAGAGAGAAACTCGAGTTTACACAAAGGAAAAGAGAGTGAGAAGTAAGTTCATCTTTGTAAGGAAATACGACTAAGAGCAACACCTTTGTAACACTTTTAAGTAATAAGATTCATCCTTTCACCCCCGTGGACGTAGGTAATCATACCGAACCACGTATATCTTGTGTTCATTGTTGAGTGCTTACTTTCATTTGACTTGAGTAGAAGTTTTTTATCCTTTGGATGTAGTTGGTAGTAAAATGCATCTACATTCTAGCACCGACTAAGATCTCCGGATACCTTGCCGTGAAAACCTTCAGAGACGATCAAAAGCTCCTAAATACACGCTAATGTGTTGTAGTTGAAGCTACGATGAACTCTGTTGGCCGAAATAATGTTTGCTTTGAGTCATTTGCTGTGCATGTAAAGCTAGAACAGTTGTAGTGTCTTCGAAAGTAACAGTTCTCATATTTTCTTCGCCCGTCAATAGTTTGATTAGAAAAGAATCTTCATAAGCTCACCAGCGACTAACAATTCGGGTTAGAAGCTAGATGAAAAATCTGTTGAAAGGACGGCTGTTTGTTTCCGATAGTTGAGTGATCTGTAATGTCAAACAAGTCGTTCTCTAGCCACGGAATGGAGTTGAGCATTTAGATTTACCAAGAGTACACGTTTTAGATATCTCCTAGTGTGTTAAGTTTCTAACCGATTAGAGATTTTGCCGGCGGTGTAACATAAGTTGTCGGAAAGGTCATGATTAGGTCTTGAGAAAGTGGAGCTAGTATAAACTTAGTTTGAATCTGGGGGTTGCGTGCCATACCATTTAAGCATCATGTGCATAAGTTCAATGATTTGCAGCATGTAGAACAAAGGACAAACTAACTTAAATACATAGGTCGGGTACTGAAAGCGACTTCGTACAGATAGATAACGACGAATGAGAAAAAACTGACGCAAATTCGGCGTAGGACCAAAACAGGATAGATAGGTGGACCCACCTGATTAATAGGAAGAAATTTTATGTCAACAAGAGCAGGCATAGTAGTAACTGTGGTGTCGGCTGAACTTTTTGGACTTTTGTTTGAACTTATGTTACAAAAGTCAGGTCAAAGTAAGGTGTTCTTTGTATTTGCTGACGTAGGTTGGGGTGATACTCGGATGACTACGCGAAGTACCCGATGGCTAGCACTTCAGGAACGAGAAGGATGTTGAGGAATCATACAGTAACTAGCAGCAGTATGCAGGCAGGGGTAACTAGGCCGAGGCAAGAAGACAGTCGACAACCACCGCCCGAGGAATCTCATGCAGCTGCGCGAGGAATGCCAATTGTCTATGAGGAGGTCGATCTGGGGCTAGACAATAACACTCTACCCTTGGACCAAGTTATTTTGACTCAGAGAAGAGTTGAACAAGTTGATGGGCTCACAGCTTCAGACATCGATGACGATGAGGTAGCGCTTGCAGCACAAGCCCAGAGACAAAGAGCGAGGCAGCAAGTAGAGTACCAGGAAGCCCTAGCGAAAGAGCAAGAGCGTCTCAGGCAGATTCAGCTGGGATGAGGAACAGCTAGTAATATCGGCCCAACACTTGTTCACACGGTTGGCCATGTAACCGGTCCGATAATACCCCCACCACCCCCTTATGTACCATTACAGCCTCGGCCACACAACCCAAATGGACATTCTAGTCATGAAAGAACGGACCCGACATTATTGGCCATTTTGGAGAGTCAAAGGAGACAAGAAGCGGCACTAAGAGAGCTCCAGCAACGGAACCTCGCTTTGGCATATGAGAACTATCAGTTGAGAAATCAGCGAACCAGATCAAGAGGCTCGTCCAGCCGAGGAACATCGATTTACCATGACCGATCAGGTCACGCGCCACCTATGATGGGACCGAGCAACCCTAATCAGTCCAGCCACCATCGCCTCTGGTACCCCCCACGCAAAGATATGGGCCACCCGAGGACTCGTCCACTGATGAGGATAGGCGAGGCAGAGACGGGCGACAGGATCGTGCGACAGAGGCTAAATTTAAGGAATTGGAGGCAAAAATCAAATAGCTCTCGGATGGAGGCGAAGAGAACAAATTGGCAGAAATCATGAGTGAGGCCGAGAAGACGCCCTTCTCTCAAGAACTCGAAAAAATGTCGTTCCCACCAAAGTGTACATTACCTACATTTCCTTCTAGGTTCGACGGAACATGAGATGCGATCGAGCATCTGAATATGTACACCATGTCGCTAATCCAATGGAAGAACAACCCGGTAGTCATGTGTAAATTCTTTCCAGCTAGCCTGGAGGGCGAGGCACGCGACTGGTTCTATTCGCTTCCACCTGGGTCGATTAATGGGTATGATATGTTAGTCGAAGCCTTCCTTGAGACCTACATGCACAACATTCGACCTCGGCCTAGATTGAACAAGTTTTTTACCATCGCCTGAAGATTCAGGGAGCCCTTAAGAACCCTGACCGATAGGTTGAGGAAGATATGTACTGACATTGGGAAGGTGCCGGTGGATCAGGCCATTTTTGGGTTTGAAAACGCGTTAGGGAGATCGTACCCCATCTGGATAGCCATGTTCTCCAAGAAACCGAAAACCTTAAAGGAGATGAGAAAAATGAAGGATCATTACATCGCTTTGGAAGAAATTCAGGCCGAGTCAAGAGATATAGGAATACAAGAAGCTAGTGCTGAAGCGGTTATTGAAGCTAAAGCGGTCACAGACGACCCTATTAGGCGACCAGAAAAGAGATCGGATCCACCCCCGAGAAGCAGTGAAAAGAGAGAGTGGATTGCTAAAGGGAAGAAGCCGAGGCAGGAAGCACGATCATATACCCCCCTAAATGCTCCTTTGGAGGAGGTATTCAAGGAAGTCGAGAAGAGAAACGATATCAACTACCCAGCGTCGAGGGAAGTTCAGTTCCAAGAGACCAGGGAGCACCCCGAATACTGTCACTACCATCAGTATAGGGGCTATTCCACCAACAACTGTCGTGAAGTAAAAGATATCGTTCATCATCTCATCTGAGATGGGTATTTGAGGAAATTTGTCCGGCACCCACCACAGCCGATAGCAACACCTGATGCACCAGTTTATCAAGTCCACATCGATAGAACAACTCAGTTCGTGAGAACCATTTCACACTCGGCTATTCGAAACTACACTCTCGGCCTAGCAATTACTTCTAGGATCCATAAAAGGGATCGGGATGGAAAGGAAATATTTAGCGTAGCTAAGGCCCCACCTATGGAACCTTGGATGGTGCAACCCATTTTTTTCTTGGCCAAGGATGTCCCAGCGAATGGACAAGCATATAGTGACCCATTGGTCAGCACCTTACTGATCAAAAATTGGGGAGTAAGAAGGATTCTTGTGGATAGTGGAAGCTCAGTCGAGGTGTTATTCTACGAAACATTCAGAAGAATAAAACTATCAGACGACATGCTCGTACCCTCAACGTATCGCATCTACGGCTTCAATAGCACAGTAACTATCCCCAGGGGCGAGATAATCCTAAGGGTCTCGGACGGTGGAGGCTTCCTCGATACATTAACTACCTTTTGTGTGGTCGACGTCGCCTCACCTTATGAAGCGATTATCGGGCGGCCATGGATCGATGGAATTAAAGGGGTAGTATCAGCATACCATCAGAGATTAAGGTTCCCAACCTGCAAGGGAATAGCTTAAGTTATGGGTGATTCCCAAGCAGCACGGAAATGTATGCAAGTAGATGCAAAAATTAATGAGGATCGGCGAGCCCGGAAAAGGCGAGAGAAGAGTAAAGACGAGGAAGTAAAAGCTGCAAAGGAATTGGAAGAGGTGATTTCACAAGTGGTCATGGCGTATGAGACCCAAGAGCAGGACCCTTTATAGCAATCAAAGGAAGCGGCTATCTTCCGGGAGAACAAATCAAGTTTTTCGACGGTCGAACCGACTCGGGAAGTAAACTTGGGGACGGTAGAGGCGCCAAAGGTAGTAAGGATCGGGACATTGTTATCGGATGAACAAGCAAGTCAACTCACGGCGGTATTAAGGGAAAACTTAGACGCATTTGCCTGGGAGGTGCGCGATTTGGAGGGAATTGACCCGAAGGTCTGCTGTCACCACTTAAAGATTGATCCAAAGTTCAAACCAGTTAGACAAAAAATGAGGCGCATCGCACCAGAATTACAGGCAGCAGTCGAGGCCGAGCTGAAGAAGCTACATGAATCCGAAATAATAAGGAAATCTCACTACCCACAGTGGATATCTAACATGGTCGTGGTGCCAAAAAAGAAAGGAGGGGTCAGAATATGTATTGATTTCAGCGACTTGAACAAGGCCTGCCCGAAGGACAGTTTCCCCTCCCCAGCATAGATCAGCTAGTAGAATCGATAGTCGGATACGATGCGATGACCTTAATGGATGGATACATGGGCTACAACCAAATACCATTGGCACACGAGGACCAGGAGCATACTTCTTTCTTCACACAAAGGGGATTGTATTGTTATACCAAAATGCCATTCGAACTTAAAAATGCGGGGGAAACATACCAGATATTGGTAGGCGACATGTTCGAAGATAAGATTCACGACATCATAGAAGTCTACATGGACGACATGTTAGTCAAGAGTCGTCGCGCTAAGGACCATGTCCGAGACCTTCGGGAGATTTTTCAGATAATGAGGAAACACAAGATGAAGATTAACCCAGCCAAGTGTGACTTTTGGGTCACATCAGGGAAATTCTTAGGGTATATCATCACCCCTATAGGAATATAAGTGGATCCCGAGAAGGTCCGGGCAGTCCTTGAAATGCCATCTCCCGCGACGGTAAAAGACGTGCAGAAACTAAATGGTTGCATAGCATCATTGGGGCGATTTGTATCATGGTCATCGGACAAATGCAAGGCCTTTTACGACATCTTGAAGAAAGGAGAAAAATTCCAATGGACGGACGCCAGCGAAGAGGCCTTTCAGAATATCAAGTTACACCTAGCTAGCATCCCGGTTCTTCAGAGGCCCGAGCCGTCAGATGTTCTCACCCTATACTTAGGGGCGACACCCTATGCCATTAGTGCAGTGCTAGTAAAATCGGAGGGGAATGTGGAGAAGCCAGTATATTTCACTAGTAAAACATTAAGCCCGGCCGAGAGAAACTATACAAGAATGGAGTAGATGGTACTCGCGCTAGCTTTTGCTGCTTCTAAGATCCGAACATATTTTCAAGCTCACCGAATACGGGTGCTCACCAAATCGCCTATTAAAGCAGTGTTGGATAGTGCTGGACGATCAGGAAGAATCTCCAAGTGGGGATCCATAATCAAACAATATGACGTGGTGTACGGGACGAGGACCGCGATAAAAGGGCAAGTAGTGGCTGACTTCTTGACGGATTTCCCCCTTAGTGATGAGGATGAGGTAGAAGGTGTACCGGGAATGATGGAGGAACAAGAGGAACCAGCGGACCTATTAGCCGCCAATAGCCCTACACGATGGGAGTTCTTCGTCGATGGGGCATCAAACAAAGATGGATCGGGCCTCGGGCTAGTATTTACCACACCAAAAGGGAGGAAGATCGTTCATTCGTTCAGACTAGAATTCAAGGCAACAAACAATGTCACCGAGTATGAAGTGGTGATCCATGCCTTACGAATAATTGTGGAGATGGGGCTGCAAGAGGTCCCCTTGACTAGCGACTCACAATTAGTAATTCGGCAAATTACGGGCCAATACGCTATACACGATCATGTGCTGCAAAAGTATTGGGAGCTCGCACAATTTTACATCAAGAAAATACCCAACATTAGATTCCGCCACATTTGTCGAAAAGATAACAGGCACTCGTATGCTCTATCATACATCGCCTCACAGCTAGTAGACCCGAGCATCGAAGGCATACGTGTCATGAGGCTTCTTATCCCGTCTATCCCAGAAACACCAGAAATACGGGTCGAGGTGGCCATTAACACAATCGAGAGATACAAAGAAGGCGACTGGAGAAAGACAATACATCAATACTTATAGACGGGTGAGCTACCTAAGGGTTGGCCCGAGATAAACAAAATCAAAAGCAAGTCGGGCGCCTACGATCTTCGGGAAGGGATATTATATATAAAATCTTACCTAGGACCGCTCCTACGATGCTTGAGTAAAGAAGAGGGCCACATAATCCTACAAGAATTAAATTATGGAGCGACCGGAAATCATAGCTCGGGGAGAAGCTTATCGGCCAAATCAAATACAATGGGTTACTTCTGGGTGTACATGAACGAAGATGCGAAGCAAATGGCGAAAGCTTGTGAAGAATGTCAGCGTTTCGGAAAGAAAATCCATGATCCTGGAGTACCTTTGAGCTCATTTATAAGCCCATGGCCTTTTTCTAAGTGGGGTGTAGACATTTTCGGGCCATTACATGTAGGAACATGGCAAAGTAAGTATCTGATCGTGGCCACGGACTACTTCACCAAATGGGTAGAGGCGGCACCGCTAAGACATATCCGAGACAAAGATGTTTTCAAGTTTATTTGGAAACATATCATTTTCCTCTTTGGGGTCCCTGCAGCTATCATCTCGGATAATGGAAAGTAAATTCAAGGCGAGAACATTGATCTCCTGTTCAACAATTACAACATCAGAAAGAGAAAAGTTACCCCGATATACCCCCAGAGTAATGGGCAGGCCGAGATAACTAACAAGACTATCGCCGATAACATGAAGAAGAAGTTGGACGGGGAATATGGCAATTGGTGTGAGGAGATATATAACTTCCTGGGCATACATAACCACACGAAGGGAAGCTACATGATTCTCTCCATTTATGCTTACCTACGGAACCGAGGCGATCTTACCAACAGAAGGCATGATCCCTACCACAAGAACGGAATCTTGGAGGCGAAACGTCTCGTCCGATCTGATTTTGGCTAAACTCGACGATCTGGAAGCAACAAGAGAGATGGCGTTACAAAAAATGGAAAACTATCAAAGGAGGTTACAATGAGAATAAAACAAGCGAGTTCGACCAAGAGAATTTAATCCAGGAGAACAAGTATTGAAATTTCTGGCTGAATGAGAGCGAGACAAAAAGGGTGGAAAGCTAGCACCAAAATGGGGCGGGCCGTATATAATTGAATCTAAGGCGGGCGAAGGATCGTATCGACTACTGCGACTCGACGGAACAAAAGAGCTCAAACCATGGAACATCAAGTTTTTGAAACTCTACCATCCTTGATGGGCGACACAGAAAAACGGTAAGCATACATGTCTCCTATCTCTTTGAAACCGTGAGGGGTATGAGATAGGACATGAGAGACTAATGGTCATTCGTACTCGGGGCAATGCCAGTGTGGAAGTGCCGAGGTGACTTACACTCGAATGGTCATTTGTACTCGGGGCAAAGCCAGTGTGGAAGTGCCGAGGTGACTTAAACTCGAATGGGCATTCATACTCGGGGAAACGCCAGTGTGGAAGTGCCGAGGTGCCTTACAGTCTCCTGGATATTCGTACTCGGGGCAGTGGCAGTGTGCAAGTGTCGAGGTAGCCTAAGGGTTCTGGTAGTTGGAAACCAGTTCCAAAGGTTGTTGAGACGCGAGGTCTCCTCAGCTAGGTGGCCTACTTACATTTGAAAGGTTTCCCCCATCGCAGGTGGCCGTGTCCACTTGCCCGAGACTGGTTGGTCGATAACCACTCGGGAATTTCGGGCCTAGAACTAGGTTGACTGGTACCCTTCCACTGAATCCAAATAGATAGTGATGATATACCAAAATCAGGACATGGCATTAGGCCCGATGACCCTCCTTGTTGGGTGTGTTCGACAGAAATGATTAAAATACTAACTTACTTGAACAATAATTGCAGGAATAACATGCGAAACAAAGGATAATTCGATTGCGTCAAGCGTCTAGTAAAATAGTACGGAAAATGTCGTGTAACCATGCGAAACGAAGAATGTAACGGAAATAAAACAAACAACGTCGGCGACGCAGCACCCCCATAAAAACAAGCAAGCAGTACATCAGAAATAAAAAAGGGGACAAGTGTTCAAAGCGATTTACAACCTGACGGAAAGGGGCAACTTAGTGACGCAACACCATAAAAGAGGAGTTCAAGCCTGTCGCAAATTAATCTCAGCCACTCTTCTTTACCGATAAACTTGAGTGGCCTAGATCGCACCTTCGTGGGATAGTGAAGTATAGACATGGACACCAGCATGTCGTCTACACAAATTCCTGATCGGTCCTCTATAAATCACTTCCCATGCTTATATTCTACCAAGCTGAAAGAAGGAACTTGCATACCTCCTAAACCCTAATCCGACGGTCGCAGATGAGGGTCGCAAGTCATCTCGTCCGTCAAACTTTGCCTTCTTGGACGGACAGCCTAAGACATGAGTTAGGATATCAATGAGGCATCACCACAATCACCATCCACCACTCTTCCATATGGAGTGATCGGCCAAGTCAGAGGTTGCTTGTATAGCCTCCAAACAATTACTCGAAGTAGGATGGACAGGAAGCTATTTTAAAACGCTCAAACAGCGATGCTTCGTACATGCTGAATATATTCGATGTAGTACCCTCATAGAATACACACGATACGTCATAAGTATCGACTTCCTAAATAACTTAGTTATTTAATCTAGCATTACATGCTACTTTCTGTGGGTCCCAAGATCCACACTCGAGACATCAATCATGTCACAAACTGGGGGATACATACTGGGGTATTGGTCTGACGGTTTACAACGTGCAGCGTGCAATGCGCCATCACAAGAACGTGTCAGGAAGATATGGACGGTTAGTGGTGATGGGAGAAGTAGGAAAGACTGATCGTGTGATGCTAACACACAACTCCACTACTCCATCACTCCACTTCCTCCACTTCCCACGAGAGACGTGAATAAGGCTCAAAATACTTGTATAAATAGGTTCTCCTTCATATTTTCAAAAACAGGACAAGAAAGAAATCAAGTGTTAATACAATTGTATTCAAATCACCCGGGGCATGCTTGCATTATTCGTAAGCCTGCTCACCTTTCTGTTACAAGTCATAAAACAGCCTACACCTTCACAATCTCAACACCTTCTTCGCTTCCCTCCCTAAGATCAACCCATCTCCTTCACTTTGTGACCGAAGCAAGTCTGGAACGACCATTTCTTGGTTTAAGCCAGAATTGTATAGATTGATCTCTAGAATCAAAAGCACTCCCGTGCAGTGCATTTGTTTAGGGTTTAGATTCATTTCTCATCCACACACCCAAAATTACCAAAACCAGCAGAAATAGTTTTTACCCATAAACAATTGGCGACCACAGTGGGAGATTAATCTCTCGGTTGCAATATCAATTTCCAATTCTCAATTTCATCTTTTCAATACCCGGTTTGATTTCAAGGGGATAGATCTTAGATCCATTTCAATCATCAACATGTTTATTTCTTTCAATTGCAAAGTCCAGTTTCTGTCTTATGATGTATCCTCCTCAGCCGAGTTATCCGGAAGCCGTGAATGATCCAAACCTCATGGAGAGTGTATCCAAAATGCTAAAAGATATCCTAGCAAACCAAGATGGTATCGCTAGAAGACAGAGTGAGACATTTCGTCTTTTGAATGATATATCAGTTCAATTGCAAGAAGGTTCTGCAGGTGCTTACCCAGGGAGCATCGCGAATGATGACGTGGTCGAATCTCTACCTAGAAATCATATTTCTACCCACAAGGACGTAGAAATAACACATGGCCACACCAGGAGGTGATGTATTGTAGAAAGTGATAGTGAAAGGTTCTTTTGAAACTTGTGAAGGCAAAGGAATTTAGATTTAATTAAACTTAAATGTAAAGGAAACTTAGATCAAAATTTGATTTCAAGATAAGAGAGAATAACCAAGACACTGATTCCACTATTACACATGAATATTATGGTTAACAACCCAAAACTCTATTTATCTTTTAAATCCCTTGTTTCTTAATTCACAAATAATTAGGCAAATTCTCAACAATTAATTGTATCCCTTAAGCATAGATTATCTTAATACAAAGCATAACCTATCTAATTGAATCACAACTAATGACAAAAATTATGCAAACAATTAAAAACTCCGCAAAAGCAGTGATTGAGTGAATTATAAAATATAAATTAGAGAAAATAAATTAATTACCAATCATTCATGCGTAAATAGCTTCCTCATTTCCTTGGTTGTGGGAGAATTAGCCGCTCATCATGTTGGAAACACACTCAAAATTCATTATTATTGCTCAAAAATGGTTTACAAATGATGAAATGGTGAAAATGGTGAAAACCGGGTGTTTGCAACACTTATAAATGTTGCAAACACTGTTACAAAGAACGAAAACTGTTGTCATTATCGTGCGACCCACGCTCTCCGTGTCGTAGAACTGCTGCAGAATAAACGATCGCTTGTGAAGAGTTTGTTCTTCACGTTTTTCAGAGGCAGCAGAGAAAATGGAATTTTTCGCGGCTTGATTTCTCGACTTTCTAATGCTCTATTCTTCCTCCCCAACTCTCTATCCCTTCTATGACCTCCAAGAACTCATTTTATACTCGACAGGGGCTAGAAATCACCTCAATAACACCGGAATAATTCCCAATAACTCTGCCAGATACGGGAAGATATTCTTTCCTTTTTCTTCTCCTGCACGCGATCTTGTTGCTGTGAACCATCCTTATTTGCATCCTACACGTCTCTAATTCAGTTTAGCACACTCCAGGCACAAGCTTGCACGTCCAAATCCTTTGTAATCCCGTGAATATTTCTTCCGCGTACGTGTTGCCATGTTTTCTTCTCGTGAATTTTCTGGTCAATTTTAACCGAAACAATCAACCACACAATGCCTGTGACGCTCAATCAAGTCACCCCAAGATTTTCAGCCATTGAGTCTCTTTGATTCTCGCCCAAAATGCGAACCCTAAATTCGCTGCCAGGTGAAGAACCAATTTCCCGCCAAAACGTTCTTTTTGAATTCTTGAAGATGGTGTCCCCCTAACCAAACCCGGGGTGCGAATAGCAGATGTCCATCTGGGGGTGCCCCTTAACCAAAGTTGGGGACCGAATAGTAAGTGTTCTCCGGGGGTGTTCCGAGCAACTTTTTCGAGCCGAATTTTCCACACAAGTTTATTTCTCCAAAAACACCTATACATACACAAAAACACCATAATAAGTACAAAAATCGAGACTAACAATAGAGACACTGGAGGACAATTCGACACAAAAATGTGTCTATCAAACACCCCAAACTTATTATTTGCTAGTCCCGAGCAAATCTAATCTAGAAAATAAAATGTCTACACTTAGCACGTGCAGCAAGCCATTAAACCGCTAGGTGGCCCTAGTGGCGAGTGTTGTCTCCTGAGGGTTTACCAGAGGTGTACCCACAAAACCTTTTACTCTGCACTTAGCTATCTACGCGCAGAATCTTGGAAGGCACTAAAGAATCTCCTTGGTTGGCATACTTATTGACTACAGGAGGAAGTACCCTGATGCGAAATTCCAATTGCTGTACACGAGTTTGCACTCAAGCATACTAAAATTCATATAAAGTGACAAAGGCTCTACTCGAGATAGTTTCGGACATCATAAAACGGAGTCAACCAATCACAAAGATTAAGAAGAGAAAAATGTGGATGATGTTAGCTAGGGTGAACCTATCCTAACGGACTGAGATACTGGTCTTGGACTAATATCAACACACTGGCATATACAAGGGGACCAGTGGTCGATAATCCTAACTCTAGGTCAACTCACCGGCATATACAAGGGTACCCGGGGTCGAATTTATTGTATTTATTCCGTTTGGTCTAGTGGTCTGGTCTCAATTTTTTTTTTTTTTTTTTTTTTTTTTGAGTATCTCAACCACTCTATTCCGCCCTAGCAATGGTAAAAAGAAAAAGAAAAGAAGTGATCAGGATTCTTTCGATGTTTCCATCACGAGGATATGGCGAAACTACCATGTTTTCTAACACCTGAGCTCTGTGCTTTTATGAATAGACTCTTTAGATGTTTCCATCTAATCAGATTGGTTCCTCAACTCCTACAACCAAAATGCTTCCATCCACTTAGATTGGTTAGTGCCATCCTTAATAAACATAAATTTCTAGGCTCTGGAGTTTATTTATTGCAACTAAAAGCTAACAAAAATTTTCTTCCCCACCCCCAAACTTAAATCTAACATTGTCCTCAATGTTTCTACTGAAAGAGCAATACCAAAAAGTAAAGTAACATGAGGAATCAGCAAAGAGAGAAGTTGGAAAGATAGTACCTGGGTGAAGAGAGAAATCAAAAACTAATATACAACATACAATCGCCTCGATGGTCAATCAAGGGTAAACAGGGGTCCTCCGGAGGGACCTCCTCAACATCACCTGTAGGATAGGGCTCTAAAAAGGGTTTCAATCTCTGACCGTTAACCTTCGAAGAACTACTACCATCCGGTGTCTCGATCTCAACAGCTCCATGAGGAAAAACAAGTCTTTAACAATAAAAGGACCCGTCCACCGAGAACGTAACTTCCCAGGAAAAGATGCAAGCGGGTATCATACGTAAGAACTTTTTGACCTGGAAAAATGACTTCCGTAAAATATTTCTATCATGCACAAGTTTCATTTTGTTCTTATACTCCTTCGCACTATCGTAAGCATCTATACGAATCTCGTCCAACTCATTGAGCTGGAGTTTCCTATGGGCTCTGCCTTGTCAAGTGAAAAATTTAGCTGCTTAATAGCCCAATAAGCTCTATGTTCTAACTCAACAGGTAAATGACATTCCTTGCCATAAACAAGCCGATAAGGCGACATTCCAATGGGGGTCTTAAACGCAGTACGGTAAGCCCATAAGGCATCAGTAAGCTTAGACGACCAGTCTTTCCGATTAGGATTAACTGTTTTCTCTAATATACGTTTTATCTCCCTATTGGAAACCTCTACCTGACCACTAGTCTGTGGATGATACGGGGTGGCTACCTTATGTGTAATACCATATTTCTTCATCAAAAGCTTAAAAGGTCCATTACAAAAGTGCGACCCTCCATCACTAATTATAGCTCGCGGTGTACCAAAACGTGTAAGTATATTATTTTTCAAGAACTCAAGCACAACCCTATGGTCATTGGTTTTACACGCAACCGCCTCAATACACTTAGAGACGTAGTCTACGGCGACAAGGATGTATAGGTTACCAAAAGAATTAGGAAACGGACCCATAAAGTCAATACCCCACACATCAAAGACCTCAACAACTAAAATAGGGTTCAAGGGCATCATGTTCCTACGGGAAATGGTTCCTAATTTCTGGCAACGCTCACAAGTAACACAGTAACTGTGAGAGTCTTTAAACAACGAAGGCCAATAGAATCCACACTGCAATATCTTAGCAGCAGTCTTCTTAGCACTAAAGTGACCCCCACAAGCATGATCATGACAAAAGGAAATAATACTGGACTGGTCACTCTCAGGTATACATCTCCTAATAATCTGGTCTGGACAATACTTAAATAAATAAGGATCATCCCAAAAGAAGTGCTTAACCTCAGCTAAAAACCTAGAACGACCTTGTTTACTCCAATGTTGGGGCATTCGACTAGTAACAAGATAGTTCACTATATTCGCATACCAAGGTGATTGGGAAACAGAGAACAATTGTTCATCAGGAAAGTTGTCCCTTATATGAAGGGAATCATCAGGGGAACTAACAATTAGCCTAGACAAGTGGTCTGCTACTACATTTTCTGCACCCTTTTTGTCTCTAATGTCTGGGCAAAATTCTTGTAATAAAAGGATCCACCTAATCAATCTAGGTTTGGTATCCTTCTTAGACAAAAGGTATTTCAAAGCAGCATGATCAGTATAGATTACGATCTTAGACCCTAAGAGGTAGGATCTAAACTTTTCTAAGGCAAACACAATGGCCAACAGTTCCTTCTCGGTAGTGGTATAGTTCATATGGGCTTCATTCAGAGTTTTGCTAGCATAGTAAATCACATGAAGTAACTTATTTTCTCGCTGACCTAGCACAACACCAATAGCATAATCTGAAGCATCACACATGATCTCAAAGGGTAAGTTCCAGTTGGGTGCCTGGACTATGGGGGCGGTAGTGAGTAAAGTCTTAAGCTTCTCAAAAGCCTCTAAACAAGCATCATCAAAGACAAACTTAGCATCTTTTCAAGTAAATTGCAAAGAGGTCTAGAAATCAAGCTAAAATCCTTAATGAATCGACGATAAAAACCTGCATGCCCTAAGAATGACCTAATATCTTTTACGGTTTTTGGGACCAGTAAGGTTTTAATAAGGTCAACCTTGGCTCTATCTACCTTTATACCCTTTGAAGATACGATATGCCCTAGAACGATTCCTGAACGAACCATGAAATGACATTTTTCCCAATTTAGCACTAAATTCTTTTCCTTACACCTAGTCAAAACTAATGACAAATGATGCAAGCACTCATCGAAAGACGAACCAAACACTGAAAAATCATCCATAAAGACCTCTAAGAACCGTTCTACCATGTCATAAAATATGCTCAACATACAACGCTAAAAGGTCGCAGGGGCATTACATAGCCCGAAAGGCATGCGTCTATACGCAAAGGTACCAAAGGGACAGGTAAAAGTGGTTTTCTCTTGGTCTTCTGGGGCAATAGGAATCTGATTATAGCCGCAAAATCCATCTAAAAAGCATAAATGGCTACGGCCAGCTAATCTTTCGAGTATTTGGTCGATGAAGGGAAGGGGAAAGTGGTCCTTCCTAGTGACCTTGTTCAATTTTCTATAGTCAATACAAACACGCCAACCCGTGGTCATTCGGGTTGGGATTAACTCATTTTTTTCATTCTGGACTACAGTAATACCAGATTTCTTGGGAACAACCTGAACGGGGCTGACCCACTTACTGTCTGAAATAGGGTAGATAATGCACGCATCTAATGACTTTCGAACCTCGGTTCGAACTACTTCTTTCATATGAGGGTTCATCGACGTTGCATCTCCCTAGAAGGTTTAGTATCTTCCTCTAAATAAATCGATGCATACAAACAAGTAGGACTTATACCCTTAATGTCCGCTATGGTCCACCCTAAAGCTTCCTTGTTATTCTCAAGGATCGGTTACTAGCCTACTTTCCCCGATCACTATCCAAGTCGGATGCTATAATCACAGGTAAAGTTTCAGATGGGCCTAAAAACACATACTTCAAGGTATCTGGTAGTGGTTTGAGGTCCAATTTAGGAGGCTTTTCCAACGAAGGAACTGGGGTAGACTCAGAAATGGGTAGAGTTCGAACTTAGGTTTCCATCCACTACTAGTGTCTATCAAAGGGGTTGAATCTAACAAAGCATTTACCTCATTAATCACATCATCATCATCAAAATCAATCCCAAAGTGAGCTAGGCATTTCTCTAATGGATCTTCCATCAAAGTGTTTGGTAATGAATCCTCTACTAATGTTCCTATCATGTTCACCTCTTCTATGCCTGAGTCATCTAGTTCAGAGGGTAGCTTACTAACATGAAAGACGTTCAGCTCAATAGTCATATTACCAAAAGACAAATTCATAATACCAGTTCGACAGTTAATGATCGCATTGGATGTAGCTAAAAACGGGCGACCTAAAATTACCGGTATCTGGTTCTCTGGGTCAGGGACAGGTTGGGTATCTAGGATAACAAAATCCACCGGATAAATAAACTTGTCTACCTCTATGAGAACATCCTCGATCACACCCCGAGGAATTTTTACGGACCTATCAACTAACTGAAGAGTCATCTGGGTAGGTTTCATCTCACCAAGTCCTAGCTTAAGGTACACATGGTATGGCAGTAAGTTCACACTGGCTCCTAAGTCAAGCAAAGCTTTCTCAACACGATATTTACCTATTGTGCAAGCAATAGTATGGGACCCTGGGTCTTTGTACTTAGGAGTAGTGGTATTATGAATAATAGAACTCACATGACTAGCTATGAAGGCTTTCTTTTGAACACTAAGCTTACGCTTTCGTGTACACAAGTCCTTAAGAAACTTGGCATAAGCGGGAATCTGCTTAATCGCATCCAACAATGGGAGGTTGATAGTAACATGCTTAAAAACCTCCAAAATATCTTTATAGTTGGACTCGCTCTTAGATGGAACTAGCAGATTGGGGAACGGGTCTCTAGGAACAAAGCCGGACTCAACGGGACCCTCATTGGTCTCATTAGAGACTCTATCAGTCTCCTCATCATTTTCTGGCTCAGCAGGGTGAACTACAGCATGTTCACTATCAGGCATGGTTACCTTGTTGTCTACCACTCGACCACTCCTAAGGGTTTTAATTGCATTCACATGTTCTGATGATCTTCCACCTACTTCATGAACTCCTCTAGGATTGGGTTGAGTTTGACTAGGAAACTTACCTTTTTCCCTCAAAGACTCATTTATATGACTAACTTGGGTTTTCAACTCGGAAATAGCCTGAGAGTTTGCATAACCTATACTCTTACTTTCTTTTATCCCTTGTGCAACCATTTGGTTGATATTTTCAGAGCTTTTAATAAACGAGGCGAGAGTTTTTTCTAAACTTGTGATCTTTTTATCCGAATGGTTCTGGAACTGGGGTTGACCTGAAGAGTTCCTAGCATAACCAAAACCTGGGGGAGGATGAGAATTACTGGACTGTCCTTGATTCTGGCCCTTAGACCAAGAAAAATTAGGATGGTTTCTCCAACCAGGGTTGTAGGTCTCTGAGTATGAGTCAAACTTCTGACGGTTCTCAAACCTAGAATTGTTATAGACAACATGGGCTTGTTCTTCACTAACATGTCCTTCCCAAAATGAGTTATCGGGCTTTATTCCACAACTAGAGACTGGAGAGGCTCTATTAGGTTCAACAAGGGACCTATTTTTAGACTGACCCATTTCCAAAGATGCTAACCTTCTAGACAAATCAACAAACTTAGCATCTGACTCGAAGCTTGTATCTACCATATTGGTGCTACTTCTATTGACCAAGAGTCTTTTAGGAGGTTCAACACAAGGTTCCCACTGTTAGGATTTTTCAGCGATAGTTCCTAAGAAGGTGAAAGCATCCTCAGCAGTTTTATTAGTGAACTCACCAGCGCACATAGACTCGACCATGGATTTGGTCGAATAGTCTAAACCATTATAAATAATCTCTACAAGTTTCATCTTATCAAACCCATGGTGAGGACACTGGGATAGGAGATCATTGAATCTCTCTAAAAACCTATAAAGAGACTCTCCCTCTTGTTGCACACTAGCACTAATTTTCTCCGCCTAACAATGCAGCTTTATGCTTAGGGTAGAATTTCATATAGAAGGCAGCGATAAGATCTTGCCATGTTTCAATGGATTCAGAAGGTAGGTTGTTCAGCCAGGTCTTGGCTTTATCTCTCAAGGAGAAGGGAAACATCTTAAGTTTCAAGACTTCATCAGTAAGGTCTTTTATTCTAACTGTCCCACAAATTTCCTCAAAGTCCCTAATATGAAAATAAGGGTTCTCATCATCTTTTCCTAAGAATATAGGGATCATCTGAAGAATACTAGGTTTTATCTCGAAATTAGCCGTATTGGCTGGAAATTTAATGCACGAAGCTCGGTTGGCCCTAGTTGGGAACATGTAATCTTTCAAAGTAGTCATTGCTGGCACAGCTGACGTACTAGGGGTACTTCCCTCACAAAGAGATAGATTCTCAAAACTGAAGTTTCCAAAAACTGGGATCTCAAAAGAAGAGTCTTCGAGCTCCCCGCCTTCACAAGAAGAACTACTAGGTTTGTCACTAATCAAATGACCTAGAGTGTTTCTTTTCCAAGCCCGTTCTCTAATGACCTCGGGCATACACTAGAAAAACAAAAGAAAAAGAAAAAGAAAAATCCTAAAAGGAAGGGAGGTTCTAAGCAAACACAAAGCAGGCTGACTCCACCAAAGCAAACCTAAAATTTTCTAGCAAACAAAAAGCATGATGGCTCCACTTAGATTGTTTTCTAGACCAGCTTCTAATCCTTCGAAAGGGAATTCGTTACAATCTGAGCAAACCCCTCTGGAATCAATCCGGGTTTAAGTAAGTTGAATAGAGGCGAGGGAAGCTGCGGGAGCTTTGATACCCAAGGCCTCACCGCATTACTGGGCGGCGCGGTCACGCATTCAACTCACAGAAACTTTCATGAACTTCGAAGAATGCTCAAAAGAGTAACCAATATCTTTCGAACGACTTTCCTACTAAGCTCGTTACCCTATAGGTCTCGTTCTATTCCAAATTTTAAAGCTTAGGTTCGCGTTAAGTTTCGTTTTCCTAAGGCGGGCAAGAAGGGAACGGTGATGAAATACGAACCCTTATCTTATATGGCCAGTCCTTGCCCTTTACTAGGAATTTAAAACAGCCGTTTTCAGTTCCTCGACATATATGCAAACGAAGGAATACAGTAACTCGCTAGCAGGGGATTCGCGAGTGTTTCGACAAACTTACCTCCCGTACCGCACGGGGATGAACCGCTGAAGTCGACTCGGGCCACGACTCCTATGTCATGTGCAAACCCGAGGGGCCGAGGTGATATCGTAATCACCGTCCTTCTCTGCAAACAGTTTAATATTTAACTACCCTTCCGTAGGGTTTAAAAAAAAATAAAAATGTCCAAGTCCAAAGTCCAAAAAGATAAAGTGCAAAAGAAAAAAAAAAATTACAAGAATAAATAAACTCTAATACAATCAAAAAAAAAAAAAAAAATAAACTAAACTCTCTTTTTTTTTCTCTTTTTATAAAAAAAAAAATCTTCTTCTTTCGCTTCGCCTTTTACTTCGTCTTTAACTCCAAGTCTCTAAATATTCACCAAAAGTTTTGGCAAAATTTTCTTTCGCTCCAAATTCCAAATCTGTAGTAAAAAGACAAAAACAAAAACGTAAAGAAGAACAAATAAAATAAAAACAAATAAAAACCTAAAAAAAAAAAGAATAAAAATCTAAAAACTAGCCTAAAGACAAGTTCCGTGTCGACGACGCCAAAAATTGATGTATTGTAAAAAGTGATAGTGAAAGGTTCTTTTGAAACTTGTGAAGGCAAAGGAATTTAGATTTAATTAAACTTAAATGTAAAGGAAACTTAGATCAAAATTTGATTTCAAGATAAGAGAGAATAACCAAGACACTGATTCCACTATTACACATGAATAAATTATGGTTAACAACCCAAAACTCTATTTATCTTTTAAATCCCTTGTTTCTTAATTCACAAATAATCAGGAAAATTCTCAACAATTAATTGTATCCCTTAAGCATAGATTATCTTAATACAAAGCATAACCTATCTAATTGAATCACAACTAATGACAAAAATTATGCAAACAATTAAAAACTCCGCAAAAGCAGTGATTGAGTGAATTATAAAATATAAATTAGAGAAAATAAATTAATTACCAATCATTCATGCGTAAATAGCTTCCTCATTGCCTTGGTTGTGGGAGAATTAGCCGCTCATCATGTTGGAAACACACTCAAAATTCATTATTATTGCTCAAAAATGGTTTACAAATGATGAAATGGTGAAAATGGTGAAAACCGGGTGTTTGCAACGCTTATAAATGTTGCAAACACCCTTACAAAGAACGAAAATCTGTTGTCATTATCATTGCGACCCACGCTCCTGTGTCGTAGAACTGCTGCAGAATAAACGACTGCTGTGAAGAGTCTGTTCTTCACGTTTTCAGGAGGCAGCAGCAGCAGAACTGGAATTTTTCGCGGCTTGATTTCTCGACTTTCTAATGCTCTATTCTTCCTCCCCAACTCTCTATCCCTTCTATGACCTCCAAGAACTCATTTTATACTCGACGAAAATAGAAATCACCTCAATAACTCCAAATAATTCCCAATAACTCTGCCAGATACGGGAAGATATTCTTTCCTTTTTATTCTCCTGCACGCGATCTTGTTGCTGTGAACCATCCTTATTTGCATCCTACACGTCTCTAATTCAGTTTAGCACACTCCAGGCACAAGCTTGCACGTCCAAATCCTTTGTAATCCCGTGAATATTTCTTCCGCGTACGTGTTGCCCTGTTTTCTTCTCGTGAATTTTCTGGTCAATTTTAACCGAAACAATCAACCACACAATGCCTGTGACGCTCAATCAAGTCACCCCAGTGATTTTCAGCCATTGAGTCTCTTTGATTCTGCCCAAAATGCGAACCCTAAATTCTGCCAGGGTGAAGAACCAATTTCCCGCCAAAACGTTCTTTTTGAATTCTTGAAGATGGTGTCCCCCTAACCAAACCCGGGGTGCGAATAGCAGATGTCCATCTGGGGGTGCCCCTTAACCAAAGTTGGGGACCGAATAGTAAGTGTTCTCCGGGGGTGTTCCGAGCAACTTTTTCGAGCCGAATTTTCCACACAAGTTTATTTCTCCAAAAACACCTATACATACACAAAAACACCATAATAAGTACAAAAATCGAGACTAACAATAGAGACACTGAGGACAATTCAGACACAAAAATGTGTCTATCAAACACCCCCAAACTTATTATTTGCTAGTCCCGAGCAAATCTAATCTAGAAAATAAAATGTCTACACTTAGCACGTGCAGCAAGCCGTTAAACCGCTAGGTGGCCCTAGTGGCGGAGTGTTGTCTCCGGAGGGTTTACCAGAGGTGTACCCACAAAACCTTTTACTCCAGACCCTAGCTATCTACGCAGAATCTTAGAAGGCACTAAAGAATCTCCTTGGTTGGCATACTTATTGACTACAGGAGGAAGTACCCTGATGCGAAATTCCAATTGCTGTACACGAGTTTGCACTCAAGCATACTAAAATTCATATAAAGTGACAAAGCTCTACTCAGATAGTTTCTGGACATCATAAACCGGAGTCAACCAATCACAAAGATTAAGAAGAGAAAAATGTGGATGATGTTAGCTAGGGTGAACCTATCCTAACGGACTGAGATACTGGTCTTGGACTAATATCAACACACTGGCATATACAAGGGGACCAGTTGTCGATAATCCTAACTCTAGGTCAACTCAGCTGGCATATACAAGGGTACCAGTGGTCGACTTTATTGTATTTATTCCGTTTGGTCTAGTGGTCTGGTCTAGAGAATAACCAAGACACTGATTCCACTATTACACATGAATAAATTATGGTTAACAACCCAAAACTCTATTTATCTTTTAAATCCCTTGTTTCTTAATTCACAAATAATCAGGCAAATTCTCAACAATTAATTGTATCCCTTAAGCATAGATTATCTTAATACAAAGCATAACCTATCTAATTGAATCACAACTAATGACAAAAATTATGAAAACAATTAAAAACTCCGCAAAAGCAGTGATTGAGTGAATTATAAAATATAAATTAGAGAAAATAAATTAATTACCAATCATTCATGCGTAAATAGCTTCCTCATTGCCTTGGTTGTGGGAGAATTAGCCGCTCATCATGTTGGAAACACACTCAAAATTCATTATTATTGCTCAAAAATGGTTTACAAATGATGAAATGGTGAAAATGGTGAAAACCGGGTGTTTGCAACGCTTATAAATGTTGCAAACACTGTTACAAAGAACGAAAATCTGTTGCATTCTTTGTGCGACCCACGCTCTTGTGTCGTAGAACTGCTGCAGAATAAACGATCTGCTGTGAAGAGTCTGTTCTTCACGTTTTCAGGAGGCAGCAGCAGAACGAATTTTTCGCGGCTTGATTTCTCGACTTTCTAATGCTCTATTCTTCCTCCCCAACTCTCTATCCCTTCTATGACCTCCAAGAACTCATTTTATACTCGACAGGGCTAGAAATCACCTCAATAACTCCGGAATAATTCCCAATAACTCTGCCAGATACGGGAAGATATTCTTTCCTTTTTCTTCTCCTGCACGCGATCTTGTTGCTGTGAACCATCCTTATTTGCATCCTACACGTCTCTAATTCAGTTTAGCACACTCTAGGCACAAGCTTGCACGTCCAAATCCTTTGTAATCCTGTGAATATTTCTTCCGCGTACGTGTTGCCCTGTTTTCTTCTCGTGAATTTTCTGGTCAATTTTAACCGAAACAATCAACCACACAATGCCTGTGACGCTCAATCAAGTCACCCCAGTGATTTTCAGCCATTGAGTCTCTTTGATTCTGCCCAAAATGCGAACCCTAAATTCTGCCAGGGTGAAGAACCAATTTCCCGCCAAAACGTTCTTTTTGAATTCTTGAAGATGGTGTCCCCCTAACCAAACCCGGGGTGCGAATAGCAGATGTCCATCTGGGGTGCCCCTTAACCAAAGTTGGGGACCGAATAGTAAGTGTTCTCCGGGGGTGTTCCGAGCAACTTTTTCGAGCCGAATTTTCCACACAAGTTTATTTCTCCAAAAACACCTATACATACACAAAAACACCATAATAAGTACAAAAATTGAGACTAACAATAGAGACACTGAGGACAATTCAGACACAAAAATGTGTCTATCAGGAGGTCAGGGAGAGACGAGCGGCATGGATCGGCTAACGAAGGAAGCTCAAAGCAACTTTACAGAGGAAAAGACTTGTCAGGGATGTCACAACCTTTATTGGACAAAGTAAAAGGTCCAGCTTATGAAACCTTGCTGGGAGATTTATATCTGAAAACCCTTACTGAAGTGTAGAAATTTGTTCAATCTGCCGCGACTTTTCAGCCAAATGAAGAACTGCCTGAAGAAGGAGAAATCAGCCAAGAGTCACATGAATACAGCCGGATGGTGATCACCATGACGCCGCACTGAACAATTAACTCCTGACCAGGGATGTATAACCAAGCCGGTGAAGTTGGACGGACGAGATAATCTTTGAGACACTCATCTGCGACCGTTGGTGAAATTAGGGTTTTGGAGAAGGTGCGCAAGCACCACTCTTCAGCCTGATCGAATCCAAGCTTGGGATACGATTTTGGCCGGCCGATCATACATGGCATGATGGTGTAGGCGCCAATACCCCATTGTCTCACTAAAGTGTGATCTGGGCCAATACCCCATTGTCTCGAAAGTGCAATCGAGATCAATTTGCGACAGAAAACTGGTGCCACAAAAGCCGCACATCGTGCCAACTTCGGGCACGCGTTCCACGACGACCAATCTTGGTCGGTCTTGGCCAATTGGTCTGGCGTGTAGGTGGTAGGCTGGTGTTCACGCCTATATCTGACTGTCCCATGAAAACATGATCTAAGCCACTCAAATTGTCCGGCGAAGTTGAGTGGTCGAGATTAGTTTCCAATTGGGAAGTGTGACCACGCTAGTTTGGGCGTGCGATTTTGGATAACCAGGTACGGTATTCCTTGGCCGATCAGGTGAGGGAAAATATGGGCCCACGGTGTTCATGTTGGTATGACCAGACCTGCTTAATCTAATCTTGGACACTTCATTCGTGTCGGAGAAAATGGACGCTCGTGATGTTCAAAACCCTAATTTTGGGTTTCTCGGCCGTGCGTCATGCTCCGTTCATGTGCACGAATTGGGATGACCCAACATGGTTGGTCCTGACCGATTGGTCAGGTATGTAGGCAGGCCCATAGTGATTGTGTTGACATGCTCAAGGCCCTTTGAATCTACATCTATACCCTCCATCTATACATGTGAAGATGGATGGTTGAGACTGTTTTGTGACACATGTAATGTGCCGCAAACCCTAATTTATGGTTTTCTGTCCATACTGCTCTGGTTTGGACGTTTTGGAAAGCTATGCCAATCTTTTGGGAAGGCCGACCATGCGGGGGCCGCATTGGTTCGGTAGTGAATATTCCAATACCTGCTTGGGGTCATGAATCTGATCTGAGCCATTTAATTCATGCTGGTGAAGTTGGATGGTCGTGATCGTTTCTAAGACTGGCATGATCTGTCCAGATGCTCAATCGGGCTAGTATAGCACACCGAGAGTTGCAGCCTGTATGGGTATTTCGTACATGCTTCATTATAATGCTTGGAGGTTTGTGCTTCTCTGCTGAGAACAACACTCTGTCGTCATGCCGCACTGATAATGAGTACATGAAATACAAGGCTGGTTATGCATTAATTAATGATGTTGTATTTAATTCACAGACTAGGATTGTTGCCACATGCTCCATTCTAGGTGAATTAGTAAAGTGAAGAAGTATTCTTCACTTATTAATGGCTTTATCTTTTACAAGATGCTAGCGCATAATTTTTTGGCTTTTACAATTTTAGCTTTAAATAAAAATCCACCATCAACATTAAGTCCCAAGCCTAGCGCATAATAGTTACACTATTGTGGGGTAGGCATGAGATGGTGACAAATTTGTACACTGAAATGACCAAGCTAAAGTGAATACATATTTACCGGATAGGTAGGCATCTTTCCCTGGAACTGGTTAGTCCTGATTAAGGTTGTGAAGGAAGCAGGACTTTATCCGGTGAGTCGCTTTGGTTTCATTTATACATATCTGGATAGAGCTTGGCCCCTTCCTTGGGTCAGGTGTGCTCCCTTTCGTCATACGTCAGCTTTCCTTAGATGTATCCGATAAGCATCATTGATTTCTATCCCGAATTAGTAGCCTTTATAGGTGGCAAGTAAAGACTTATTTTCTCCTGGGATTCTGTCGGCTTGCGAGATTATAAAGAATCATATCACGTAGTCATTTCTTCTATATCTCAGGTACAGCTTCACACTTATCTGATCTTCTGATTGACTGATTGATTGATTTTTTTTGTATGCACATAACTTCTTGTTCTTTGCAGTTTATCATGGAAGCGGTGGACGACCATTTTGTCACTTCTCCAGAAAGAATCTTCGAAGTTGACAAGCCCGAAATTCATGCGCACGAAGAAGTAATGACTAAGATCGATCTTCCACTTTGCGAAGTCGGCCGTGCTATACAGGGGATGTCTATTTTGCACCTGCGTATTGCCAGGGAACGCATCTATTCCCTTTCAGCTGTGATTGACATGGAGGAGTGGTGGAGGCGCGAGGAAGCGTTGCAAGCACCAATAATCACAAGGGCAGAGAGATTTGCAGCGCGGTTGAAGAGGCGGAGGGTTGTGCATAAATGACCTCTAAATGAAGATAAGTATGATTACCCAATCCAAGACGGTGTGATAATTCTTGATTCCTACACAGACAAACCTGAGCGTTTGAAAGCAGTCATCACGACTCCTAATGATGTTGTTTCCTTTGATGCTCCTGCTGATGATGTTGGTACGGAGTGCGTTGCTGCGGAAACGTCTGATGCAGAAGCTGAGGCATATCTGAAGGGTGGAGCATCAACATATGATGGCATTGAAGCAGAACCTAATGGTGGTGCAAGAGCGGTCGACCCTCTTGATGACTAAAACCTTTTTTCTTCTTTTTCCTCTTTCCAAGTATATTCCGTAATTTGTGAACATCTTCCTTGTACTCAGTGGCAGCCGAGTTTAAGATTTTTTTCTATTATTTGAATAAAGGTTTTTACTTTATAATCCTTTGTCAAGACTGCAACTGAACCTTCTCAGGTGCAAGGGTGCGCCTTCATATGTAATTCTTTGTGGTAAAAGAAATAATGCCATAATGGAATACCTACGGACCTGTGTTCCTGATGCAAGATCTTCCCGGCCTTGTTGGGGTGAGTGGCTCAAAGATTCTTCCCTTTCCGCGCATATCTTCTCCCTCGACTCTTTTCAGGATGTTTTTTGTGTTAGGGTTTCTTTCCTTACCTGCTCTAGTGGGTTGATTTAGGCTGGACTTTATGTCTTTAGGGGTAAAGAGGTTCTCTGATGGAAATAATACTTCAATTATTTTGAAAATTGAAAATTAAAACCCTAATTATGAATGCAACTATTGTAATCATTTTCTAGAGGAATTACAAATATGATGTGAAATTGTAAAGGGAAACATGCTGGAGGAAGTAGCACACCTCTTAAAGTGTGTAGGATGCTGGAAAGTGATAGCACAATGTCTTAAGTACAGTAGGGTTTGAGACACCGTGAGTGAATTGTTACGCCTTCTAGCTTGTTAGCGTTGATGAGTTTGCAGTAGCCACCTAGGATGACATCTGCTACCAGGTATGGTTCATCATCCTTCTCGGTGGGTGAATCAGGTGGGGTACCCATTTTTACCGTAATGCTTCCAAACTTGAATGTGGTTGTCTTCGTTACTAGATCTCCAATTCCGAACAGGTTTGGGCGTGTAGACATCGGGGTCTTGGTCTTGTCGTCTTTGATCGAGACAACTTCTAGACTCCTGATAAACTATTTGAAGGGGTCGGCCTCCCATTCGCATCTCTTATCCAATATTGGTTTTTCGGCTAGATCAAGTCCCCAAGACTTATCAGAGTGAGGGGTGGTTGGTTGTAAAGAGAATTATGTGATGAGACTTACTTGAGCTCGGAACCTTTTAATGTATGCTGACAGGATCTCTCCGGGAAGTTGTGTCACATTGGCAAGTTGCTGGTGCGGCAACAGAAAGTCATCAGGTCCAAAAGGCGTGTTGGAGATTCTTTCAGGTATCGAAACCGGTAGAGGACAGACTCCTAGTATTTCCTTGTTGTCGTGTATCCAGGAGCGTCCTAGAATCATGTAATAGTTGGATGATCTTTGACTATGTAGAACTTTGCTTGTGTCGAGGCATCACCCAATTTTACTTTAAGATCAATGTATCCATATGCATCTCTGAGTTCTCCTTCTGGATCCTTAACCACAGTTGGGTGACGAGTAGCTTCTCGCTTCGAAATCTTTGCTGCTCTCAAGGTCTTGACAGTAATGATGTTAAATTCGGAGGCTGTATCAATCAATGCGCTATCGAACTCAATGTCTCTCAAACGAGTGACGGTTAGGAGTCCCTACTTTACCCTGCTCGTATCTTTCAGGAAAGACTGGGGTTTCTGGACTGCTTCTGGATACAAAAGCCTGCCTGATACAACGCGGTTGAGGGCGAAACAATTTCCTTAACCATCTAAAACTGATGCATAATTGACCATCTCATTTTCCTTTGTCTTGGTAAAGCCACACCTGTCCTTAGATAGTAATGAACATTTTTTTATAACTCAATTTGTAACCGCTTCCAACTTGACCCCTTACTCTATCCTTCATGTAGAACTAGTAACAAACCAATCATTGTCACTTCTTCCAATGCAACATCATCATTATGTATCACTACACTATGGCCTTGAGTCGTGCTTGCTTGGATGCTTAAGTTACAAAAACTCAGGCCAAAATGCTTACCAACTGATTCCAATGATGCGCCATGCATCATGGAGTCTATGTGTCATTCGGTTAACTTATCTGAGTAATGGGCCATAGTGGTGTATTAGCTTGCATCACTAGATTGTGTGCACTGTCCAAGATTTGACCGAGTCTTAAACTAATGCATAGGCCAACTCTTGGAAAATTCCATGTTCTCTCATCATCACTGAGTTGGGATAACTCAATTCTCGAACATGTATCAATGCAATATCTGCATGTCGCATTCGTCATTTGGCATTGCCTTGGCTTTAACTATGAAACTTCATCTTATCACCCAAAGGACATGCTTTTGATTATCTTCCCTTGGAGGAATAAAGGAATTGTTTCCTCACATCTTATGTTTACTGATTTTGAAAGTACAAACATGGATGAAACTATTTATCTTATGATGAGGGCACGAAGAGTGAGAGAGAAAGCTATTGAAAGAAATATTTTGTTGCCAATTACTAAGAAGAGTTGGTGTTGCACTTATATCCAAAGTGTGTAAGGATGAGCAATAAAGTGATTTATCGAGTATTGAACCACTATAGCCGCTCATTGGCTTAAAAAAACCTTTGTAGGGGATATTTTGAATCGTGGTACAGTTAAACCTCTATAATTTAATAGCCTTGGGACCACTAAATTTTATTAATTTAAAGAGATATTAAATTATCGATAAATTAATAATTTATTATTTTAAAGATAAATTAATAATATATTAATTTAGAGAGTATTTTCTATCGATAAGGTCAATAAATTGAATTTGACTAATTTAATTTGAAATATTTGGAATTTGAAGTACTCTACTATTGACTATATTGACTACACAAAATAAGATACGAATTCATCCATTAGAAATTGTTGGATGAAATACAATTAGATTTGAACTTCAAAGAAAAACAAGCAACTATTGATTCATATTTTCCTAAAGGTTGATATGTATAAAAAACTTTTCAATTTTCATATTAATAATTATTAATTTATATAATATTTGGAACCTATAAATACTTAAGGGAAAATTTTGAAACGTATTAAATTATTATATTATCGAAATTATTATTTTAGCACTACAGGCCCAAGAAGGGGCTATTATTTTAGCGAGATTATTATTTTAGCGAGTATTAATTTACAGATGTTCTACTGTAATAGGAGACATGTTGTACATAACAAGATAGTGGGAATTAAGTGTTTGACCCTCTCCTTACTCTTTCTTACTCTCTTGGCCTTGGGCTTGAGATGGATTCAGATTTTTCAATCCCAGCTGAGAGAGAGGGCCAAAAGAAAAATTGCTAGGGTCATCAAAATAAAGCCAATAGCTGATGTCATTTAAATAAAAAAATATATACCTGAAATAACCTTCATTTTTCATTTCAGAGAAGCAGATAGAGAGAGAATGGTTGCAATTTGATTTTAGGATTTTCCTCAATCCGATCTAAATCAATTAAGAGAAATTAGGTTCTAGATTCAGTTAAACAATCTTAACAATTGAAATCTTAGCTAGTTTCAGATGGAGATGAAACTGAGCGTTGATATTGAATCTATGGATATTAAGAGCTTGAATGGTTTGTGTGTAACTATAAGAAGACGTGAGTAAGATGAGAAAAGAATCACTTTCGTGAAGGAATGATAATCAATGGTTAAAACTAACAACTCTATAGTTGAATCTAATTTTCCCCACTGCAATTTCGTCATCTGTGGATATTTTGTTAGTAGTTTGGATCCACGTAATCCCTGCTACTTCTCTAAAGTTTGAATCAATTGTTTATAATTAAAACCTTTTATTGTTGTTTTGGATCCATTAGCTTGGTTAAGAATGAGAAAGTCCACATGAACTTAAAAGAATTGAACTACATCGATATGATTTTCATTGCCATACTTTAATTCTTCTGTTGAAACAATAGCGAACTTTAATTCGTCTTCATTAATCAACAATTAATTTGAATAAATTTTTGGGGAAGCATACAAATTTGACCGACTATTATTACATTTAGCCAATCCAGATCCATTTTGTAATGTTTAGATTTCATGGATATGTTTCTGCTTTGTGTACTAGTAAGTGAAGATTTAAGGTTTATTTCTTCTTTTATGCATTTTGATCTTCATTTTTTCATCTTTTTGCTTATGTTATGATTTGATCAGTTTGATTTCATTATTTAATTTAATCAATTCGGTTTCATTTGTTTATATAATTAATTCGATTTCGTTTTTTGGTTTAACCAATTCCATTTTTTAGTTGAATATTAATGTCTTTAGAACGCTTTTTCATGTGCATAAAATATGCAATCATCTTTATTCAACATTGTTCGTTTATTCACAAAAAGATAAATATGTGCAGGCAATATCTAATATTGATGGAATCCTGAAGAGTTTTTTTGGCTTTGCTGCCCTATTTCATGATTGACGATAGGTCTTTGTAGGTATTAATATTTCTCTCATATCCTTCTAAATCATTTGATTGACGACATGTATAGCTTTTCAGGTCATTAAGAGTGAGCAGAGGACACGTTTTGGTATGTTTTTAAGCAACGAAGATAGTAAGAATCCTATTGTACAGGTTGGTTCCTTTACAAGCTCACATTTATTTGAATGTTCAATTTGTGTAGAACATTTTCACACGTTCAATCTGTGTAGGAAATCTGTACACATTCAATCTGTGTAGGAAATCTTCACAATTTAATCTATGCTGAAAATATGCATGTTCAATCTGATGATGTGTTTTAATTTTTTGTACATCACTATAAACATGATAAATCTTGAATGTAGACTTTATGAGATTCAAATGCGATGATATACTATTATACTTGCAGTAATGTCTTTGAAGTCTACATCTATGGTTTGTCTTCTTACGTGCAGACATTATTCACAGCTTTTACATGCGGACATTATTCACAGTTCATGTGATTGTAAACTTAACTTAACTCATTTTTTGAAACTACTACCCCAACAGAGTACAGTAATTATGTACAATGTCTTTCTTTTACACTTCTAAAATGTTTGTGTCCTTGGAGCTTCATTTGGTTTTTTAAACTTCCTTGCTCTATCTTTGTTGCCATTCTTATAGTCCTATTATGGTATAGGATGATAGATGTTTATACTCATTCAGTTAGTGGTGGTAACCTGCATTCTGTAAATGAAAATAAAACTTATACGCAAACAAGGTTTCTTATAGTGCATAAACAGAAGAATTTGTGTGCAGGCTTTATACACTAAAGAAGCTTTATGCACACAAAAAATTGTGTGCAGACTTTATCCACGTTTGAATTTGTGTGCATGCTTTATTCACTAAAGAATATTACTTGCAGGTTTTATGTACCAGAGAATTTGTCTGCAGACTTTATGCACGATCGAATTTGTCTGCAGGCTTTATGCGCCAAAGCAATTGTATGTAGATTGTTCCGCTGAAGGTCAAATGCCATTTACAACGGTAACAGTTGGATTGATCTTGGAAGCATGCACTAGTAGATAAAGTAACAAGGATTGGCTATACCGAGTGGCTACTCTCAAAGGAAGGATATCTCAGATTTTACCAAATGGGTGTTTTGTTATTAAGTTCCCCAGAAGATTTTTGTCGAAGTTGTCGTTGAACATGGGAACCCACAATCATAACAAGGTATGCACTTATATACCATCTATAAGATCTTGTTGTTAAGTCCCCTAGAAGATATTGTGTGTTAAAAACTCACATACTTGTCCAAATATAGTTAGATCCCCTATTCTTGCTCAACTCATAAGCAACATTTTTGTGACTTTGCTTGTTAACTTATATGTAGGTGGAGACAACATTGGCACTTGGGGCAACGCCGCGACAACTAACCATCCAACAAGTAAAAAGGTTTATAATTTTAGCTTTATTTCTAATTCTGGATAATGCAAAATATTTATGTAAAAATATTCAGTGCAGCTGTTATGTACTTATTGTAACAAACATATTGTAAATGTAGTTTCTATCATTTGATCACTTTAAATGTTTCTGAAACTTTAATCTAGTAAAACTACATACTAAAAATTTTGAACAAACTTGGGTGCAGATAATATGTACAAATTTCAATATGTGCAGGAAATATGCACACACTCAATCTGTGAAGAAAATATGTACAAATCCAATCTTCCAAAAATAATAATAATATGAACACGCTCAAGTGCCAGAAAAATATGCACATATACAAACATTAGCAACTCTAACTACAAATTCTTCTTGTCATAGAACTACAGATGAAGAATTTCTCCAACTTAAAAAATATGTAGAAATTCAAATTTTGTAGGAAATATTCACACATTCTATTAGTGTAGTTGCAGAATAACCTACAACTACACCCTCAATAGAATTAGTAAAAACTCAAGAAGTTCTTGATGGTGAATGATAACTTTCTTATTAATTCTCTTAGTTGACTACATAGAATTATCAAAATGGAACTAGAATAGTTACAACTTTTTCTATTCTCTTTCCTAAGATAATTTCTTACACTCATTAAAAGAACCTCTCGAATTTTACATTTGAACTCCTATTTATAGTAAAACTTATGCAGCTATATATGAATTGCGAAGTATCGCAATTCATCCTCGCAAAACTTCATATTTCTCCGCGCTACTTCTATCATCGTATCATTTTATAACTCTTTTCTCCTTTATCTATTACGATACTCGTGAACTATTATCTTGCGATATTCAGTACCTACATCTTGCCTCTTCTCATGTCAATTCTACGAAGAAGAAATGATCGTGAGAACATAACCGTTACTTAGTCTTTTAGAATTTGTACACGTCTTTTGTAACCGTCTTTTTCTAGTTATTCCCTTATATAACTCCTTTATATTCTCTTCCTTTTCTTCTTCTTACTTCTGCAATTTTATCTTCTGTTCATACTCTCCATTACTGCTTTCTCTGCAATTTTTTCTTCTATTATATCTTCATGAGTTCTCCAAGGTAATTTCCTTCTATCTCCGCGCATTTCATTTGTTCTCCTCTTTAATTTCTGTATAATTTGTTATCTGATTTTGGTTTATTTCAGCAAAATAACTCCTCAGATGAAACCTCAACTAAAAAATTCAAGCCCTAATCCACGAAAAAGAAAATCTGAGAATCAAAAGGTAGTTAAAATACTTTGCCTTCTTTCCTGAACAATATATTGTTGCCTCAGTTTTTAATATACATTTTGATTCGCAGGTTGGCGAAAAACCAAATCCCGGTAAGAGATCTCGAATAACTAAACCCACACCATTAATTCCGATTGATGATTTCCTTCCTGAAGTTGATAAGGAATTTTCCTCTCCTCCTCGTGAAAATGCTTCTTCACACACTCCTGCCTCTACTCCATTACCTACCTTTCAATCTCCCATCAGTGTCAATTTATCAACACTTCTTCAAGATCAACCCTCGCAAAATATTTCTTCAACTTCTCCTCTTGATAAACAACCCTCGCAAAATATTTCTTCAACTTCTTCTCTTGAAAAACCTATCTTGTCCCCAAATCCTTTGAGTGCTATTTCTCCAAACAATTTGCAGCTTGCTCTTATTCCTTCAAATTCTTCTCCTCTTCCTCAGGAAATTCGAGATGGAATTTATTCAACTTTCCGAATGTTATCTGAGGTTTTGACCAATACTGCGAAGTCTACTAATGTTCGTTCGCAATATGAGTTTTGCGAAGTGCTAAATAATTTCGTCAATCCAGACATTTCTTCTTCACGTCAATCCTTGGAAAAGGAAATTGAATTGCTTCGCCAATCTTTGAAATCTTCTCAAGCAGAATGCGAGGATCTCCGTAAAGAAAATTATCATCTTCAAAATGATTCTCTCGATCATAGCGATTCTTCACAAAAGAAATGATGAATTGAAAGGTATGATTACTATCTTCATATTTTCCCTTTTATTTACTTATATTCTTCATATGCTTGAAACATCCATTAAAACCCATTCCCTTTATAGAATCCATCCAGAAATGTAGAATATTGGTACTTCACCATGAATCAGATGCAACAGAGTATCGAACCAAGCATGAAAGCCTCTCAAACCAATTCTCCCATTTATCTAATCTTTACTCGTGTGCTCTTGACAACTCTGACGCTCTTTTTCAAGAGAATACTCAACTAATATATGATCGAAATTTTTTGAATGATGACATATCTCAACTTTTTTCTTTCTTAACTAAAGCTAATTTGAGAATAGAAACCTTATTAGAAGAGAACAAAACCTTATCAGAAGAGAAATGTTCGTTTTTGAATACAATGATTGTTTCTTCGCAAGAATTAAAGACTCTTCAGAATAAATGTTTCGATCAAGAAAATCTTCTTTCTTTGTTGAAAGGTGAACTTGAGGAATTAAAGAAGTCTTCAGATGCTGAAAGAAATTCTTTTGTTATTGAGAAGAATTCCCTTATTAATAAGAACATAGTCTTGAGTGCTAAGAAGAATCAACTTGAAGAATATTATTCGTCATTAAAAAGTCTTAATGCTAAACTTGCGAAGGATAAAAATTTTCTTCTTTTTAAAGATCAAAAGCTTTAATCTCGACTTAAAGGATTAGTTGGTGATGGTTTTGATAATGCGATGAATCAGATGAATAACTGTTGTCTATCTTTAGCTCAATCTCTTACTTCGCAAAGAGAAGGTAGTCATTAAAATTTGACTGCCTCTGGTATATCTTTAAATTTCGTTATACTCGCAAATTTTATCCTTTGAATTTTGTTTTATTCGCAGAATCTGATAACAACCTTCGTAATGCGAAAGCTGGATTAGAAGCCTCCTATTCCGAGCTTCGTAAGAAAAATGCTTTGATTTCTACCTGCTTAATCAACTCTCGTGACCGTGCTACTCGGAGATTCAACTATCTTGCTTATTCCAAAGATATCGAAGATACCAACCATCAAAAAGCTATACTTCGTGAAAGTCATCTGAAAGCTCAAGTCTTTACGAATAACATTCTCTTATCAAGAGCCTTGCCTCCTATGAAAATTACTCCTCTGAAAATATCTGACGATGAAGTTGCTCGTGAGCCTGATAGTGATTTCGATTATGAGAGTGATGATGAAGATCTTGATGACGAGAAAGAATCTATTCCTCAAGGAGATGTTCCTGTTGCATATTCTTCAAAGGATGATATCTCGCAAAAGTCGAAAGCTGCTAATGACCCTACTCATCTTAAAGATCCAAAGACACAGTGTTGATGAAGCATGATAACATTCTTTTTTCAATTTATCATTGACTCTCCTGTCCTCCTTTCTTTTGAATTCCTTCCCTTAGTTACTGTTGGTTTTCTTTTGCGAACAATTCTGTTTTTTAAGAAGTACATCTGATATTTTGCGAAGATGATTTAACCTTTCTTAAGAAGTATATCTGATATTTTGCGAAGATAATTTAACCTTTCTTTAATTAAATGTTTTCCTTATTTTCCCCATTTGATCATATGAAGAGAAATAATATATAACTCACAGATAAAGCTTAGTATATCCTTTTCCCCCTATTATTTCTCTTTAAATGATTAAACATTGTTGGAAGTATTAGAATATCTGCCTCAATTTATCTTACGAAGTTTCAACTTGTTACGATTGTAAATAAGAAATCCTCCCTTTTAAGTATAAGAAATAAAATATATGAAATATCCTTAATAAGTATACTACATATACAATACCTTTGAAGAAGTATTAGAAGTACTAAATCCGTCAAATGAAGAAATATAAGAAGTATTAGAAGTACTCGATCCACCAAATGAAGAGATATAAGAAGTATTAGAAGTACTCAATTCACCAAATGAAGAGATATAAGAAGTATTCAATCTGTGAATAATTACGTAACATATGACGAAGTATAATGATTACTTAACCTTCACCAAATGAAATATCCGTTGAAGAAGTATAATAAATATGAGATATTCTTGAAGAATTATAAGAAGTATTCAACTTTTGGAGAAATATTCAATATATGGAGAAGTATAAGAAGTATGTAATTCTCGTAAAATTTTACGAATATGAACTTATCTGTATTTGATTGCTATCAAAATCGCATCCTTTGTTAAGTCTTCGTTAAAATTCTTCAATGATGTTGTCTTCTTCGATAGGACTTCTTGTAAAAATTCTTCAATGATATTGACAGAGCTGTCTTCTCTTCAAAACTTCTTGATGTATATTCTTGTAAAATTTCTTCAATGATATTGATGTAATGAATTTCATTAATTTCTGTGGTCTTATCATGCCTTCCTAAGTAAAGGTCTTATTTTGCCACCTTTTTTGTAGTAAATATTTGTATTTGCGATAATATGACAAGCCTGAACATTCTTGCGAACATACAACCTCGTGACATTATCGTCTTGCGATGAAATCGCAGGACGTTTTTACACTTTCATGTAATAACCCATTGATCTCATCTTAACTTTTTTGTTTCATTCTGCGAGTTCTTTTTGTATGTTTTCCTTCTCTCTCTTTTTTTTTTTTTTTTTTAGAATGCTCGTAGAACTTTATTTATTGCACAAATATGACAAGCCTTTATGTTTTCGCAAACAAGAAGCCTCGTGACATTTGCGTCTTATAACACGTATCAGCTCCCTAATGGAGGGTGCTTCCCTTTATCTTCCCCCTGGTTGCACCTTCAAGGAAGCGTACATCGACCATACAAGGTTAGCTATTCCCATCCGGTTCTGCCAACAACCAGCTTTTGATCGCAACCTCTTATCCTTTTTTCCTATAGGGCTTATAGTTACGAGGTTGCACCCTATGGGGTATCTTTGGGCCAAGTGCATCATTTGCCAAGACTTGTCAAAAATGGCAGATGTGGTTCAACCTCACCCGACACTCTTGACTCAACCGTGTACCTCGGCGCCTTGATCGTTTTCTGCACTTATTGGGAAAGACAGTATGCCTTAGTCGCCCAACCTAAATCCTCTTACACCGCATTTTATATTGCGTAATGTCGCTAGATTAGGTGAGAATCCAAGGTGTCTAACCCGGATAGGTACCCCATTATTGGGTTGTACCCCTAAAATTTTACCATGTACTAAGGGTCCTTGGTGGTGTTACGGTTACCCTTAGCCACGTTTATAGGTACCCCCTTAAATGACGTACTTTAGGACTTTGCCTCTTACGAAATATAGCTTCGCGAACTAGGGTGTACGCCACAAAGGTTTGCCTGTATAAAATTTTCTGCAGCTATCTTTCTTTTTTGGAGGCTGATCACAGATTGCGGTCTTTTATTCACAAATTAATGAAAGTTTAATCGCAATATAAATTTTGAAACTCGTAACTTTTCCCAATTTCCTGCGAACAAACAATATTCGTAAAAAAATTCATGAGTTTTATGGATAATACCTTTTCAAATATAGTCTGTTCCAAGGTCTACCAAGCCTCAAACCCATGTCTCTCCCTTCTGGATCCATCAGCCGATAAGCTCCGCTTCCTACAACTTCTTTAATAACATATGGTCCATCCCATTTTGGTGCTAATTTTCCTCCATTTTCTTTTTGATATCGAGGTGTTTCTCTCATGACCAAATCACCTGGTTTATATTCACGTTCAATGACTCTCTTGTTGTATTCTCGAGCTAATCGTTCCTGATAAATCTTCATATGGTGCAACACCTTTTCTATTTTTTCTTCCAAATCATCCAATTCACTTAATATTACTCCCGCACTTAAATTTCTTTCCCAAGCTTCTTTCTTTGTTGTCGGAATTACAACCTCTCGTGGGTACATCGCTTCTACTCCATATGTTAGACAATAAGGAGACATTCCAGTTGCTTCTCTTCTAGTTGTATTGTATGCCCAAACTGCGCTAGGTACTTGCTCGCACCATCCTTTGAGATGTCCTTCTAATTTCTTTTTGATTGTATCTCGATTGTTTTATTTGTTGCTTCGTCATTCATTAGCTTGTGGATATAACGGGGTTGACTTCCCACATTTTATCCTAAAATCACCGAGTAACATCTCTATGTTCTCGCCCTCAAATTGTTTTCCATTATCGATACTAGTTGTGCTGGAACCCCGTACCTGCAAATGAGGTTCTCAAATATGAATGTAAAAACATCTTTATCACGAATATGTTGTCTCGCTTTTACTTCATGAGTTTCGAAATAATCTGTTGCAACTATCAAGTATCGCCTTTGTCCAGTTCCAGGTATAAATGGTCCAACAATATCCAACCCCCATTTACCAAAAGGCCAGCAGCTTGTTGAAGAAGTTAATGTGGCCCATGGTGCATGAATTCTTTTACCATGTCGTTGAAATTCCTTGCATCTTCATACGAACAATTTTGCGTCTGTATGCATATAAGGCCAGTAATATCCTTGTATCTTTGCTCTATATGCTAGAGATCTTCCCCCACTATGATTTCCAGCTTCTCCTCCATGTAACATCTTCAATATTTTTTCTCCTTCTTCGCGAGTTAAGCACCTGAGAGGTGGTCCATTGACAGATTTTCTATATAAAATTCCTTCTCGCAACTCATAGTTTGTTGCACGACTCTTTAATTTATGTGCTTCTAGTCTGTTCCTGGATATTTCTCCTGTTGCGAGATATGCATGAATTTCTTTTCTCCAATCTGCGATGTTGTTTGATAACTCTATTTCTACTTCCATCGCAACAGCTTCCTCAATTTCTTTCTCTTTGTCCACCGATGGGTGTTGAATTGTCTGTATTTGGATATTTCTTGTATTTGGATTTGTCATCATGCTTGGAATAAATGCAAAAGCATCTCATGAGACGGTTATATTTTCTAGATATATGTCTCCATTTTAATTTTGGTATCTTCGCAGATAATTCCTCAACGAGTTTCTTGTATTTCTTCAAAGAAGATTCATTTGTGGTATATTCCCTTTAATTTGACAAATCACTAACTCGTGAATCACTTGTTATCCTTATACTTTCAAGCTTCTTTTCTATTGCGATCTTTAATGCATGCACTACAGCTTCAGATCTGTTTCATTGTTCGTGGATGAAAATTCTAGTCCGAATGAGAATGTTGTTCTTTCTCCTTCTGAAATCAACACGACTCCAATTCCATTTCCCCACTATTGGATGATCCGTCCACTAGAATTTCCCATCTATCTGGTTCTGTTAACAAGTCTTTTGGATTTCCAAATTCTTCTTCAACATCCATCATTTCCTCTATCGCTTCATCTTCTTCCAAAGGAAATTCTGCCAAAAAATCTGCGACGACTTGTGATTTTTGAGATGACAATACTTCGTATTTTATCTTTTAATGGTTTACTTGTGTATTCCACCTTTCTATTCTTCCTGACCTTTTTGTGTTCTTCAAGATTGATTCAATTGGGACTTTGGTTACCACTTTTATCACATGTGCTTGAAAGTATATTCGTAACTTGAATGATGCATAAACCAGGGCTAAGATTAACTTCTCCATTTTAGAATAATTCTTCTCTACTGCATTAAAGGTTTTACTAATGTAGTAAATGGGCCTTTCTACTCCTGCGTCTGCTCGCAACAGAACTGCACTTAGAGCATATGGAGTTGTTGCGAGGTATACCAATAATTCTTCGTCTCTCTCTGGTTTCTGTAGTATAGATGTATTTGCGAGGTATTCTTTGATTCCTTGAAAAGCTTTTTCACATTCATCAGTCCACTTGAATTTTGCTCCCTTCTTAAGTATGTTGAAAAAATGCTTGCACTTATCTGACATTCGCGAAATAAATCTTCCAAGTGAAGCCAAGAGTCCATTTAGCTTTTGTACTTCTTTTACCGTTGCAGGTGTTGGCATGTCACGAACTTCTTGGACCTTTTCTGGATTATATTGTATTCCCTCCTTTGATACTATGTATCCCAAGAACTTTCCAGATGAAACCCCAATTATACATTTCTCAGGATTTAATTTGATGTTGAACTTTATCATTTGCTCAAATATTTCCTTCAAATCTTGCACATGATCTTTAGCTTCCTTTCTTTTTATCAACATATCATCTACATATACCTCCAAAGTTTTATGTATCCACTTCACGAACACTTTTTCAACCATACGTTGATATGTAGCACCCGCATTCCGCAAACCAAATGGCATCTTCACATAACAATACAAACCCCTTGGAGCAAAAAAGTCAGTATGTTCTTGATCTTCTTCTGCGAGTGATATTTGATTATACCCTTTATATCCATCAAGTGAAGTGACTCTATCATGACCTTCAGCTGATTCCACCATTTGTGGTATATCTGTTAACAAGAACACTTTTTCAACCATACGTTGATATGTAGCACCCGCATTCCGCAAACCAAATGGCATCTTCACATAACAATACAAACCCCTTGGAGCAAAAAAGGCAGTATGTTCTTGATCTTCTTCTCATGAGTGATATTTGATTATACCCTTTATATCCATCAAGTGAAGTGACTCTATCATGACCTGCAATGATTCCACCATTTGTGGTATATCCGGTAATGGAAAACTTTCTTTGGGACATGCCTTGTTTAGATCAAGAAATCTATGCAAATTCTTATTCCTTTATTCTTTTTCTAACAATGACCATATTCGCAATCCATTCTGGATATTTTGCTTCCTTATGATCCCCGCATCCAACATCTTTTGTAATTCTTCTTCTATCTCGTACATGATAATTTTGTGATATCTTCCTTATTCTTTGTTTGAATGGTCTTACATTTTTATCTATGTTCAATCTATGACACGCCACTGATGGATCAATTCCTGGTATCTCATCTACACTTCCTGCGAAGATATCTTTATATTCTCGCAAAAGATCAATAGTTCTTTTTTCTTCTTCTTCATCCATCTTAGTTCCAATTCGCAAGAATAAAGGCTCCTCTTTACTTCCAATATTTATTTCTTTAGTTGGTTCAGCTGCAACATAGCTTGGACTTTGCTCCCCCATAGGTGTTAGTTCTTTGATTATTTTTGCTGGTTCCCCTTCTTTTTCTGGAATCTCATTTGGTATACCTCTCCCTTCCTTTGCTCTTATTGTATACACTCGAAATTCTTCTTCCTTTTTTGTTTCCTTCGCGAGTTTCCTACGAAGATGTTTCTTTCTTGCTCTTCCTCCGCATTGCGTTACTTCAATTTGATAACAAAATTTTGCACTATCAAGATCTCCTTTTATTTCTTGTATTCCATTTGGTGTAGGAAATTTGATTCTCTGATGTAATGTTGAAGCAACAGCTTTGATCGCATGAATCCACGGCCTTCCTATCAGCATGTTATATGGAGATTCCATATCTATCACACACAAGATTACATGTGTTTCGATTTCTCCTAGTAATATTCGCAGCACGATTTCCCCTTTAGATTTTGTTGTAGATTTTCCTAATCCATGAATAAGACATTTTGAATTTGTGATTTCTTCATCTTTAATTCCCATCCCCTTAAGTGCATGATAGAATATGATATTAACAGAACTCCCTGTATCAACCAAAATTTGGTTTAATTTCCATTTTTCTACAAATTTTCTTATCTTCTAGCATGATCGGAATTGTGATCACCAATGGTGAAGTGTGGTTCAAGTCTTCATTTGGAATTTCTGCTGCTGAAAATGTGATTTTCCTCTTTTCCCATTCTTCTAAAGTTGTTATCTTTTCTTACTCCATGATCTTTCTTCCTCTACAATCTAGCTTGTATATTTTTCCCTTCATATTACTATGAAATTCATCAATCATTGTCTTTGTGATCATATTACATTCTTCTTTTTTGCAATCTCCATCTACTGACTTCATTTGATCTTCAAATTTTCCACAATTCCCTCAAATTTAGGCTACCACAATTCTCAAGTCCCTGTTTCTAGCGCCAATTATGTAGTTGCAGAATAACCTACAACTACACCCTCAATAGAATTAGTAAAAACTCAAGAAGTTCTTGATGGTGAATGATAACATTCTTATTAATTATCTTAGTTGATTACATAGAATTATCAAAATGGAACTAGAATAGTTACAACTTTTTATATTCTCTTTCCTAAGATAATTTCTTACATTCATTAAAAGAACCTCTCGAATTTTACATTTGAACTCCTATTTATAGTAAAACTTATGCAGTTGTATATGAATTGCGAAGTATCGCAATTCATCCTCGCAAAACTTCATATTTCTCCGCGCTACTTCTATCATCGTATCATTTTATAACTCTTTTCTCCTTTATCTATTACGATACTCGTTAACTATTATCTTGCGATATTCAGTACCTACAATTAGGGAAACAGAGGACTGTGATAAAAAAAGAAGAAGATCAACAAAGTAGTTTATGATACAATCTTATTGGGATGATGAATCTCTATGGTGGATCTTCGACCTTAGCAACTGCTTTATTCTAGTTCAATACATCATAAATAGAGAGACGCTTGGCATCCACGAACTTCTTCCTTATATATTCCATTTTAGTCTCATTTGCATTGGATGTTGTTTCCTTGGGACTTGCTGAGTTCCATGTTCACTTCTTGCGATGTTTCAAAGACTTCATAGATATCCTTGGAGTCCCGTGTTTCTTTATTATTAGTCCTTACCAGTGCAATGATATTGGGAGAACGTAGTCCAGAATCCATTCACTTTGTCAACTCTTCTTCCAATAGTTTTTTTACTCTTGTCCCGCTAATTGTCCTAGTAGAACCCTGTCTCAACTCAAATTCGAACTGCAACAAAATTATCAAACTAAATCAGTTGCAAGATATTCAAGTTTTGCAAAAACTCATACTACATAACTAATCAATTTTTGAACCACCTTATTAATCATAAAAGTAAACAAAGAACCTAAATATAAATCTCACTAAAAAAACTAACAAAATCGTCCTCACGTAGACAGCTACGGAAAGAAGCAGTATCAGATTCATATAAAAAATGTACATTTCATGATTCATAATATTACATCTGTCTTTCAGCATAAAAAATGTATGGCCTAGAATACCAACCATCATATAAATCTGTTGCATAGAAATATCTTCGTATTTACATATATTAGTGTGGATAATACCTGCACGCAAAAACGTGAGTGTAGATACTACCTGCTCATATGTACATATAAATTTCTGAAACTAAAAATCCATCCTTCTTCAAGATCGTTTGCTGTCGAAAAGTTGTATACAAAATTATTATCTTCTTTGGCATCTTGATTCCAAAGGCAAAAAGAAAGTCTCTGTAGAAAACATCCAAATAAATTTATGTATAAAAACATTGTAAATAATTTTGCACACAAATTTTAGTATGTTATGTCATACTTGTAAACTCTTCGTTTCGGATTGATACATGAGTTTGTAAGTGAATTGAACTATTCAAATAATTAAATGTGCACTTTCATGTTTTTATCCAAATGCCAATGGTAAGCATGCACAAACAGAACCCACCTAAAATCTATAACAAGACTGTACATAATACCTGCACACAAAAATGTTAGTGTGGATAATACCTGCACACAAAAACTAAAAATCTATAATAAGACTGTACATTACCACCAGTACTTATCAATACTACATAGCGAGCTTTTCCCCGTCGTCCAGTACTGTTTTTAAGAGCTTTATGCGAAGGGCGTATTCACACATCCTTGTATGAAAATAAATGATGCAAATTTCAGTCTCATATTGTATAATCTGGTAGAGATTCAAAATAAAGCTTCATATTACATGAATCTAGAATATAACAAGGTTTTAATGATGAATCAAGATGCAAAAAATGTGTACATTTTCGGTACACCTCCAGGTATGTGCAGAGAACAAAGGAAATAAACAAAAATTATATTTGTGCAGGATATATACACAACCTAAATCTGTGAAGGAAATGTGCAATCTAAACAATGAAATCATATCATCAAACTAGATTTTTAAGGTATATATACAAGGGAACTGCGTATGTCTTTCATTTTTAATGTTAAACTAACTTGATCCTGTGCATAAAATATGCATAGTTCAGTTTGCATCATTTAGTACATGTTATTTCATTGCATCCAAACTACGAAAGTAATATACAACATTTTTAAGGTATGTGCAGGGGAACTGCACATATTTATCATTTTTAAGGCTAACCACATCATTTAGCTAATGTGGGTGAATCATAAAAAACTTTATGTGAAGTGCATATTCACACATCCTTGTATGAAAATCAATGATGCAAATTTCAGTTTCATGTTGTATAAATCTGGTAGAGATTCAAAATAAAGCTTCATATTACATGAATCTAGAATATAACAAGGTTTTAATGATGAATCAAGATGCAAAAAATGTGTACATTTTCGTATGTAATTTTAATTAGCCATATAAATAAAACAAAAAAAATTACCTCTTCAACTGCTCTTTCTCTAGAATTTTAGATAACCTCAGCGCCTTGATTTCAACTTGTGCATCAGTTAATTCCCGATGCTTATCTAAAATATAAAGAACAAAATCAAACAAAATCAGGTCAAACCATGAACAAATCTAAGATACAAAAACGAACATATCAAATCACATTAATCATCTCTAACTTCATTTTCTAAATGATTAATCTCAACTTTCACTGGATCCGAACCATGTAATAAATTTATAAACTCATCCGCATCTTATAGATGACCTTATTCTTAAACTTTATTCCGTGCAGATGTTATTCACACATTTGTTTCTCTGAATTTCTTACACATATCAACATGAAACCTACACTCATACATATGAGCTTAAACATATATATCTGCACGAAAAGTACCAATAAAACAACAAGTACATATTAACTAAAATTCATTGTGTGAAGACATCATTCATGCAATTTTCTGGTACAGACACTATTCACACAAATATTTTTCTGCGGAAATATAGATAGATCAGCATGAAAGCTAGGAGCATAAACATAGAGACAAATATGTCTATTTGTAGTTCTCTCAACGTCAATATTGAAGTACGCCCAGCAAACCAAATCTATAGGTTAGGTCGAGACACATTTAGGCTCACCACTTGCAGAGACATTCCACCTGGATTGTCAAAAAGGTCAAAGTAGCACAGATAAAATTAATAAAATTATAAAAGAGAAACCGATGGATCAATCACAAACCTGATAGATATGTCCTGGTTCAGCATAAACATACATACAATTTCATCTTAAACATGCAGACAAATTCAGCTTAAACATATGAGCTTTAACATATCAACATGAAACCTAACACTAATACACATGAGCTTGAGCATATGAATTTGAACAACAAGTACAAATTAACCAAAATTCATTGTGTGAAGACATTATTCACACCAGTTTTTGGTGCAGATACTATTCACACATATATTTTTGCGAAAATATAGACATATCAACATGAAACCTAGTAGCATATACATAGAGACAAATTCAGCTAAAACATATGAGCTTTAAAATATCAAAATGAAACCTAACACTAATAAACATGAGCTTAAGCTTATGAATCTGTTAAAATTTATTCTGTGAAGCCATTATTCACACAATGTTTTGGTGCAGATACCATTCACACAAGTATTTTTCTGCGGAAATGTAGACATATCAATATGAAACCTAGTAGCATATACATAGAGACAGATTCAGCTTTAAACATGCAGACAAATTCAGCTTAAAAATATGAGCTTTAACATATGAACATGAAACTTAACACTAATACACACGAGCTTAAGCATATGTATCTGCACTACAAGTACAAATTTCTGTATAGATATTATTCACACAATGTATACGTGCAGATACCATCCACACAAATATTTTTTTGCTGAAAAATATACCTATCAACATGAAATCTAGTAGCATATAAATAAAGACAAAATCATCTTAAACATGCAGAAAAATTCATCTTAAACATGTCAACATCAAACCTAACAGTAATACACATGAGCCTAGGCATATGAATCTGCACAACAAGTACCAATTAAATAACAAGTACAAATTGACTAAAATTTATCTTGTGAAGGGATTATCCACACCATTTTCTGGTGCAGATACGATTCACATAAATATTTTTTCCTGCAGAAATATAGACATGTCAACATTATTCATATTGTTTTTTACCTCTTGAATCTTTTGTATTGTCTTGGATCACTTGCTTGTAACTTTCTCCAATGATGTTATACTTTTTCCATCTTTCAAAGTGACGTCTTTAACAATCCTTCCTGAAATCTAAAGTAAGCATCATGTACATAATACATGCACACAAAAATGTAAGTGTAAATAATACCTGCACTCATATGAACATACAAATTTCTGAAACCAAAAATCCATCTTTCTTCAAGCTCTGTTGTTGTCTGAAACATGTACACAAAATCATTTTCTTCTTTGGTATATTGATTCTAAAGGCAAAAGAAAAATCTTTGCAGAAAACATCCAAGTAAATTCATATATGAAAACACTGTACATTATATCTGCACACAAAAATGTCAGCGTGGATAATACTTGCACTCATATTACATATGATAAATCTCTGCCAAAAATACTTTTCCAATTTTAACTCATAAAAATCAATGTGAATAATACCTGCACAAAAGGATATCAATACCTACACTCATATAAACGTACAAATTCTTCAAACCATAAAACTAAGGATGATGATTTTCTCCAATTTAGAATTGTTCCTCATATGCGTTCTCTGGATGCAGCTTTTTATGAGTATAAACTGTATAACAGAGTTAATGGGATTTACCAATTAAATGTAAATGAGTTTATTTCTTCAGTTGATTTTATTTAAAAATAAAATCATGATACTAAAGGTAAGATAGTTTTAGCATCAGTTATCCTATACATGATACAAAACATAGAAAAACTTCATGTGCAGGGCATATTCACACATTTTTGTATGAAAATAGAGATGCAAAATTCATGTGCATAAAAGATCCTCGACTTCAAAATGTGCGAAAAATATACACAACTGGAAACCGTGGAGGAAATACTCACAACTAGAATATATGTAGGAAATATTCACAATCATTATTCTTTGCAGCACATGAACAATCATCCATCACTCGATCTGTGGAGAAAATATGCACGACTCGATTTTGTGGAGAAAATATGCACGAAATCTAGTATAAGAACCTTAAAAAGAAAAGAAAACAAAATCATTTAGTACCTTATTCTTCATAGGCTTCCATTTCTGTGTAGGTTATATTCACAAACACCTATTATGCAGGATATATTCACACATTTGATTTTTGCTGAAAAATACCTAAAATTTAGTTTTCATGCGGGAAGAATCAACAAGAAGAGAAAACAAAAGCTTTTATACCTTCTTCTTCTTCATCTGCTTCCATTTTTTTGCTCTTATATCTCTTAGATTTCTTCTTATTTAATGCTTCTAGCTACAAAAAGAAATACAAATTTTAGTCCTTGTAGAAGATATCCACAAATACAATGAGTTGTGTACAAATCAAAAGATCTTATACCGTTTATTGCTTTTTTTTTACTTGATCCTCGATTTGTTCTTCATCTGATTCTCTATTTTCTGAATCAGATTCAATTTCGACTTCAATTTCTTTGCTAATCATTTTATTTTCTAGGATTTTTCTTTCCCATTTAGATTACCACACTAGAATCAGAAGAAGATGATGACGATGATTAGTGTACGATGAAGAATTAGTTGACGACGAAGAAGATGGTGAAGATTTGCAGCAGCAGAAATGAAAGAGTTAATGAATGATTTTTGTATTCAACATGTAGATGAGTTTCCTTATTCAATTGCTTCATATTGAAACTAGAGATCAAATTGTTCTTCACTGAGATCTGATTTTTCTCTAATTTTTTCTCACAAACCCTAATTAAATTGTTTTTGATGATGACGAATAAATGAAATCGATTAAGAGAACAAGTTACTAAGATTAATGGTTTAAAATCATAAACAACGACGATGATGAAGAACAGATTACACAAGAACTGTGAATCAATTTTTTTTTTTCGATTTTGAATTTTTTTAGGTGAGATTCTGTGTGAGAGAGAAAGAGGTGGAGAGAGAAATGCAAGACCGTGAATTGAAAATGAAAGTGCTAGCTGTTTGTTTTCTTTCTTTTATGTGAGGTTATTTTCGTAATCCTACTATCTATAATATGCTAGGGCTATTGGAATAATTTGCAAATTTTATTAAATAACCCTGGGGTCATATTTGCACACCCAATAGTTTATAGGGTTATTAGAATAAATTTCTCTAACAAGATATTATGTATGGTAAATAGTATTCGCGTACCTCCACGTCATTTATATAACATCAAAACTATTTTGTACGGAATGCAAGTTCATGCTATTAATATTTCCATGGTATTTACAAAGATTGCATGGACACGTTCCCAAAATATTTTGTTTCCTTCCCCAACATTAACAACTCCATGAAAGGCTATGCAATGGACCGTTTTGTAAGTGCAATAGGAAATTACACAAAAATGGACGGCCAATTAAATACAAAATTAGTATAGAAATAATAAAAGGTCAAACAAACATTTTAACCGGAGCCACATACTGAATATCCGTTTAATTAGTAGATTTAGATTTTTTTTTTTTTTTTTTTTACTCGGTCAATAATATTAAAAAACGAAAAAACTGTACAGGGAATAAGCCTTACTAATGCATAGCCGTGAGGCCATCAAAAGTAGAAGACTTATGTGAAGCGATAATAAACCTCTCCAGGCCACTCATAAATTTTTGTGGACACTGGTCTACCCTCATAAAACTCAAAGGTATCCTCGGCCAACAAACATGCTTGTTTGGCCGAGGCATCAGCTGAGAAATTAACCTCTCTATAGATATGCACATATCTAATATTATCATAGAAAGAACTTGACATTCTCCATTTTGGCATCAGCTGCCAAGGAAGCTGTCCCTCTTGAAAAGCTTGTATGCAACTCTTAGAATCCGAACGAACACAAAGATGCTTGATATTCCATCTTCTAGCACACATCGCGCCATAAATAATTGCACAAACTTCAGCGTAATAGTTGGTTTTCCAACCAAGGCCTACCAACAAACTGCCCAAAACCTCCGCGCCTGCACCACGAAAGGTGACGCCACAACCAGCCTGCCCCGGGTTTCCCAGCGAAGCGCCATCACAACAAATCATTATCTCGCCCTGGTTTGGAGGCCACCAAACAACCTCCAAAGGAGTAGAAATCCGGGAAGCCCTATGTGCCACTTTGAAGTAGTTCAAAATCCGCAAGTCATCTTCTTTGTTGTACATATAGCCCTTCATGCAGATCGAATTGTCATGAATTAATTGGTAAACTCGGCCTTTGAAATCAAGCCAATTCACCTTCGCCTCATCAAAATATATTTTATTCCTCAACTTCCAAAGTTCCGTTGCAATTGCAAGATGAGCAACAAGCCACAAATCCTTAATCATCTTACTACGACCCTTTGCAACCTTATAAGAATCAACGAGATCCTCCATTGGTTGCATATTAAAGATGCCCGCTGCCCAGGCCCAAATACGTATTGAAAACCTACACTGCCAAGTAATATGACGCATAGACTCGCCATCCCTCCTACAAATGCGACAAATAGTAGGCATAGACCTCTTCGTTTGCTTGATTACATTATCCTCCGTAGCACAACACTGATTAGCCCACAGCTTCCAATATTGTACACTCAAAGTTGGGTGCACAATATTACGAGTAAATAGAACAGCATGTGGCTCAATTGCCGCACGAACTCGAATGGCCTCCTTGGCCGATTTGACCAAAAAGACACCTTTTTTATCCAAATACCATATCTTGTAATCATCCCCCCACAGCAATGACTGGAAAGTTATCCACGTCAATATTGCAACGGATCATCAAATCTCTCGTGACCTGCGTGATTGACCAAGCACCATCCACAATTATATCACTCACCATTGATTTAAACTCATTCCGGCCTGTATAAGAGATTCCAAGCCTCTTTGCAATCGAAAAATCACCACACCAATTATCAAAGAATAAGGAAGTATTATCACTATTGCCTATAATTGAACGTGTATGCTTTTGAACAAAGTTGTAAACCAAACGCACTCCTGGAAAAACCGAAGAACCCAACTTGTAGTCAATTAAGTTACCATTCATCTTAAAGAACTTCGCTCGTAGGAATCTTGCCCAAGTCTTGTTTGAGTCACGAATAGAAATCCATAACTTCATGAGCATAGCTCTATTAACATCATTCAACTTTTTCAAACCTAGGCCACCCTCACGCTTTGGACAGCACAGAGTATCATATTTGACCGTGAAATACTTACGTTTTTCCGCATCACCAGACCATAGAAAATTTCTAATGGCCTTCTCCGCTTGCTTAATCATATTACACGGCCATTTATAAACATCCATTGAATGTATGACATAGCTAGAAATAACAGATTTTATAAGAACCAACCTAGCTTGAAAAGATAAGAGATTACCTTTCCAACCAGCAAGCTTGTCCATAATATTTTCCACCACTTTACGGACATGAGCATGACGAACAATGCCCGGCTTCAGTTGAACTCCTAAATACTTGTCCGGAAAAGAAGCTCTCTCCATGCCCAAGTAATTTTTAATTGCCACCGCTCGAGATCTTCTATCACCACCAAAATAGAATTTTCTTTTGGCATAGATAACACTTTGGCCTGAAGCCAATTGATACATAACTAGCATCTCCTTCAAGCTGCTTAAACTTTGCAAATTACCCTTACAGAAAATAAGAATATCATACGCAAAGAGCAAATGCGTAGGGGCCACATTCTTCTTGCAAAACATAGGTTGCATTCTTTTCGAATCAAACAATTTTGTAATGTTATGACTCAAAACATCCTCAATAAGAACAAAAATCAAAGGAGAAATAGGATCACCTTGTCTCAATCCTCTTGTAATGCTAAAGAAACCTTCCGGGCTACCATTAATCATGACCGAAATCCGGGAAGATTGAAGAATACTGAGAACCCAATTGCACCAATCCTCCGAGAAACCATATTGCCGAAAAACTTCAAGAATAAAGTCCCAACTAACCGTGTCAAAAGCCTGAGCAATGTCAAGCTTTAAACCCACGTTGCCATGCTTCCTTTTAATGCTCAACTCATTGATCATCTCCAACGCCAAAGCTATATTTTCATGAATATTGCGACCCTTCATGAAGGCCACCTGTTCTTCAGAAATCAACTTGTTTAGAACCGTACCCAATCTGGTAGCCATAATCTTCGTAATGATTTTGAAGAAAAAATTGCTTAACCCAATCGGCCTATAATCCTTAATAGCATCAGATTTTCCATTCTTAGGGATCAAAACAATGAAACTAGAATTAATGCCATTAGGAATTTTGCGCATAGTCCAACAGTTAGTAATGGCCTTAAAAAGATCTCCCGAAATAATGCTCCAACACTGTCTATAGAAGGAACCTGTAAAACCGTCTGGGCCAGGTGCAGAATCCGCGCCTAAATCAAAAACAGCTTCCTTAACTTCATCAATAGTTGGAACCGCATCCATATATCTCCTCTCTTCCTCAGTAATGCACTCATGTTGAATATCAAACAGCTTCGGATCTATTGTAACCCCGCCACCATTGAACTTGTCACGGTAATGATTGACAATAAAATCATTAATATCATCCTGCAAAAACAAAGTAGAGTTAGATAAAACTTTAATCTCCGAGATTGTGTTCTGACTCCTCCTCATGCGAATGCTATTGTGGAAAAAATGCGTGTTCTGATCACCATCTTCCAACCAATTGACTCTCGCCTTCAGTTTTAGCATGGTATCCAGGTTATTCCGCACATCATCAACAGCCCTCTTGGCCTCCGCCAGCTTAATAAATTGGGCCTCATCACGAGGCTCATAGTCAAGAAGATCCGACTCAGTCTCCAAAGTGGCCTCAGCTTTCTTCAACCGAAATTTAATATCTCCAAAAACCTCTAAATTCCAAGTTTTCAAGGCTTCCTTCAACCTCTTCAATTTAGCCATAAAAACAAAAGGAGGCGCCCCAGCTAGATAAGTATTCCAAACCTCCTCAACCAAGCCCATAAACGTAGGATGACTAAGCCACATCTTTTTAAATCTGAAAGGAGCTCTTCGCGGCCTTGGGATGTCAACTGCAAACCCAATAAGAGGAGAGTGATCCGAACAGATTCTAAGAAGCGCCTTGCATCTCCAGTTTGGAAATTTGTCACACCAAGCTTCATTAACAATAGCCCTATCGTGCTTAGAAACAATACGCTTATTACCCTTTCGAGAATTACACCAAGTGTATTTCTTCCCAAGAGAGTCCGCTTCAACCATGCCATTGTCAGAAATCCAATTACGAAATTCATGCATCAAAAAATATATGACGACAATATTAGGGTTTCTGAGTCAAAACATTTAATAATTAAAGCTGAAAGACTCAGCACATTTCATTGAATTCAGAATTCATCTCTGGTGTCAGAATTAACCCAGAATCACATATGATGTTGATCACGTCATATTTAAAGGTCCATAGACATGCAGCTTGTTAGTGTCGAGCAACCTGTTAATTATATCTAGTGTTGTATTCATCGGATGGATTCCTAGAGAAAATATGCTAATTAAAGCCTGATATTTAATTACTCAGATCCTTGGATTTTCTTAGCCGAATTCCATGGAATAGTAATGTATACTTACCTTTCGGGCATTTGGGACACCCCGAGTAAGACCAGAGCAAGAGGCACGAGTGTATCCAGTAATAATGCTCAAAGGAGCATCCATGGAAGAACTAGGATTGGAAGTTTAATCAATGAAGGAAAAGGAAGAGAGATAAATAATAGTCCCTCTGTCCGTTTTTATCTGTCCTAATTTCTACTTTGGTATGTCCGCTTTTAACTGTCCGCTCTGTTTATAGACATACTTTTCCATTAAACTATCAAATATACCCTTTCTTTTTTATAATTATAAAATCATTTTTAATAAAAACTTAATTCAAAATCATAAATGTCATTACCATATATAAGGAAAAAATTCATTCAATATATTTTCATATTAATTGTCATTCCTTTTTTAAATAAAAACATTTATGGGTAGTTACAATATTTCCTAAAACAATATTGTAACATTTATGGGTTTAAATAAAAGTATAGATTTGCTTTTATTTATTTTTACAATATTTCCTAAAACAATAATACTATCCAAATTAGAATTTTTAACATTAATAATTTTAATTTAGGTAATAACATAATATTAAATAGGCTAGTCAAAGGCTAGTCATGACATTTCATATGATTTCCTTAATATCTTGACAAAGTCAAAGCGGACACTTAAAAGGGGACGGAAGGAGTAATAATATAATAAATACAAGAAATCATGTGGGTGGGCCCGCCGGTTTGGTCAGTCCCTTCCCTTATTTCTTTAATATTTTATTATTAAACTCTTATTTTATTATTATTTTAGTGTTTCCTCTTTCAATTAAAATTCATGAAACTTCCATATTTCTCCATGAACCATGTGGTAAGCAAAGAAAGTGGTCCCTCAACCATCATGACTTGTATTTCTACCATCATGAGAAATATTAAAATAACATTATTTTAATATGAAAAGACGAGGGTACCCAAGTATACCTCAAACAACTAAAAATTTTCCACCTATAAGTCCTTTCTCCGAAAGTAATTGTCTATAGACTCAGTCGAGACAATACAACAAATAGGTTCACACTTCGTGTGATCGACTATGGATACGAGATCGAGACAATACAACAACGAAGTATGTTTACTTGATAAAAGCTTCGTACTTAACCAAACACAATAGGATTACTATCAAGTAAATAGGAATTAACGTTTGTGTGATTTACTTTAAATTATAATAACAACAATTATAATTGTGGAAAATAAAAGTAAATGACACGGAAATATTTTGTTAACGAGGAAAACTGCAAATGCAGAAAAACCCCGGGACCTTGTCCAGAATTGATTACTCTCAGGATTAAGCCGTTATACAAAATCAAACCAACTTCGTATAGTTGAGACCAAGCAACTAAACCTATAGTTCACCTAGTTCCGTCTGTATTCCCACTCCTCCGACCTGTAATAAGTCATGTACTTGGAACAATTCCTTTGGTTCGTATTCCAAACAGTAAAGGAACAACAAATCTGTTTGGTATCAACTCTTTTTTTTTTTGCTCGGTTAGTATCAACTCTTTTCAACCAAGTGATGTGAGTTCGACAAAAGACTCTTCTGTTTATCTCAATAAACTTTTTTGTTAGGTTCTTAGATCTATCTTATCAACAACTACGAAGATAATTGTTAAGATTTTGCAATCAATACTTTTAATCACAAAGAATTGTAATGATGCCGATCTACACAACTAATACAATCTATCACAAGGATAAAACCGATTATAGTTGGATCCTCTTTAACCGAAACAAGTATTGTGCACACCAAAGATTATGAACCCAAATCAAAGATCTTCTTTGTCTGTTAACAATGGATTATCACAAGACGTCTTTAGATCTACAAATAATTTAAAGATCCCCGTCGAAACTTCGATCTAGTTTGAGTGAATCTTATATCAGAAGAGAAGATTCTCAAGCATAAACAAACTAGGTACAGTCAAAGTCTAACCACCGTTAGTCAATCAAATAAATCGAAAACAAAAGATAAACTATAATTATATAGTTTCCCACCAATGGTAATAATAGAGCTTCTCAATCCCAAAGAAGTCTTTAAACTGAGCGGACGTAAGAGATTTCTCCTAATTAGGTTACTTTCCTCTCCGAATAGGCGGATCCCCCAGTAACAACACAACTGAGGTAGTTTTGCTTGATCTGAGGATTAGTTTGCTCGAAATGCAAACTTTGATATTTATAGACAAGGAAATATGGACACCAAGGAATTTCCAAAACCGAAAATATTCTCAAGATATGCAATATATTCCAAATTCGGTTTCCATAATTCCTGGAAATGCTTTGTCCAAATAATGACCGACAATCTCATAGAAAATCTCCAACTAGTAAATGCACATTACTAATTTTCAATTTCCAAAAATAAAATTAAAAACCTTAAATAAAATATTCTTAATTTATTTTCAATCTGGAATTTTTCGTTTAACTATTAAGGAATATCCTTGAACAATAAAAGATAAGCATTATTGCACGTGTTCAAAGTATGACGATATCTTAACTTTGTAAGTCCCCTTTCATACTGACAATCTTGAAACGATTGGCCACACTTCCAAACAAGTTTAGAATTGGTTTATCTGACTTTCAAGAACTACGTGATTGATCAAGAACACTCAATCACCAAACATGGGTTTCACGGTTCTACCAAAATAAGTTTCGGTTTTACCTCTGTGTGGGTACTGGATTTAGTCACACTAGCTTTCCAAAAATTCGGTTGACTAGGTACTAGGATCGGTTCCCACATATATATGGTATCTAACTTGTAATTGTTGCACATGTCCATTGGATCGGTTCCCCTTTTCCTAAAAACATGTTTCACATGTCCATAGGATCGGTTCCCCTTTCTGCTAAATTTGTTGCACCTCATACAAGGATCTATTCCCCTTTGTAATAGGTTGCACCTCTTACTAGGATCGGTTCCCCTTTACCCCGAGTCGGTCATACCAATAACACTAAATTGATCATACCATCTCAGGTGATTACTTAAGATAGGTTTAACTAATAAAAGTCATACCAATACAAAATTCAGGCCTTTGTGAATAGTTTTACCAAGAACATAAACAAGTCGTGAGCGGTTATACTAATCACACATATTGTTTTTCAAAAGATATGCAATGAATAACAATACCAATAATGCCTAGCGATTTCCCTTTCGATTCACAAAACAAGTTCATGAATTTACTTCCTTTAAACAAATGTAAAACATTGTTTCCTAGGATAAAATCTTCACCTTATACCCATACATAATCACAATAGCATTTAAACGATTATATCGATGTCCTATATACAAAGTTTAATAGTTAAGCAATAAACCTCGTATTGTATTCCTTAATACTATGTCTAACTAGAGTGTAATCATTCATGCTTCGCAGTTATGTTTTAAATATGCATGACTTGAAAGATACGTTTGGGAATGAAACAATTCAAGTCAAATATCACTAACCTCAAGTGGAAGGATGATGTTGTCGTTGTAGCTCCTTACTTCTTCACTTCTTCAAGTCTTCACAATACATGTAATGTCTCATATCCTAATACTTTCAAGCTAACCTATACGAAGTTGACTCTAGTACACAATCATGCGACTCGTTAAATGAGTTTTGGCTTACTAAAATATGACAACCAAAATTGACATAACGCTTGGTGGGTTCAACCGAGCTATGCTCTAACATAATATTTTAATAATGATCCTTCCTTTACTATTAAGAGTTTCAGTGAAACTCAAAATCTTCATACAAGGATGAAATAATGCTCGATGGACCATCAGAAAGTAGCAAAATTCTCAGGATTGGTCCTCGGAGAGCATGGCGACTCGAGCATGACACCATGGTCGGTCATGGTTGGCCCTTTGGCTTGCAAAAGTCGGTCCCACCTCTTTTGATGATTTTTGACCTAATTAATCATCTAGAGTCCATATTTGGTTCCAACTATTTCCTACGACTGGGAGTGGTCATCCACCTACCATCAGATGGTCCCACAACCACCAAGGGACGGTTTTACACCTCTTGGTCAGTCCTTCCTCTATCCATGATTAGGCTGCACTAACTATTGCTCAGTCAAGTACAATTTTAATAATGATTAAACAATAATTATCATACTTTCACCAACTGCTCTGCAAAGGAGTTTGGTAAATGCTCATCCTAGCATCCATATATTACATGGTCGGTCCATCACTCATAGAGGCAGTCCCTCTCTCATCCATTGGTGGATTCTCAATTTATCATCCATTGATCATAATTAGGGTTTTGAACTGAATGCTCTGTCTAGCATAATTCTGAACATGTTCAAACACTAATAATTTAATGTTGATCTAGCAATCAATATTTTAATTAATTAAATAAATAATATTTGGTTAATATTTTATTTGGTCTTGCTACCAATTATTTATGGATCTAGCAATATTTTCTCTGACTAGCAACACTTGCTCTGACCATAAGTGCTACATCTGTCAAGTACCCTAATTGCTTCAGTTAGCAATGGGTCACGACCAACAAGGTTCAGAACAACCATTTCTGGCAATATTGATCCAACTATCAATATTTAATTGCTCAGAGCAATAGTCCTCTTATTGATTCAGCTGTTCAGTATTCGAGTTGCAGTATTCTGTCTCATCAGACACCTTATGCTCAATCCATAAGTCTCATAGTATACCACGTTCATTCATTATGTTTGACTCGTCAATACTAAGACTTATGTCTAGTAAAGTTAACAACTGACTGATTAAATACACATCTGCCATGCAGACTTCACATTCATGAGACATAAATCATGTCACATAGGGGATATTCACTAGGGTTTTGGTCTGGCGGTCTACAACAAGTGTGTACACCCATGATGAGAAATGTGAGTAAGTCTTGAAAGCAGTTAAAGGAGTTATAAAAGTAGTGGATGGATAATCAACCAAGTATGCACACGATGTGAAACTGGTTTAACCACGGTTTCCCACTCTTTCACTCCACCAGCCGTTACACTTACTAGGATCAATGTGTCTAATGCTCTTGCAATATAAATAAGTTTCTCAATCCATGATTGAACAAGAAGAGCTTATCTCACAACTTAGTCAAACTTATCACAATTCATTGACGTTTCACCAAAACTTGCAGAAGTATACAACACATCCACAATCCTTCGATCATCATTGATCTCACACACTTCTCAGCTTCCTTCCTACATATCGACCCTCATCCCTCTTTGTGACTGAATTGACTCTGGAACGACCATTATCTTGGTTTAGGCTGGAGTCTTACAGATTGATCTCTCGAACTTAAAGCACTCTCGTGCATTGCATCTATTTGCTAAAGGTTTAGGAAATTTTCTCGGTCGAGGAGTCTCCGCACGTACGCTCGAGTCACCACTTTCCTAAAGAACCATTGAATCATTTTTACCCATCAACAACTGGATAGTCAATGGCATAATAATGAAGTGCATTTGGGCGACAACATGAAGTTTCATAGCTAAAGCCAAGGAAATGACGAATGCGAATAGTACATGTTTTGAGAAATATCAAGCTTTAAAAGGAGTTAATTTCACTGCTGAAAAGATATTCGATTCAGATGTTTCAGAAAGTAAATATGTGAAGTTTATTCAAGACCGAAACTGGGGGATTTTGTTTGGGTTTGAAAAAAACTCACCTGATATAATAAGAATCTTCTATGTTAATATTCACAATATTGATCATGAGAATCTTACTTTTAGCACTCTTTTTAGTTATATGTTTCACCAAATCAATAGAGAGATGCTATCAAAGATCATTAAGTATAATGTGAAAGGCAATCACTTGATTACTTGTTTTGAAATTGATCACGTTAACATTTCAAAACGTATCATTAGAAAATATATTGGCTGGAAGAATGCTAACCAAACAAATACCCATCTATTTAAGGGTTTTCGATATACTTGCAATAGCAACCCTTTTTGCTTGCACAAGAGATACTTCACAATGGGACAAGGAATTTGCTAAGTTTGTATACTTTCTTCTGAAGGTGACATGAAAATTGATATATGTGGAATGATTAACAGGAATGTGATGAGTAACTGAAAAATAAGGAGTAGTCTACCTTCTTATTTAGAGAAAATAGACATCGATGTTTTGATTTACTTCAAGAATTGTATAAGGTCTATTTTAAACGAAACTATCATTATTATTTATGAAAAAAATTATTATTTTATAATTTTTGTGTGATAGTTAGCGATTACATAACCTGTGAATGAATGTTTATATTTTTGCTATGTGTATTCGGCTTATGGGATGTCTAATATCGGTTTTTATTAACATTAATATTCGATCTCATATGAATGTAACCCTTATGATTTGTGAGGCTTTTTGATTTAGCGGGATTAAGTTCTAGCCCATGTTGGTAGGCTTTATCAAACGATCATAAGGTGTTCTGATTGAAACTCATATGTGAAAAGTCACAATATGTTGAATCAATTTGTGTTTTCATGAGTTGTGTTTGGCATAACATATGTGTTTTGGGGTTTTAACTTTTACTACTGGTACACATTAGTTAAAACCTTTTCAACCTTTCTCCGGTAAATTATTCCTTTGTTGTTGTTCTTTTGTTCTTGCGAGAGGATAACAACACACTGGTGGAGAGTTCTTACTTGAACTTGCGCTTAATGATATATCTTTCTGGGGAGAGTGGCTGCGGAAATTGAGGTAACTAAATTTGTTAGTTAATCATTTTCCTGTTTAAGAAAAGCCTGTTTATATTGCATATATTTTTCTTTTGATTAACAAAATTTTGGTACAACTGATATGTTCCATTATATTGTGTATGGATGTGTGTGTGATTCAATTGTTTCCAGTTAAGAAAAATTGTGTCAATTTATTTGGCTTATTGTTTGGTATCTTCTTTATTGTTGGGTATAAAGTGTTTTTGCTTAACAAAATTCGGTGCAATTGTGGTGCTATAATGTGTATGTTTGTTTCAATTGCTTCCAGTTAAGAAAATAATTATGCAAGTCAATTTATTTTGGTTTGTATGTATTGTTTAAGGCTTATCAAAATACGAGATCATTTTTTTAGTCCAATTGATTCTAAATAAGAGAAACTATGCTAATTCTGATCTTAGTTAGACTTATCAAATTGGAGGATTCGGTTATTCAAGTCTAATCGAATTCCTTGACAAGAAAAACTAGTCAACCAACCTAGTGTTTGTCTTTTCTAAAAGGAAATGTATAAGTTATTTTGTAAATAATTAGAGCCTGATGAGAGAAATAAAGTAAATTCTGATCTTTATTTTAGTCTTATCAAAATAAGCAAAAGCATTGAAAGCAACTTGTATAAAGTTGCGTCCACTTCTGGAAGAAACTTATGTTAGTTGCGTCCATTTCTGAAAGAAACTTGTGCAAGTTGCTTCCATTTTTCAGAAGATATGGGTATTTTTTAAAATTGAATAAGGGTATATTTTAAGGGGAGAATTTGAGGGGTATTTAAATAATGTTCCCATCAAAAACTATTGTCATCTCCTACAACAGGATTGCACATAATCAATCTAAAGATGGATTTCAACATTATGTTCTAGTATTATTTTCATTATAATCATGTGTATGGGTATCAGTGAGTCTTATCATATTAACTTAGGTTGGACGATTCAATCTTTTCTAGCTCAAAATTTGAATTCTCAAAATTCAAACTTTCCCCTTAAGTCCAAGCGTAAATTTTTCACTCATGTTAACTGTCAGTCGATATTCACTCAGTTAACCATATTTCAACTTAATGCAGTTTATCCTCTTTTGAGTGCTACTGTTATTTTGTTACCTATCTCAGTATATATCCAAGATTTGTGGATTTTCATTTATGGCGATAATATTTCCATCTTTTCTAGCTATAAAACAGAAAAATCATATAACCATTTATCAAAACCTATCTATCTCACGTTTTCAATACCTAGTACTAAGGAAATGACATCTTCCTCAAATGATCAAATCTTTGTTATTACCAGTCAGATGAAAAATGCTAAAATACGTGACATTTGTGCTAGAAAAATGAGAAGAGATATAACATCCAAGAATGTTATTAATGAAGCTGCCGAAAACTGGAGCAATACATGGATCAAGATTTTTTTCTCCTAAAGATTCCATTAATACTGATGTTGTGAGGAATGCAGTTGCAGGATCAGAATATCGCAAGAAGGACACATTTGAGAAGTTTTATCAACAACACTTTGCGAGCGTCGCAGAATGATTTGAAGAATGATGTAATAGATGACGATGGCAGAAAAATGAGAAAAGTGTGATGATTCTGCGATATTTAGAGTGTTTGCGAAGATTAGGAATAGAACTCTTGCGAGAATATCGCAAGTCAGATCCTAAAATAAAGGACAGATTAGCTGTCATCCACTATGAAATTCCCTATATAAAGAGTTGAACAGGCGTAAGGAGAGGGAGATCTTTTTCGAGTGTTGAGCAAGTCATTAGGAGAGAGAAAGTCCAGAGCAGTTGTTAATTCTTTAGCTTCATTTCCTTTTAATCTTGTAAAAGTTGTGAGATTAATCAATAAAATTTATGATTTTTGATCTAAAAATGATTTGATTGTATGAATTCTTGTGAGGGGTGTAGTGTGGGATTTCCTGCTACTACATAATGGCGCTAGAAATAGGGACCATTCCTTGTTGTTAGTGTGAAGATTAGAATTGTGATTTGAAAGAATTTGGAGTAGTTGGTGAAAAGTTTCATATAATTTTCAACAATTCACTGAAATTGAAGAGATGGATAGAAGAAGAAATGATTCAAGACAACCAACAACTGTTAGAAGGAGTAAGAGACTTGCTGGAGAAAGAAAAAACGAAACCGGAGAATCATCAAGAATGAATACAAGAAATGATAGATAAAATCAAATTCAACAACCAATTCAACATACACCAGCGCAAAATATAACTTTGGATTATGATAGAGTGAGCGTACATACTAGGCGATCAGATTCAGCGGAAGAATAGAAGAGGAGAAATATTTAAGAAATGAAAGACAGGAAGAGATATCTGAAGAAGCAATTGGAGGAATAATTCATGGAGATGAAAGAATTGAAGCACTAGAGGCAGTGAGACAAAGAATACATGAAGAAAGGAGAATAGAAGCATAAGAACGTGCTAATTTGACAAGGCAGAACCATGAGTTGAGAATGGAAAATATGGGATTACAAAATAGAAGGTCAAGAAGCACTACAAGATCAAGTTCAAGATAAATTAGAAGAGAAGAAAGACAAAACTCACTTGTAGAAAATATTGATGAAAATATTCGGCAGGAGGTGCAAAATCCAGATGAAGAATGTCGCGAAAATAGAGAAATGAATGAAAATTGATACATTCCACATGGCAAAATTCGTCAAAACAGGCAGCGTCAAGAACGAAACAACCAAGGTGATGAAGAAAACCAAGAAAAAGGAAGAAGAATATTACATGGGAGAGAAAATCGCAGAAATGAGCAAGTAATTGAAGAATAAATCGAGAGACATTATGCTGAACAAGCACGTTTAGCCTGCGAGAGAGAGAGATTGAGAGCAGAAATGGAAGAAAGAGAATTCCAAGAGGCAATTCGCCAGAATAATTGTGATAATCGAGAAAGGAAACGTGAACAAAACCGCAATAATGGTAATATCAATGAAGAATATGATAGGGTACAAAGAAGAGATGAAAGGCAACAAAGAGAATTGATGAGAAATGGACAAAATCGCAGAAGAGAAAATGAGAGATATAATGACGTGCGAATTCATGAAAGAAATGAAAGAGAAGATTGCAGAGAAAGACAAGAAGAAAATGATGGGGAAGAAAATCAAAATCTCGCAGCACAAAACAGGCAAGAATGCAGGAGAAGAGAAGCAGAATTGAAAAGACCAATGGAACCAGCGTCCGGGGTAAATGAACAAATATTAAGAGAACTGGCAGAAATGAGAGGAATGCTGAATAATAGGAGGGAAGGAGGTAGGAGACAATTGGATGAAGGCATAGAAGAAGTTGCGAATACTCCGTTCTCACAAGAAGTACAATTAGGAGGAATACCGCCAAAATGCAGTTTTCCTGCGTTAACTAGCATCTTTGATGGAACAACTTGTGCGATTCAACACATTAAAGCTTATGTGAGATGTATGTTACAATGGGAGAATCATGATGATATGGTGTGCAAGTATTTTGCATCAAGTCTAACAGGAGAGACGCTAAAATAGTTCGAGGGTCCACCCAGGAATACTATAACATCTTTCAACCATTTACATAATACATTCTTAGGGGCATATATAACTAAAAACTCCTCGCGACCAGGATTAGAAGATGCATTTAGATTAAAGCAGAGAATTGGAGATAGTTTGAAGCATCTAACTATAAGATGGAAGACAATGTGCAGTGAGATGGCTGGACGTGTGGATGAGAGATATCTTATTTTATCATTCATCAATGCAATGTTCGCAACCAATCTACTATACATTCAAATTTTTAGAATCAAGAATACAATCACAATGACTGAATTACGGGAGATACAAGAGGAGTACATTGCCCTTGAAGAAAAACAGAATGAGATGGAATCGTATCCCGTTGCGAATACAAGTTCAAATACAGCGAATGCAAGCTTATTACCTAAATTGATAAACACAGTGGCGAGCACTTCGCAAGTACAACAAGAAGAAAATAATGATAATCAATAGAAGCCGGTAGCTATGGGAAGCAGAGATCAAGAAGAATTCGAAATAGAAAGAAATTTTTATAGTCGAGGTGGAAATAACAAAGTTCAAAGACTTGATCAGCCGTAGGAAACTTATAGAGGACAAAGGAAAAATTATCAGAGAAGATCAGGAAGTCAAAAAATGATATGGGAAGAGATCAAGATGCCACCTTTGAATACTAGTGTGGAAAAAATTTGGGAAGCAATAATTTTAATGGAGAATATACCAACACCCTGGAACTTGGGAAAATAACCTCTTTCAAATAACAGGAGCCAAGAATTTTGCTCTTATCATCACTTTCATGGACATTCTACAAATAATTGCAGAAACATAAAGAGACACATTCTCTGAATGATAGACCATGGAAAGCTAAATCATTTTCTAATAGGGCACCCTCAATTTCAACTCTTACCACCGCATCCAGAAATTCGAAGGGTAAACACAACAAAAGGAGGAGAAACATTTGTAATAGAAGTCGGAGCAAAGGAAAAAAAATTATTTTGTAACTCTATTGTACATTCATACAAAATAATCGAAGATTTCCATGACAATGTTCTAAGCAGAGTTTTCGCAAGAGATGTTGATGGGAGGGAAATAATAAATATTACGAAAGCTTCGCCATTAGAAGAGTGGAAAAAGCATACTATTTTTTTCACTGCACAAGAAGTACCTGGACCTGGAAAAATGCATGACAATCCATTGGTGGTGAGACTAGAGATAAACCCAAAACAAAGAGAAGATGAAGATGAAGATGAAGATGAAGAGGCCGAAGATTCATGGGCAATTAATAGAGTTTTAATTGATACATGGAGTTCTATAGATATCCTGTTTTATCATACTTACAAGATAATGGGAGGCAGATATGCGTATCTAATACCTTCAACCTATAAAATTTATGGTTTTAATGGCACTGCCAATAAACCTAAAGGGGATATCACAATGTGAATTCCATTAAAGGGGATATCTTCCAAGATTCTATTATGTATTGTCGATGTAGAGTCGCCCTACAATGCTTTAATTTGTCGACCTTGGATACATGGGATTTTAGGTGTGGCATCGACTTTCCACCAGTGCATTAAGTTTCCACATCCTAGTGGCATCAGAGTAATAAAAGGAGATTAGGTAGAGGGCAAGAAGTGTTATGAAATTGATGTAGAATCTTGCGAAGAAAGAGCTGCGAAGAAGGGGAATTGGAAGCATAACATCAAAGAAAGACAAAGAAGTGAGAGATTGATGGTTGATTAAGTAGAACAGAGAAAAGAAGGAATCCTGCGAAGTCAAAGCTTGCTGAAAAGACCCAATGATGAAAATGTCGCAGAAGTAAAAACTGTAGCGAAAAGCAACAAAAGAACAAAGGCAGAAAATAACAAAGGTAAAAAAAATTAACTGTGAAGTGAAAGAAATATTGAGGAAAGGGAAAAAGATGTATAATTGGTTTGTTGCGAAAATTTCAAAAAATATATTTTCCTTAATGATTAAAATGAAATGAATGAATACAAAAAATTTATGAAAAAGAAGATGCGAAATTGCAAATATCAAAAGCACAATGAAAGTGTGCGAAAATTTCGCAAGAAACCATCATTTAAGATCCAGAATGGGACGAAACTTTATGGCGTACACCCTAGTTCGCGAATAAAATTTCGCATGAGGCAAATGTAAGACCTAAATTACGTCATAGAAGGGGGTATCTGTTGCATGGCTCAGCGATAAGGTTACACCGCTACTAGAACCTGAGTCTTGGAGATTTGGGGTCAATGAAATCCCATCCAGGAGAGACACCTTGGATTCTCAACTTGAGCATATGACTTAAGTTGGGCGACTAAGGAAATAAGAGCTATCCTAAGGGGTGTAGAGTATGACCAAGGCGCCGAGGTACACGGTTGAGCCAAGAGTGCCTGGGGCGTATGAAACTACCCTGGCCATTCTTGGTAAGTCTTGGATATGATGCACCCGGCCCGATGAAAACCCCACTTATGATGCAGTCTCGTAACCATAAGCCATATAGGAAAAAGGTATAAGAGGCTGCGAACACAACTGGTTGTTGTTAAGATTGGATGGGAGGAGCTAGTCTTGTATGGCAGTAGTACGTCTCCTTGAAAGTGCAACCAGAGGGAAGATAAGGGAAGCACCCTCCATTAGGGAGCTGATAAGTGTCTTAAGACGCAAATGTCACGAGACTTTTTACTCATGGGAGTATTAAGACTTATCATATTTGTGCAACATTCCTGAAGAGGCAATAATACAAAAGAGAAGATAAGATGAGATCAATGGGTCATTGCATGCAAGTGTAAAGACGTCCTGCGATTTCGTCGCAAGACGGCAATGTCATGGGGCTTTGATTTCGCAAGAAAATTTAGGCCTGTCATATTGTCGCAGCAAAAATACAAAGAAAAAAAAGTTAAGTCAAGGTCAATGGGTTTCTACATGAAAGTGTAGAAACGTCCTGCGATTTTGTCGCAAAGAGAAAAGATGGAAAAATAAGAACTTTACTTAGGAAGACAAAATAAGACCACATCAGAATACAAGAAAGAATACGATTTTACAATTTATGATTGCGAGATTATGTAGAGATAATTGCGATTTTCTAACAATTTATAATTGCGAGATTATGCAGAGATAGTTGTGATTTTATCACAAATTATTAAATAGAGACAGCTTGCTCAATCCCTCATCTGAATACAAATAACAGATGCAAGTATGGGAATGCATATAATGAGTTAGATGTTATTTGTCTTCACATGATAGATTTACGCATGAAGTAAAACATTAATTGTACTTTGGTCGATCATGTTGCAAGAAAGGAGAAATTTCCTAACACATGCAGGAAAGAACAAAAGAAATAGAACTTGTATTGGAGACCGGAGAAATTCGCATTGATAGATTACAAGTATACGAGAATGAAAGATCAAGAGCCAATATACAAGTTTTACAAAAAATTGAACAAGAAAGCACAAGGAAGCAAAACCTATCTTTTGCTTGATTCTTCATTATCATCATCAAGTTCTTCACCAAAATTTTCTTCTCCATCAGATTCTTCATCAGATTTCTCCTCTTCATTTTCTTCAGACTCTGTCTCTTCATCAGCCTCACTATCAGAGATGACCAAATTAGGAATATTCTCTGGAACTTTGTCTAGGAGACAAGGATACTTGGAGTGAGGAATCTTGTTGTCATCACAAATCCCTTTGATGATATCGTTGACGAAATAAATTGCATCATTCCCAAAATTTGTAATAGTGATCTTCATTTGAGCCTTCAACCTTGAACACTTATCATTGCGAGAAGATAAATCTTTTGCGAGCTTCGCTTTTTCATTCTCAAGCTCTTCAATTCTTTTGCGATATCTCTCTTCAGCTTCTGCAAAAATATAACAATAAATCAACAATCTGATAGTAGTTTATGAAAAAACAAATAACTAAAGGAAGAAGAATGATTAACAACCTTCTCTGTTAGAAATCATATCTATAATCAAGGCCATTTGCTCATCTTGAAGACTGACATCTACACTTAAGTTATTTCTAGCGTTATCTAGAACTTTCGCAGCCCAAGAAAATTTATCATCATCATTTATGAGAAGATGGGAGCGAATTTGGTTTTCTCATTCGCAGAGTACAGCATTTTTACGTTTGAGATCATCTCTTTCGATTTGGACCTCAAGAAGAGTTTCTTGAAATTTCGCTAATGTTTGAGCACCTTGGAGAGAAATACGATCTTTTTCATCTATGAGATCATTATATTTGGCCCTTAAATTACCGACTTCTTCTTTAGAATTGTGAAATAATTTTTTAAATTTATTAGACATACTCAAGACAGATCTATGATCAATTTCTAAAAGGTGAAGTTTGGATTTAAGCTCATTTATGGGAAGAGACTCAATCTTATCATTTGAAAAACTATTTAGAGAAGTATTTAGATGCTCAAGAAGGGTATCATCATCCATGAGGTTGGGAAATGTATGAAGAAGAATAGCTTCATCAGTAAGACCATAGATGTCTGCGAAATGGTAAACTCTATAAGAAGAAAATTTAGAGAAAATAAAATAAGGGGAAAAGGGATAAGTCTCATACCATAGAGTTGCTTACTGGAATTTTAAAGATTAGATATCTTGTTCTTCTGAAGAGAATTGTCAGATTCCAATTGTTTGATTTTCTCGCGAAGATCAGTAGCTTCATTCTCCATTTTTTTCATTTTGGTTACTCTTTTTGCAAAGACCAACAACTTCAGTTTCCAACTCTTCATTTTTCTTGTGAAGTTCAAGATTCTTCTTTACGAAAGACGCACGCCTTTTCTCTAAATCTGCAGTAACCGCATAAGAAGCTTTCCCAGCCTGCGAAATGTTCTAGCGAATTTTCAGAATAAATTATGAATTCAAGATAAAAATAAAAAGAAGAAAAGTATAAGTATGAAAATTTACCAAGCTATTGAGTGAATGCAAGAAATTTGGAGAAATAGATCTTGAGACCCCACGAAGAGATTCATTATTCTCTAGGAGGGGGGCATCACAAATAGCAGCTATCGATTTGCAAGCATTAGTCAGAGGGGTATCACCAATTACTTGCATAGTATTAGAAAAAATACTGGACAATTATGCCATAGAAGACTCATGTTGAGAAGTTTCCTTTGTAGAAGAAACATCATCATCATCATTATCAGGTTGAGAGGCTTGCTCATTAGAGATTTCGCTAGATTGGACTTTTCGTTTCTTTGAAGGAGGGGCAGCAGATTTATCTTTGCGAGAAATACTCTTGCCTTTTGTAGTTGCAGGATTTCCCACACTACACCCTTGTTAAGATCTTGCTATAATCAACTCACAATTGAAGATGAAAAACGACACTTTATTATTTTGTTCTCAGAAATGTTTACAGAAATGGAAGAATTCAAGATTACAACTATTCTCTTGAAGTTTCTCTGCAAATCATGATTTTGAGCAAGTTTAAACAATGATAATTTTATGTTGATCCAGCAATCAACATATTAATTAATTATATAATATTTGGTTCACTTACCAATATTTTAATTGGTTACGCTACCAATAATTCAACAAATTAACAATATTTGCTCAATTCGTCAATATTGGTTCAACTATCATTATCCAACAATTCATCACACGAGCAACATTTGCTCAGTTCATCAATATTCATCATGTTGATCAAATTATCAACATTTATTCAAGAACTATACATCTCAACAAGCATGTTCAATCCATGAATCACTGAGTATTCGTCAATCATGCTCAATTCAACAAAACTTAGACTCACCATCGGAAAGTCAACAACTAACCTAATACACGTATGCCTTGCAGACTCCACATTCGTGAGACATCAATCACATCACATGGGGGGATATCAATTAGGGTTTTGGTATGGCGGCCTACGACATGTGTGTTCATCCAGGACGAGAAATGTGAGTAAGTCGTACAAACGGTTGAAGGAGTTAGCAAAGTAGTGGGTGCATGATCAGTCAAGTCTCCACACGACATGGAACTGACTTTACCACGATCTCCCACTCTTTCACTCCAGAAATTGTCATACTTACTGGGAACAATGTGTTTACTATTCTGACTCAAAACCCTACAGGTTCACGTACGCGGATGGGTGATGAAGAAAAAGAGGGTGCGCGAACTTCTTCTTTATAAGACCAATAATGGGCTTGGACTCGTTTGTGAACTGCGACCCACAAAGAACAAGTGGGGTTTTCTTAGATGTTTGCACATCAAGGGTTATGCATCCCATAACAACACACTTTGTGAGAGACGATGGATGCATTAGAAAGCTTTATTTGATATTCTAAAAGAGAATAACAAAACTGTACACAATTCAAACCATTTCTTGCCCCATTTCAAGATATGTACAAATGGAGTGATGCCGAGCTTGTTACCAAGAGGAAAAACATGCAGAGGAAGTCTTATGCAATATTTCTGTTTGATATGTGTGAACAGTCCCCATAGTATAATCAAAATAATAATGATAGTCAGGGCAGTTAGAGCTTTCTCTCCTTTGTTTAATCTGGTTAGAAAGAAAATTCTTCTGATTCCTAGGTTGTACAATATTATTTGATTTAACATGTACAAAACCCTTTTCGGAATGATTCTTAGACTTAAGTTTTTCTAAGAATTTAAAAACGCCTTCGAATGCTCTGAATAGATCTTTATCAATTGATCCATTGTGATAGTATTTCTCAAAGAGATCGAGAGTTAATCTAGTGAGGGTCCATATCCTTGAGCGTGACGAACGTTTTCTCAATATTTCTTTTCTTTAATTTTTTTCTTTAGATTGACACTTATCATCCAAATCTTCCTTTTTAGATGAAGAGAGACTATCATGAGAAACCAGAGGTTTTGACCATAATAATCATTGAGCAATCTTTAAGGAATTCTGGTGTGCGTTACAGATGCCAAGTGAAAATGCGGGTGTCTAACAACCTCACCTAATATTTCGATTAGCAATATGTATGGACAACTCCGGGTTGTTTTCTAGAGAATCAACAAGACTCAATCATTATAAATTATCTCAAGGAGTTATTATCTCAATCTCTCGATTTGATTTACTCAAGCAAATAAGATTCGCGAGTCTAATCAAAGAGAGATAAATTGGATGGTACCAAAGACCAATATCCAAGTGTCAATCGATTTAAATCAACAACCAATAAGGTCAGATATTCTAATCGATTGAATAATGCACAACCTGTATTATTTCAATTATATAAAAATATAATGCGGAAAAGAAATAACACTGACACCAAAATTTTGTTAACGAGGAAACCGCAAATGCAGAAAAACCCCGGGACCTAGTCCAGATTAAACATACTCTGTATTAAGCCGCTACAGACACTAACCTACTCCAAATTAACTACGGTCTAGACTGTAGTTGAACCCCAACCAATCTCACAATGATCCAAGGTACAATTATGCTCCTACGCCTCTGATCCCAGTAGGATACTGCACACTTGATTCCCTTACCTAATCTCACCCACAACCAAGAGTTGCTACGACCCAAAGTCGAAGACTTTAGTAAACAAATCTATCTCACACAGAAAAGTCTATAGGTAATAGATAAATTCGTCTCCCACGAATAAACCTATGAGTTTTGTTCCGTCTTTTGATAAATCAAGGTGAACAGGAAACAATCGATAAAACCAGACTTATATTCCCGAAGAACAGCTTAGTTTCATCAATCACCTCGCAATAAACTTAATCGACCCAGCAAATAATATTATTGAGGAATCACAAACAATGAGACGAAGATGTTTGTGATTACTTTTATCTTGCCTATCGGAGATAGAAATCTCAATCCAATTATTACAATTGTACTCGTACGATAGAAATAGCAAGATCATATCACAGAACTACAAGAAAAGTAGTATCGATCTGGCTTCACAATCCCAATGAAGTCTTTAAGTCGTTAACCTGAATTTAGAGATAAAACTCAAGGGTTAATGGAGATCGACTCTAGCTTAGATAAAACTAGTATCACATAAGAAGGGTGTGTGGGGATTAGTTTTTATAATGCCTAGAGTTCTCCTTATTTTTTCTTTCAAATCAGGGTTTGTAATCAATATTAGATTAGTAACAAAGCATTCAATATTCACTGTTAGATGAAAACCTGATTAGATACAAGCTAATATCTCTCAACCGTTAGATCGAAAACTTAGCTTGTCATACACACATGTACTTGACGTTTTGAGTTCAGGTAACCGTACCCAAACGTGTACAATGGTTGGTTCAATATTAGTCAACCAAATGATAACTTTCATATCAACCATATTCTTCTTCACCATAACTAGTCCAAATGACTCAAATGAACTAGATAGAGAGTTGTTCAATTGCTATGAGATCTCAAGTACTACAAGAGACACAATTGAACAAAAACGATGTGATTCACTCGAATCATTTCATGAACTATAAAGACACGGTTTGCAAAAACATTCCTTAGTAATTTGAGATAAGTTCACGAACAACGTTTTCAGACATAACCTCTTGAGTTCACGGACTCAAGCTAACCGGTTGAAGTTAATAAACTCCAGCATAATTTCTCGGGATGAGAACTTCAGTCAATTCGCAGACTGGGTTGGCGGACTGCACCTGAGCTTCAACTTCAGCAGATATTCTCGGGTTCGAGAACTTACACCAGTTCGCTGACTGATTTGATGCTCATATTCCAGTTCCACTTGATCAACAAAGTTCGCAAACTTCGGTTCAATTGTTAAGGACTTATACATATATGTGTTGCCACAATAATGTTTATATCCCACAATGGTTATATAGTTTAAACTCTCATTTCAATCATTAAAACATTCTCAGAGGACGTCACATAGTTTTTATTCACGAACTAGTTTCGTCAGAGCAATTTCCATAGTGATTGAAACATAACATGACTTTCGTCACTAGGCAAAGATGAACTTGGCTAAAGCAAAAGCTTTACCAACACCCATTTCGATAAATAGAAAAGCGAGATATACTCAGCTCGAAATGTCAAATGTGCATATTCTTAGTCTATATAGTAAACCGACTTTTGTCTCAAGATAGGAGATAGAGTAGATATACTTTTGAGTGATAGATAAGTTCAAGTCTCCACATACCTTTTAGTCGATGAAGATCCACTGGTTCCTTGATTAGTCCTTCGTCTTGTATGATGATCTCCACGAAGTCTTGAGCTCAACTACACTTTCTATCCTAGTCCGAGACCTTAGATATAATAGACTAGAAATCAAGACTATATAGTTTTGATCACTAAGATTGACAAACATGCTTGAGATAGCAATGCATGCGAGTTTTACCGAGCAGTGCTCTAACAATCCCCCCTTTGTCAATTTTAGTGGCAAAACTATTAATACATATGGAATACAAAAATTATATAAATAAACTTTGTAGATCATATTCCACATGTCTAATCTTCATCAATACTCGAAATCTTCGTCACTTCTAAGTAGTCTAATGATCCCAAAGGTTGTAAGTTTAGTATCATCGTTGTTGAAAATCTGTAGATATAACAATGAGAAAAGCATTGGTTCTTAATCATTGTTATACAGTGTTATAGTATTATTACATAGCGTCAAAGTCCAATTGCATCACAACTTCAACAACAATACTACGGTGATACTTCACCCCCCTAGTCAACACTCCATCTCACATGGAAACCACTCCCCCTTACATAATGATCCGAAAACCATATGTATTTGTAGTGTGAACCACAATTAATTCTCCCCCTTTTTGTCAATAAAAATGGCAAAGGTACAAGAACATGAAATTTTCGTAAGGGACATTGCATGACCAAAGGTAAATATTCTATCATCTTGTTTAGATGCAATCATAAAGCCGAGGCTAAATGCATTCATCAAGGAGATTATAAAGATACAAGATAACCCCTAAAAATTCCACAGCCGCACTCCCCACAAAGATTTGGAAATTAAGCACAAGTTCATAAGAACTCTCCCCCATAAGATGTCATTCCCTAAGGAACAACAAGAGCGACCTTAATTTCAAGTGAAAAGAAGGATTTCTTTAGAATCAACAAATTACATACAAGTATGAATTTGGAATCCAAAATATTCAATCATATTAACCAAAGCGAACCAAGATTAATTTGACTAAACATGCTCAACACAAGTAAACTTATGTAGACTTAATTCATCGATTAGATTATTCACAAGAGAACCCATAAATATTCTAACCGGATTACACAATTAAACTAATCACAAAGTAATCAATTAAATTGTCCACACTCGACATTAGAAAAATCTATGGAGTGCTAACTAAATAATCACACAAGATGATTGATTTAGGTCATTTGGGATCAACATAGGAGATTATGGAACCCCGACTAATATTATCATAGGAAATGACAACCTTAACCGTACATGTACTCAACATGATAGAACTCACTGAATACAAACTAAATATCCACACAAGTTGATTAATTTAGTTCTTAATGCTCAACATATAGCATCTCATGGAACAACCAACCATGCCAATAAGAAATCGGCTTAGTTGTATCGTGATCAACATGAGATACACAATGGAACCTTCACGGTAATACATAATAATATGGAACAATTAAACTCTATACCGTGGATAACAAACAAGGACCTATTCTATTTTTCCATCACAAAGTGACATAATAGACTTTATCCTTGTATCACAAAAGATTTTAACCTATCTTACATCAATAATTAACAATATAGGCTTAACTTTTGTGTTTTGCCAAAAGTCCATTCATTCCTTTATCAATATTTGCATACCAATACGTGAACGACTTTACTTTTGACAAAATATGGGACAATCAAGTTCACGGACGTAAACACACATATCCCATCAAAAAATTGCAATACATAAAACCATAAAGATTAATACTGCAACCATTATCTTCCAAACAACTTTAGAATTTAAACCAATAAATCTAAAAACAAGAAGATGAAATCATTGGATATAGCTATGTGTAATCACAATCATTGCTATTCCAAAAAACTAGTTATTCTTCTAAATAAAACATAAAACATAGAAGATTTACTAGACATTAAGACCTTTGAAGAATTCATTATCGTCCACGAACTTCTTGTTGTCAACAAACATTGGAACATATGGTTCATTAAGAAAGGAATTTATATCAATGAACCTTCTTGGTTGTTGTTGTCGAACCAGGGCATTCTGAATCTCATGAGTCTTATACACAAAAGACTTTATTTGTTGAATTTCCTTTTGCATCTCCTTCAACACTTCAAGAATATCAGAAAACTTCTGAGAATTTGAAGGAACATCTCTTGGCTTCCTCGTATTCCTTCTTTTTCTTTTCAAGGTTGGAGGCAATGGAGATTTTTATTTTTCCTTCATGATTGATGGCTTAACAATCATATTACCTTCTTTTTCATCAGAAGACATCATTCTTGGAGCTTCCATATAGGTTTGTGAGAGGAATTGACAATTAGCTCAACAAGTAGTCTTAAGATAAAGAGAGGTTTTAGAGAAGGAAAAGGAATGGAGGGTTCAAAAACTAAAACAGGTTCGTGGACGATCAACTATTATCCCTATAAAGAGCGGAATTGTCGATAGTACCCTTTTTCTTTTGTTTGATAGACAAAAATAAGACAAAATTAAAAAAAGAAGAAACAAAACTTTTCTTAAAGCCTGAGAGTACAAAATCATTGTCTCTTTTGATCAGGCACATGAGACAAGATTTTAGACATAACACAATTAGGTTGTGCTGTGGTGAACAACAGTTTGTCCACCAATTTCCTCTCGAGAGGAATCCACAGACCTCTGTCTATCGAAATGATTTGACCATATTTTATTTTCAAATGGTCTTAATTTTTCCTTGGAAACTAACTTCCTATACGAAGATAAAATCCTACATACCTCTGCGGTCTTCTGAGCAAGTTTAAGCTTTCTTGCTAGATGATTTGCTCTTCGTTGAAGTTTGTTGAAATGCCTTTGCTTGTGTTTGAACTTGTAACACCTTGAGAGTTCATGACCTTTTAATGAAAAATATGAGCACATCACACTTGGATAATAATCAGGCTTCTGAATTGTGCAAGCGGCTAGGCACATAGTGGATCCAGAAGAAATTATAAACATGGTTTCCAAGAAAAGAGTCAACTTTTTCTTCAAGAACGGTTGGATTATCTTCTGAAAGAATATCAAAATGTATATGTGTATTGCTACAATTATCAAAATCAATATTTTCTCCAAGAAGTGCAACACTTGATTTATCATCTTCATTTGAATCATTGTCGTCAGACATTTCATCAAGAGTTGAAGCAAGACCTTTGTTCCCAGTGTATTTTCTCCGATTTGGAAACTCGTTTGCAAAATGACTAAATCCTTTACACTTAAGGCACTGAGGCATATCCTCATCATCAGATTCATTAATATCCCTGTTTTTAGGAGCAACACTATTATGAGGTTTGACTAATGCCTTAGGCTTATCTCTGGAGAACCGTTTACTTCTCTACAAAAGAAGATCCCTAAACTGTCTTGTGATCATCGGGACCGATTTGTCAAGATATTCATCTGATGAATCTATCTCAGAGTGATCATCTTCAGAGATATACACTTTTTTACTTTTATAAAATAATTTAGTGTCCTTTAGTGCTTTGAACGCAACATCCTTATCCTTGGATGAAATTTCGTGATCAAAGATCTTTAGCTTACCAATCAACGTGTTTCTGGAGAGATTATCTAGGTTATTTCCATCAACGATGGCATGCTTCTTAGCATCGTATCTAGATGACAGTGATCTAAGAATTTTCATCACAATGTCCTTTTCAGGAATAGTCTTACCCAATGCAAAGGATGCTTTAACAATTTCAGACACTTTGTGATTAAACTCATCAAATGTTTCTTAATCTACCATACGAAGGTTTTCCCAATCGGAACTAAGGTTTTGAATCCTAGCTTCCTTTTCACTGGTGTTTCATTTAAATACGGTTGCTAAGATATCCCAAGATTCTTGTGACTTAGTGCAGTTAAACACATGGCGCTGAAGATTTGGGGTAATGGCATGTATAATTGCATTCAAACCGTCAGAGTTTTGCTCTGCAGCAAGAATCTCTGCAGGGGTGTATTCCGAAATATTCTTTGTAACATTTACATCTCTAACTGCATTAACGGGAGCATTATAGCCATTAACAACATATACCCATGATTGGAAATCACGTGCTTGAAGAAAAGCGTGCATAGCAATTTTCCACCATAAGTAATTAGTTCCATCGAAGACTGGCGATACGTTTATTGAGATAACACCTCTGTCCATAGAGTCAGATCTCTACAAACAAGGACTTGTAAGGTCTTTAACATGTTTGCTTGCTCTGATACCAATTGAAAATGTGGGGGTCTAACAACCTCACCCAATATTTCGATTAGAAATCTGTATGGACAACTCCGAGTTGTTTCTAGAGAATCAACAAGACTCAATCAATAGAAAATATGTCAAGGAGTTATTATCTCAATCACTCGATTTGATTTACTCAAGAAAATAAGATTCGCAAGTCTAATCAAAGAGAGATAACTTGGATGGTACCAAAGACCAATATCCAAGTGTCAATCGATTTAAATCAACAACTAATAAGGTCGGATATTCTAATCGATTGAACATCGCATAAACTGTATTATTTCAATTATATAAAAATATGATGCGGAAAATAAATAACACAGACACCAGAATTTTGTTAACGAGGAAACCGCAAATGCATAAAAACCCCGGGACCTAGTCCAGATTAAACATACACTGTATTAATCCGTTACAGACACTAGCATACTCCAAATTAACTTCGGTCTGGACTGTAGTTGAACCATAACCAATCTCACACTGATCCAAGGTACAGTTATGCTCCTACGCCTCTGATCCTAGCAAGCACTTGATTCCCTTAGCTAATTTCACCCACAACTAAGAGTTTCTACGACCCAAAGTCGAAGACTTTAGTTAACAAATCTGTCTCACACAGAAAAGTATACATGTAATAGATAAATTCATCTCCCACGAATAAACCTATGAGTTTTGTTCCGTCTTTTGATAAATCAAGGTGAATAGGAACCAATCGATAAAACCAGACTTATATTCCCGAAGAATAGCTCAGTTTCATCAATCACCTCACAATAAACTTAATCGACGCAGCGAAGAAGATTATTGAGGAATCACAAACAATAAGACGAAGATGTTTGTGACTACTTTTATTTTGCCTATCGGAGATAGAAATCTCAAGCCAATTATTGCAATTGTACTCGTACGATAGAAATAATAAGATCAGATAACACAACTACAAGAAAAGTAGTATCGGTCTGGCTTCACAATCCCAATGAAGTCCTTAAGTCGTTAACCCGAATTTAGAGAGAAAACTCAAGGGTTAATGGAGATCGACTCTAGCTTAGAGAAAACTAGTATCACACAAGAAGGGTATGTGGGGATTAGTTTTTCCAATGCCTAGAGTTTTCCTTATATAGTCTTTCAAATCAGGGTTTGCAATCAATGTTACTTAGTAACAAAGCATTCAATATTAACCATTAGATGAAAACCTGATTAGATGCAAGCTAATATCTCTTAGCCGTTAGATCGAAAACTTAGCTTGTCATACACACATGTACTTGACGTTTTGAGTTCGTGTAGCCGTACCCAAACATGTACAATGGTTGGTTCAATATTAGTCAACCAAATGGTTATCCAAATGATAACTTTCATATCAACCATATTCGTCTTCACCGTAACTAGTCCAAATGACTCAAATGAACTAGTTAGAGAGTTGTTCAATTGCTATGAGATCTCAAGTACTACAGGAGACATAATTGAATAAAAAACGATGTGATTCACTCGAATCATTTCATGAACTATAAAGCCATAGTTTTCAAATGCATTCCTTAGTAATTTGAGATAAGTTCACGAACAACGTTTTCAGACATAACCTATTAAGTTCGCGGACTGAGTTCGCGGACTCAAGCTAATCGGTTGAAGTTAATAAACTCCAGTAGAATTTCTCAGGATGAGAACTTCCGTCAGTTCGAGGACCGAGTTCGCGGACTGCACCCGAGATTTAACTTAAGCAGATATTCTCGGGTTCGAGAACTTACGCCAGTTCGCGGACTGAGTTCATGGACTGAGTTGCTGCTCACATTCCGGTTCCACTTGATCAACAAAGTTCGCAAACTTCGGTTCAAGTGTTAAGGACTTATACATATATGTGTTTCCACAACAATTTTTATATCCCACAATTGTTATATAGTCTAAACTCTCATTTCAATCATTTAAACATTCTCATAGGAAGTCATATAGTTGTTATTCACGAACTAGTTTTCGTCAGAGCAATTTACCAAGTGATTAAAAAATAACATGACTTTCGTCACTAGGCAAAGATAAACTTGACTAAAGCGAAAGATTTACCAACACACATTTTGAGAAATAGATAAGCGAGATATACTCAGCTCGAAATGTCACATATGCATATTCTTAGTCTATATAGTAAACCGACTTTTGTCTCAAGATAGGAGATAGAGGGGATAGACTTTTGAGTGATTGATAAATTCAAGTCTTCACATACCTTTTAGTCGATGAAGATCCACTGGTTCCTTGTCCTTCGTCTTGTATGATGATCGCCATGGAGTTATTGAGCTCAACTACACTTTCTATTCTAGTCCGAGACCTTAGCTATAGTAGACTTGAAATCAAGACTATATAGTTTTGATCACTAAGATTGACAAACATGCTTGAGATAGAAACGTATGCGAGTCTGACCGAGCAGTGCTCTAACACCAAGAGCAAGTTTTCCAAAGAAATTTCCCATGGGACAATTTTTAAGGAACGAACAAACAAACATAGACTTATTTGGTTTAAAGTGTTTGCCTGGTCTGATACCAATTGATAAAGCGGGGGTCTAACAACCACACCCAATATTTCGCTTAGTAATCTATATGGACAAACTCCAATATACTTTTATGAGAATCAACTAGACAGTCAGACTCAATCAATAAAAATGTATATCAAGGAGTTTATATCTCTATCTCTCGATTTAAATCTTACTCAAGCAAACTGCGAGTCTCGATTAAATACACGAGAGATAACTTGGATGGTACCAAAGACCAATATCCAAGTGTCAATAAATTTAAATCAACAACCAAAAGGTCGGATATTCTAATTGATTGAACAACGCACAACCTGTATTATTTTAATTAAATAACAAATATAATACGGAAAAGAAATAACACAAACACCAGAGTTTTGTTAACGAGGAAACCGCAAATGCTGTAAAACCCCGGGACCTAGTCCAAATTGAAGATACACTGTATTAAACCGCTACAGACACTAGCCTACTCCAAACTAACTTCGGTATGGATTGTAGTTGAACCCTAACCAATCTCACACTGATCTAAGGTACAATTATTCTCCTACATCTCTGATCCCAGCAGGATACTATGTACTTGATTCCCTTAGATGATCTCACCCACAACTACGAGTTCCTACAACCGAAAGTCGAAAACTTTAATAAATAAATCTGTATCACACAGAAAAGTCTACGGTAATAGATAAATCCGTCTCCCACGAATATACCTACGAGTTTTGTTTTGTCTTTTAATAAATCAAGGTGAACATGAACCAATTGATAGACCTGACTTATATTACCGAAGAATAACCTAGTATTATCAATCACCTCACAATAGTCTTAATCGACACAGCGAAAAATACATATTGTGGAATTACAAACGATGAGACGAAGATGTTTGTGACTACATTTTATCTTGTCAATCGGAGATATAAATCTCAAGCCAATTATTAAAATTGTACTCATACGATATAAACAACAAGATCAGATCACACAACTACAAGGAAGTAGTATCGGCCTGGCTTCACAATCCCAATGAAGTCTTTAAGTCGTTAATAGTTTAGAAGAAGAAACCAAAGGTTAAAGGAGATTCGACTCTAGCTTAGCACAACTAGTATCACACAGAGTGTTTGGGGATTAGGTTTCCCAGTTGCTAGAGTTCTCCCTTATATAGTCTTTCAAATCAGGGTTTGCAATCAATGTTATCTTGGTAACAAAACATTCAATATTCACCGTTAGATGAAAACCTGATTAGATTCAAGCTAATATTTATCAACAGTTAGATCGAAAACATAGCTTGTAATATACTAATAAAATGCACATTTGTAGGCTTATGAAACCGTACCCAAACTTGTACATTAGCTGGTTCAACTATATTTAACCAGATGGTTCGCCATATGATAGCTTTCATATCAACCATATTCTTCTTCACCATAACTAGTTCAAATGACTCAAATGAACTAGTTAAAGAGTTGTTCAATTGCAATGAAATATCATGTACTACACAAGACACAATTGAAGCAAAAACCATTTGATTCACACGAATCGGTTCATGAACTATATAGCCAAAGTTTGCAATAGCATTCCTTAGTTTATAAAGATAAGTTCACAAACATCATTTTTAGACATAACCTACTCAAGTTCGCGGAATGGGTTCCCAGACTTAAGTTCCCGGATGGAGTTCACAAACTCCAACAGAAATTCTCGGGTTTGAGAACTTCCCCAGTTTGCGGACTTAGCTCACGCACTTCTCCGGTTTCACTTGATCAACAAAGTTCACAAACTTTGGTTCAAGCAATAAGGACTTATACATATATGTGTTTCCACAACAATGCTTATATCCACCAATGGTTATATAGTCTAAACTCTTATTTCAATCATTGAAACATTCTCAGAGGACGTTATATAGTTGTTATTCACAAACCATTTTTCGTCAGAGTAATTTTCAAAGTGATTGAAACATAACATGACTTTCGTCACTAGGCAAAGATGAACTTGGATAAAGCGAAAGCTTTACCAACACATATTTCGAGAAATAGATAGGAGAGATATACTCGGTTCGAAATACCAAATGTGTATAATCTAAGTCTATATAGCAAAATGATTTTTGTCTCAAGATAGGAGATAAATAAACTTTTGAGTGATAGATAAGTTCAAGTATCCACATACCTTTTAGTCAATGAATATCCACCAGTTCCTTGAGTAGTCCTTCATCTTGTATGATGATCGCCATGGAGTTCTTGAGCTCAACTACACTTTCTATCCTAGTCCAAGACCTTAGATATAGTAGACTAGAAATCAAGACTTATAATTTTGATCACTAACATTGACAAACATGCTTGAGATAGAAACACATGCGAGTTCGACCGAGCAATGATCTAACAATCTCCCCTTTGTCAATTTTAGTGGAAAAACTATCAATACTTATGGAATACAAAAAATATATAAATAAACTTTGTAGCTCCTATTCCACATGTCTAATCTTCAACCTTACTTGAAATCTTCGTCACTTCCAAGTACTCCAATGACCCCAAAGGTTGTATGTTTAGCATTGTAGATGGTGGATTTTCGTCAAGGGATAAAATCATAAACACATAATTATACGTATTCCTGACTCAGCAATCAGACGAATATTGAGGCTCATGTCTTGTAGTTGCAGGATTTCCCACACTACACCCTTGTTAACATCTTGCTATAATCAACTCACAATTGAAGATGAAAAATGACACTTTATTATTTTGTTCTCAGAAATGTTTACAGAAATGGAAGAATTCAAGATTACAACTATTCTCTTGAAGTTTCTCTCTCCTCAAGACTTTCTTAACTCTCAAAAATACATCATCCTTTTCTGGACACATTGGGTCTATATTTATAGGGTAGTTACATAGTGGATGAAAGCTAAGTTTTCCTCTTATTTCGGGTTGATTCTGCGATTGTACCGCGATAGTTACAATGTTAAATCTCGCAAGTTTTGTAACCATCGCAGAACAAACATACTTTTCTCAAGTTTTCTTCAATCGTCAGTTATTACGTCACTCTTTTGAAGGCTTTTGTGACACTCGTGAAGTGTAGTCGAAGATCTTGCGGTGATGCTCGCTGGGAAGTGTTGTTAATCTCGTAGAGAATAGATGTAGCGATATTCTGGTCCTACATCTTGCCTCTTCTCATGTCTTTTCTGCGAAGAAGAGAAGATATGAGAATCTTTAATTCTTCAAAGTGCTCGCAGCCTCTCTTCTTTCCATATTTTGTTCTCGACATTGCTCAGTTAATTTAGCTTTAACCGCCTACATGTGTTGTAAATTCATCTTTTTACTGACACGTCTTTACTCAACAGGTTATTCCCTTTTGCTTATAAAAGGTAGAGTTAAACTTCAAAACTAATTTTCTTCTTCTACTTCTCTATCTTCTTCATCTGTTTATTTTATCTTCCATCTGCAACTTTTATTCTTCCTCATATTCTCCTGCTACTGTTCTAATGGAATCATCAAGGTATGTTTTTTGATTATAATCTTTATTTGATTCAATTTTTACTCATATTCTTCGATCTTCTCTATTTCATCCTTCATAACTCCCGTATTATGTCTTCTCTTCAGTGAAACTATCCCTAACACCCAATCCTCAGGTCAAAACCCTAATGCTCGCAAAAGACCGACTGAGAAGAAGAAGAAGAGAAGTTCTGCGAATGATAAGGTGGTAAAAAACACATCCTATTTCTTAATAACAATATTGTTGCCTCTGTTTCTTATCTAAGTTATTATTCGCAGAATGTCGAGAACATCGCTAATCCTCCCAAAAGACCTCGTCAGTTTAAAGCTTTTGAGGCTGATTTCTCCATCCCCACATTAACATCTGCAAGAGTTACTCCCGCACCCTCGCAACTGGATCCTCTTTCTTTTACCTGCGAGAATATCGCTACCAACACCTTTACTTTTTTTGATTTATTGATAAATCAAGCTCCTGAAATTGCTGTGACTGAAGTTCCTTCTAGCCCTTTGTTTCCTTCAACTGTTGTTTTTCCCAACACTCGTCATTCTGATAATACAACCATCGCAAATGACTCAAATCGTCAACTTTCCCTTGTTACCACTTCACCCTCTGCATCTCTTCCTCCATCGAATGGAATCTTAGGTGGAGTTGATATTGCTTTTAAAATTTTATCTAATATTTTAGACGATGCAAGAAAATCTTCTACTGACTCTCTCCAATATGAATCTTGCAAGACCTTACTTAAATATTTTGTCTCTGATAATACTTCTTCACGAGCATCTTTAGAGAATGAAGTTGAAACTCTGAGAAAAAGCCTTCAATTCAAAATTTCTGAATGTGATACTCTGAACCATATGCTTCGCAACTCTTCTCTTAACTGCGAGAACCTTCGCAGAAAAAATGACGAGCTGAAAGGTACAATTTTCCTGCCTCTACCCTTTTATTTTTCTGTTTTGCTTTCATATCCTTTGTACTCAAGTCTCTTTTTTAAATTCTTGATTCATATATTAGTTTCAAATCGGACTCGTTTTATGGAGAGACTTAAATTTGAATCTATTGCTGACGAAGCTCGTGTTAAAAGAGATTCTTGGATGGACCAGTATAATAGATTAGATAATCTCTACACATATTCAATCGATCAAATAGATAATCTTACTAATGAGAATAACCAACTATCGCAAAGTCAAAATTTATTAAGTAACGAGATTACTCGTCTCTTATATTTGTTAACCAAGTCTAACTTAGCGGTAGAATCTTTATCAGATGAAAATAGAACTTTATCCCAAGAGAAACATAGATTTTCAATCCTGATGGTGATTTCTTCGCAGTAATTGAGTAATATACAAAGAATATGTGATAATCAAGAGCAATCTCTTCGTTCCCTTAAAGATGAACTCAAGGAAGTAACTGAATCATCTTCTGCTGAGAAGGATAAACTCATCAAGGGTAGTTTAACTCTTAGTTTGAAGGCCAACGATCTTTAAGATCAATACTCTCAATTAAAGAAGTCTCATTCTTTACTAGCAAAGGAAAACTCGTATCTACGCACCAGGGAAGAAAACATGAAGTCTTGTCTGAAGGGTGTGGTTGGCGATAAATTTGATGACGCTATGAATCAATGGGAAAACTGTTTATTTGCATTAATTCAAAACTTAACCTCGCATAAAGAAGGTAGTCAATTGACTGCCTCTCTTGTTGATCTTTCTGTCAAATTTTATGTCATATTTCTTGTAAAATCTTTAACTGAATGATCTTTTATCACTTTTGTCACTCGCAGAATCTGAAAGAAGTCTTCATTCTACCATCACTGATCTTACTGAAAAATTGGATAAAGTTCGCAAAGAAAACAAGACTCTTACTTCCAATTATATTGAAGCTCGCGACAAAGAAGAAAGAAGACTTGATTATCTCGAGTACTTCAAAAATATAGAGATTAGGAATCGTGATAGAGGCTTCCTTCGCAAGGTCCACCTCAGTGCTGAAGTTCTTGTGAACGATATTCTACTCTCCCATTCTCTCCCTCCTGTATATGTTCCTCCTTTAGAAGTTGATGATGATGAAACTCCTCTTCCCATGGATAAATAATTAGAATTCAGTAATGATAAAGAAAATACCACTCAAGAAGATGATGAAGAAGAAAGAAGTCCTCCTAAAGAAGTAACTACAAGCGGTGAGAAGAATACTGATGAAGCTGATAATTCTGGAAAGAATAACGAATCTGGCGAGCAAGAACAGTGAATCTGGCAAGACTGCCGCCAAAACTTGAATTTCATTTTTGCTTTCTTTTCCTTCTTCTTTCTTGTGAATAATGTAATCTTTTGAAATTTTTAGAATTCAACTTTTGATTTTGTTTACTTTGAATATCCTCAAGGAAGGTAATGAAATCTTATTTTTCCATTCCCCTACTTGCCCTTCATTAACTTTATTGAGATGTTGAATTATTTCATGTGTCTCCTTTCTGTGAAGTGTGTGGCTATATTATTCGTGAAAGTACAAATATATCTGCGATGTAATGAGTACAGCTGCGATATTTTGAAATTTTTTGAAAGAGTTTGCGATGTTATGAATCTGCCTTCTTATATATTCTCCTGTGATGAACAAATCTTTCCTGCATCTTAAAATAGAATAGTTAATTTTTAAGATTATTCTGTTGGTCTTATTTTGCCTTCATAGTTAAAGGTCTTATTTTTCCAAAAAGTCTTTCTTTCTGCGACAAAATCACAGGACGTATTTACATTTGCATGTATTGACCCATTGATTTTGTCTTATCAATATTTTTTCAGCATCTCTGCGACAATATGAAAAGTTTAAATTCTCTTGCAAGAATTATAGCTTATGACATTGCCGTCTTGCGATGAAATCGTAGGACATCTTTACACTTTCATGTAAAAACCCATTGATCTCATCTTAACCTTTTCTCTTTTGGCTTGTTGCCTTTGTATAACTTTCGTCACGCGACAATATGACATGCCTAAATGTTCTTGCGATCATAAATCCCCATGACATTGCCGTCTTTAGACACTTATCAGCTCCCTAATGGAGGGTGCCACCCTTATCTTCCCCCTGGTTGCCCCTTCAAGGAGGGCACATCGGCCATACAAGACTAGCTCTTCTCATCTAGATTTACCAACAACCAGCTGTTTTCACAGCCTCTTATCATTTATGCCTATATGGCTTATAGTTACAAGACTGCACCCTAAGTGGGGTTTTATTCAGGCCAAGTGTATTATAGCCAAGACTTTCCAAGGATGGTCAGGGTAGTTTCGTACGCCCCGGGCACCCTTGGCTCAACCGTGTACCTCGGCGCCTTGGTCATACTTTGCACTTCTTAGAAGAGGTCATTAGTCGTCCAATCAGGGCATAACTCAGGTTCCAGCAGCGGTATAACCTTATCACTGAGTCATGTCAAGAGATAGCCCCTTATATGACGCATTATTAGGTCTTACATTTGCCTCTTGCGAAATTTTATTCGCGAACTAGGGTGCACGCCATAAAGGTTCGTCCCATTCTATTAATCTCTGTGAAATTTTATCCGACATTCTTGCGATTATGCTCGCAATTCTCGCTTTGCTTTGTTACTAATAGAATCTCGCAATTGGAATCAGATTTTTTTTTTTTTTAAAACGACGTACCTGTATCTCTTATCTTGCAGAAGTTGTCATTGATAATACCTTTTCAGAAATAGTCTATTCCATGGTCTGTCAAGTCTTTGACCAACAACTTTCCGTTCAGGGTACATTAGTTTGTATGCCCCGATTCCAACTATCTCTTTAATGATATATGGTCCATCCCATTTTCTCGCCAATTTTCCACCATTCACTCGCTGATAACTTGGTGTTTCTCGCAGCACTAAATCGCCAGGTTGAAATCACGTTCCTTAACACGTTTGTTGTACTCGCGAGCTAATCTTCGCTGGTAATTTTCCATATGTTGCAAAGTTTTTTCTCTTTTTTCTTCTAATTCATCCAATTTATTTAAAATCATTCCAGCACTTAGATTTCTTTCCCAAGCCTCTGTTTTTGTTGTAGGAATAACTACTTCTGTTGGTAACACAACTTCAACTCCATACGTCAAACAAAAAGGTGACATTCCAGTAGATTCTCGTCTGGTTGTATTGTAGGCCCATATTGCATTATGCACATATTCACACCATGCTATGTGGTATCCTTCTAGCTTCTTTTTTAAGATGTATGCGATTGTCTTATTGGTTGCTTCAGCTTGACCATTTTCTTGTGGATATAGAGGAGTAGATTTTCCACACTTTATCTTAAATGCATTGAGTAACAATTCTATATTCTGCCCTTCAAATTGTTTCCCATTATCAGAAACCAACTGTGCTGGAATCCCAAATCTGCAAATTATATTCTCAAATATGAATGTAAAAATATCTTTATTGCGGATATGTTGTACTGCCTTTACTTCTCCCCATTTTGTGAAATAATCTGTTGCGACGATTAGGTATCTTCTTTGTCCAGAACCAGGCGCAAATGGTCCTACAATATCTAACCCCCATTTCCCAAAAGTCCATACACTTGTTGAAGATGATAATGGTGCTCCTGGTGCATGTATCTTTTTTCCATATCGCTGGAAATCTTGGCAACGCCTTGAGAGTTGTTTTGCGTCTTCATTCATATATGACCAGTAATAACCTTGCATTTTTGTTCTATATGCTAAAGATCTTTCTCCACTATGATTACCAGCGTCACCACTATGCAACATCTTCAACACCTTTTGTCCTTCCTCCCTCGTCAAACATCTTAGCGATGGTTCACTAAAAGATCTGCGATATAACACTCCTTCTCTTATCTCATAATTGGTTGCCCTATTTTTTAATTTATGTGCTTCTAATCGATTTCTTGGGATTTCTCCTCTTGCCAAGTATGCATGAAAATCCTCTCGCCAATCCGTAATGTTGTTCTTTAATTCCTCTTCACCAACTTCAACCATCATCACATCTTCTTCTTCTTCCTTGTTTATCGCTGGTAATAAAAGTGTTTGAATTTTTATGCATCTCGCAGCTGGATTTGTCATCATCATGGATATAAAAGCAAATGCATCTGCAAGCCTATTATCTTTCCTTGATATGTGTCTCCATTTTATTTTTGGAATTCTCGCAGATAATTCTTCGACTAACCTTTTATACTTTCTTAAAGATGGTTCATTTGTTGTGTATTATCCTTTTATCTGGCGAATAAAAAACTATGAATCGCTGGTGATTCTAGCATTTTCCAACTTCATTTAACCAATCTAAATGAAAAAGCTGTTTTTTCTCCTTCCGGTGAAATAAAAACAACTCCAATCCCATTTCCTTCCCCATTTGATGATCCATCCACCAGTATCTCCCATCTGTCATGTTCTGTTAATAAATCTTTTGGATCTCCATGTTCCTCTTCTACATCCATCATCTCTTCTACAGCTTCATCATCTTCTAAAGGAAATTCATCTAAGAAGTCTGCGATAACTTGTGACTTTGGTGAGGATAAAACTTTATATTGGATATCAAAGTGTCCTACTTGTGGAGTGTAACTTTGTGCACCCCCTCAAAACCGGGGTGCACGTTCCGGCCCTCATAATTGGAGGGATATTCGGTTGAAAACTAGATTTGGAAAAATATCTTACTTTCTAATGATAAATATAATTTCCGTTTAAACACAATATTTACATATAATAAAATATCCTCTTTCTTCTTTAATTCATTTTCTCTTTCTCTCATACTCTCAATCTCATGGAGTTATAATTTGTACATCGTTGATATAAACTTATTAAAAAAGAAAACAGTCATGGATATCAATTTTCCCTTTCTCTCAAATTCTCAATCTCAAATCATTTGATTGAGTATGTTAATGGAGTTTATGTTAACAGCCATTGAGAGTCGGTATTCTCCGCTAAATATGTTCTTCTCTCGTCCCTCTCCCAAAAGTCTGTCTCCTCCGTTAACAGATTCATAGAACTTATTTATGAAGCTGGCTGATGGTCATGGTCAAGATTATGAAAAATAAAATCCATTAATACCGTAAATCGTTCTGTTTTTTATTTTTGATGTGTTAGAATTACCTCTAAACATGTTCTAAACATGTAGATTATTCTAGAAACAAAGAATATAAGGTTAGCCTCCATAGGAATAGTTGTTAGCCTCCAAAGGCATAGTTGATAGCCTCCAAAGGCATAGTTGTTAGCCTCCATAAGCATAGTTGTTAGCCTCCAAAGGCATAGTTGTTAGCCTCCATAGGCATAGTTCTCTTCTTCTCTTTGTAAGCCTATAAATAGGCATTTGTAGTATCATTTGTAATAATCCAAAAATATCAAAAACATTGTATTAATGTTATCTAAATGAAAACTCATTCAATGAAAATCTTTGTTTTGATTCAATCTTGATATGGTATCAGAGCAAGGAAAAGGATCCTTGTATCTAGTGTTGAAACTTCTGCAATGGCAACCCGTCGTCAATACAACATTAAACATAAGTCTGTCACCTGCACTCATTGTAGTAAACGTGGTCATACCAAAGACAACTTCTTTAAGATTATCGGGTATCCAGATTGGTGGGATAAATGCGATCCCAAGAAAAAGAATTCCGCTGCAGCAGCACATGTGGTTAGTAATCTAACCTCCGCTATGGATACAACCAATGGTAAGGTTTTTAATATTTCGCAAGTTGTTCCTAATAGCTCATGGATAATTGATTTGGGTTGCACAGACCATATGACTTTTGATTCCAGACAGGTTTCTCCTCTTAAAACATCCATACACAACTCCGTTTGCACAACAGATGGATCTTTGGCTCCAGTAATTGGAGAACAATCATTAAATCTTACAGATACATTGAGTCTAGATTCCGTTTTAGTCGTTCCCTCTCTAAATTATAATCTATTATCAGTTTCCCAAATTACTAAAGTCTTAAATTGTGTTGTTATTTTTTGGCCTAATTCTTGTGTGTTTAAGGACATTCGAACACGGCGGACGATTGGATCTGGGGTTAGAAGAGGAAAGCTATACTATCTAGATTTGGAGTCAAAAATTTCAGAAAGATTATCTAACGCTTTAGTTGTGAATGGTACTCAGGGGGAGAAGGAGAAATCACAAATTTGGTTATGGCATAGACGGTTAGGGCATGCTTCTTTTGGCTACTTAAGAAAGCTATTTCCTAGTCTATTTTCAAAGATTGATGTTTCTAGTTTTCAATGTGAAGAATGTGAACTAGCTAAAAGCCATCGTACTTCGTTTCCATCAAGTTTAAATAAAAGTCCTATTCCATTCATGATTATTCATTCTGATGTTTGGGGGCCGTCTAAAGTTAACACTCTTGGAAGCGCACGATGGTTCGTCACCTTTATTGATGATTGCACTAGGATGACATGGGTTTGCTTGATGAAATCAAAAGATGAAGTGAATAATTTATTTCAGAGGTTTCACAAAGTAGTCAACACATAATACAATACAAAGATTCAAGTTCTTCGAAGTGACAACGGAGGCGAATATTTAAGTACTGATTTTCAGCATTATTTAAAAGAATGTGGTATTATTCATCAGACAACTTGTCCTAATACTCCTCAACAGAATGGGGTAGCTGAAAGGAAAAACCGTCACTTGCTTGAAGTTGTGCGCGCTTCATTAATATCAGCTCATATGCCGTTAACTTATTGGGGTGAAGCTCTTGCCTCTGCAGCATATGTGATCAACCGTACACCTTCCAACACTATCATTTTTTTCAGACACCTTTTCAAGCTCTCAGTGAGGCAACAGTTTCACCAACAGTTCCAAACTTGCCTCCACGCATATTTGGTTGTGTAGTATTTGTGCACTTACACAAGAACCAACGGAGCAAGTTATCTCCCCGAGCTTTAAGATGTGTCTTCGTAGGATATGCTGCAAGTCAGAAAGGATATAGGTGCTACCATCCTCCAACTAAACGAATGTACATCACATTGGATGTTAAGTTTCACGAACACGTGATGTATTACTCCAAGTCTGAACTTCAGGGGGAGTATGAAAAAGAAATTCAGACTCTTGACTATGAAGAAGACATAATCGAAGAAGATGTTGTTCTTGAAATTCCAAAAGAACAGAAAGTTAGTGGGGAAGAAATTAACACAGATAATGAAATTGAAGCTATAAATGAAGTTGAAGAAGATAATGCATATAAATCAGAAGATAATGCAGATGAAGTTGAAGAAGATAATGATAGATCACCAACCCCAATCCAACCGTTCATTGAAGATGTTCTTGAACCCCGCAAAGAAACAATTGCCGAACGTCGGAATAGAGGTATCCCTAAATCTATGTATGAACCTGATATTTCATCAAAAGCTAAATATCCCATGAGTAATTATATCTCTAATCACCGTCTGACCAATCAAATAAGTCATTTGTGAATCAATTATCTATCAGTAGTTATTCCTAACAGCGTGATACAGAAGCATTATCTGATCCGAAATGGAGGGAAGCTATGATCGATGAGATGAAATCCTTACAAGAAAATAATACTTGGGACATGGTTGAATGTCCAGAAGGAAAGAAAGTCGTGGGATGTCGCTGGGTTTTTACAGTCAAATACAAGGAAAATGGTGAAATTGAACGCTTTAAGGCAAGATTGGTTGCTAAAGGGTATAGCCAGACTTATGGTGTAGATTATAATGAGACATTCGCACCTGTAGCTAAAATGAATACAGTGCGAGTCTTGTTGTCTCTTGCTGCAAATTTGGGTTGGCCATTGCAACAGTTTGATGTCAAGAACGCCTTTTTACATGGATATTTGTCAGAAGAAGTGTATATGCAGCTTCCACCAGGAATGATGGAGTCAGAGTTGCATAACGGAAAAGTTTGCAGGTTAAACAAGTCATTGTATGGTCTAAAACAATCTCCGAGAGCGTGGTTTGGAAGATTTACCAAGTCTATGAGAGCATTTGGTTATCGTCAGGCAAATTCAGATCATACTTTATTCTTAAAGAAAAATCGAGGTAAGATTACAGCTTTAATCATATATGTAGATGACATGATAGTTACAGGAGATGATCCAGAAGAAAGAAAGGCTCTCCAAAATTATCTATCAAGTGAATTTCAGATGAAGGATCTTGCTTCTTTAAAATACTTCCTTGGAATTGAAGTATCTCGATCAACAGAAGGAATATTCTTGTCACAAAGAAAATATGCCCTTGATTTGTTGGAGGAAACAGGTATGACAGCATGTCAACCTGTAGATACACCAGTAGAGCCAGGTTTGAAATTATGTTCGGATGACAACCAAGTACCTGTTGATAAAGGAAGATACCAAAGGCTCGTGGGTAGACTAATGTACTTGGCACATACAAGACCCGATCTTGCATATGCATTGAGTATTGTTAGTCAATTCATGCATAATCCTGGAGAAACACATATGAATGCGGTAATGCGAATCCTAAGATACCTGAAGTCTGCTCCAGGAAAAGGGATCTTGTTTAAGAAAGGTCAAGACTTCAAAAGTATGGAGGCATATACTGATTCTGACTATGGTGGGTCATGTGATGATATGAGGACTACTTCAGGATATTTTACCTTCGTTGGGGGTAATCTTGTTACATGGAGAAGCAAAAAACAAGGAGTTGTTTCACGATCAAGTGCAGAGGCTGAATGGCGAGGTATGGCGCTGGGTATCTGCGAAGTTATGTGGTTAAAACGTCTGCTAACTGAATTGGGGTATCCTCCTAGGAAACCAATTCGTTTGTACTGCGATAACAAAGCGGCGTGTGATATTGCACACAATCCAGTTCATCATGATCACACAAAACATGTGGATATAGATAGGTTCTTCATTAAAGAGAAGTTGGATAATGGGATCGTGGAGTTACCTAGAATTAGATCGGAAGAACAGGTAGCTGATATTCTAACTAAAGAAGTTCCAAGTAAAATATTTCTGAAGTTTGTTGGCAAGCTAGGCATGAGCGACATATATGCACCAGCTTGAGGGGGAGTGTTAGAATTACCTCTAAACATGTTCTAAACATGTAGATTATTCTAGAAACAAAGAATATAAGGTTAGCCTCCATAGGAATAGTTGTTAGCCTCCAAAGGCATAGTTGATAGCCTCCAAAGGCATAGTTGTTAGCCTCCATAAGCATAGTTGTTAGCCTCCAAAGGCATAGTTGTTAGCCTCCATAGGCATAGTTCTCTTCTTCTCTTTGTAAGCCTATAAATAGGCATTTGTAGTATCATTTGTAATAATCCAAAAATATCAAAAACATTGTATTAATGTTATCTAAATGAAAACTCATTCAATGAAACTCTTTGTTTTGATTCAATCTTGATATGATGTTGGTGGTGATCCATCGATCAAAACAAAAAAGAAATAGAGTTCTAATGGTTGATCAGAAACAAGATTTGGGATTTTAGTCATTGAATTGATCAAACAAAAAATGGGTTTCAATAATTGATCAAAAAAACATAATGGGTATGTATCATTTACTCTAAAAAATCACAATAAAACTTCATTTGTCAGAAAATTTAAGCTTAATTAGAAAATATTTAATCATTCCAAAAACCCATGTGATCATTTGGGAAAGTATACAGATTGCCATAGTTTCATTTTGTGGTAATATCATCTGTTAAAAAGTTCAAACAAGGAATCAAATCAGGAAACGTGTATGATTGATCATGAGACATCTTATTAGTCTTTCATATTATCGTTGTCATCAACTTGGAGCAACATCGTCATTTTTATTTGTTGCCTAAAAAAATAAAATCAGTTGATTTGTTTTATTTGGACAAAAATCCAATGGTGAAATTTTTAGTCTCTAATTCTCCTTCTCGTTCTCTATAAAGAAAACCTAGTGGAACCTAGTTGTTGTAGTGTGATGGTCTAAAAAAAATCCAACCTAGTTTCTCAATGAATCTGTTCTATTACAGGTAAAATGGTTGTCTCCAAAGCTACAAGCAACTACTATTCAGAAACTCTATAGTGTTCATCAGAAGAAAGGAAATTAAGGCAGATGCATATAAAAGAGATTTGTTTTTCCGAAAAAAGAAAAGAGAGAAATAGGGGAGAGAGAAAAGTGTTTATGATTCCGATTTTAAATGCATTTTTAGTAAAACATAAAAAACAATATAAAATAGAACAAATAGAAAACCGGAAGAACAAATAGAAAACCGGAAACAGCTATAAGAATTTGAACGAATCACTTGGGCCGGAATGTGCACCCCGATTTTAGAGGGGTGCACAAAGTTGGACTCCTACTTGTGCATTCCATCTCTCAACTCTGCCTGATCTTTTTGAATTTTTCATTACTGACTCAATTGACACTTTTGTTAACACTTTGACCTTATGCGCTTGAAAGTAGATGCGGAGTTTAAAAGTTGCATGTACCAATGCTAGAATTAGTTTCTCAATCTTTGAATAATTTTTCTCTGCAGAATTGAATGTTTTGCTATTGTAATAAATTGGTTTTTCTACCCCTGCATCTACTCGCAGCAACACAACACTTAGCGCATATGTGGTTGTTGCGAGATAAATTAATAGTTCTTCTCCTGGTTCAGCTTTCTGTAGGATAGTTATGTTCATTAAATGTTCTTTTATTCCTTGAAAAGCCTTTTCACATTCATCTGTCCATTTGAATTTTGTTCCCTTCTTGAGTATATCGAAAAAATATTTGCACTTGTCTGAAGATCGCGAGATGAATCTTCTTAGCGAGGCTAAGAGTCCATTCAATTTTTGCACATCTTTTACCGTCGCAGGAGTTGGCATATCGCGAATTGCTTGTACTTTTTCCGGATCAACTTGTATTCCTTCTTTTGATACAATATACCCCAAAAATTTCCCTGAAGTTACTCCAAAAGTACACTTATCGGGATTCACTTTAAAATTAAATTGCCGCATTTGATCGAAAATGTCTTTCAAATCTTGCACATGATTCTCAGCTTCTTTGCTTTTGATCAACATATCATCTACATACACTTCTAATGTTTTGTGGATCCACTTTGCAAACACCTTCTCCACTATTCTTTGATACGTTGCACCAGCATTTCGTAAGCCAAATGGCATCTTTGTATAACAATATAATCCTCTTGGAGAAAAAAATGCGGTATGTTCTTGACCTTCTTCAGCGAGAGGGATTTGATTATATCCTTTATATCCATCCAACGATGATATTCTAGCATTTCCCGCTGCTGATTCAACCATCTGTGGGATATCCGGTAATGAAAAACTATCTTTAGGACAAGCCTTGTTTAAATCAGTGAAATATATACAAATTCGTATCCCCTTGTTCTTCTTTGGGACCACTACCATATTTGCAATCCACTCTGGATATTTTGCTTGCATTATAATTCCTGCGTCGAGCATCTTCTACAATTCTTCTTCTATTTGAGAATGATATGTTGTTGCGATTTTCCTTATTCTTTGCTTAAATGGTCTTATGTTTTTGTTGATTTCTAATTTATGACATGCTATTGACGGATCTATCCCTGGCATCTCATCCATGCTCCACGCGAAGATATCTTTATATTCTCGCAAGAGATTTATAGTTCTTTCTTCCTCATCTGCCTCCATTCTAGTCCCAATTTTCAGCATTTTAGGCTCTTCTTCACTCCCAATATTTACTTCCTTTGTTGGTTCTGATGCAATAAAACAGGCTTCAGGTTCTCTCATTGGTGTCGGTGTTTTCATAATTCTCGCGAGTTCATTTCCTTCTCGCGGGATTTCACTGGGTATTCCTTTTCCTTCTTTTGCTCTTATCATGTAAACTTTAAATTCTTCTTCCTTCTTTGTTTCTCTCGCCAATTTTCTGCGAGCCTTTCACAGCTTTGGACGTTCTTCACAATTTCTTACTTCAATTTGGTAACATAATTTCGCAAAATCTGTGTCTCCTCTAATTTCTCCAATTCCACTGGGTATAGGAAATTTGATGCATTGATGCAACGTTGATGCTACAACCTTGATTGCGTGTATCCATGGTCTTACTAATATCATGTTATACGGTGATTCCACGTCTACCACACATAACGTTATTTGTGTTTCAATCTCCCCTAGTGGAGTTCTTACCATTATCTCGCCTTTAGGTTTTGTTAAAGATCTTCCAAAGCCATGAAAATGATATGTTGAATAAAACATTTCTTTATCCTTATATCCCATTTTTTTGAAAGTATGATAAAATATTATATCTACACAACTTCCTGCATCCACCAAAGTTCTATTCATAGCCCATTCTTCTACAGATTTTATTGATTCCTCCTTTCTCATTGGTATAGTGGATACTGTGATTACCAATGGAGATGTATGATTTAGATTTTCTTCTGGTATTTCTGCTGCTGTAAATGTGATCTCCTGCTTTTCCCAATCTTTCAATGGTGATATTTTTTCCACCGTCATAATTTTCCTTCCTTCAAAATCCCGTTTGTGTATCTTCCCCTTAATATTTTCATGAAATCTATCAATCATTGTTCTTGTTACCATACCACACTCCAATTTTCTACAATCCTCTTTGATTCTAATCATCTTTCCTTCAAATATCTCACTGATTTGTTTTATGATTTTCTTAATCTTGAATAATTCTTATCTTCTTCTTCACCTTTTTATTTTATTTTGCTAATTCAATCCCTGTTTCGGGCGCCAAAATGTAGTTGCAGGATTTCCCACACTACACCCTTGTTAAGATCTTGCTATAATCAACTCACAATTGAAGATGAAAAATGACACTTTATTATTTTGTTCTCAGAAATGTTTACAGAAATGGAAGAATTCAAGATTACAACTATTATCTTGAAGTTTCTCTCTCCTCAAGACTTTCTTAACTCTCAAAAATACATCATCCTTTTCTGGACACATTGGGTCTATATTTATAGGGTAGTTACATAGTGGATGACAGCTAAGTTTTCCTCTTATTTCGGGTTGATTCTGCGATTGTACCGCGATAGTTACAATGTTAAATCTCGCAAGTTTTGTAACCATCGCAGAACAAACATACTTTTCTCAAGTTTTCTTCAATCGTCAGTTATTACGTCACTCTTTTGAAGGCTTTTGTGACACTCGTGAAGTGTAGTCGAAGATCTTGCGGTGATGCTCGCTGGGAAGTGTTGTTAATCTCGCAGAGAATAGATGTAGCGATATTCTGGTCCTACATGTCTCTTATCGAAAGCATGAAATCTCGTGCCACAAGAATTTCTGACTGAGAATACTGTCTCTCAAAGTATGTGTAGATATATAGTCTCTCAACTGAGGCAGCGACATATCTCATATTTCAATAATTATTTCTATATAAAATCGAAAGATTGGACGGCTCCTAGACAACTTACCTGCTAGTATAGAGCAATAATGTCTTCAGGATGTAACAATGTTTTCCCTGACTATATAAAAGAAATATGACGCTTCAACAAGCTCATAACACTCAATTACTGAATAATTAATGCTCCTAGACTATCATACTAGTATAGAGCATCAATTAATTATTTTTAAAATCATTAGATTCATTAACTGAATCCCTGAAAAATATTCAATGTTTTTCATAATATTTTGTTATTTCAATTTATGGTTTTTCCCAGCAGAATTCCATGAGTTATTAATAAATATTCAACACACAGGCATCTGAGCTACCTTCGAGTAAGCCCCGACCAAAATGGTGCAGATGTACTCGATAATAATGCATTAACAAGCACCTGAATGCACGAATGAGTATTTCAAAATACGACGAGACGATGAACCTATGCAAAATAGGAAAGAAAATAATAAATAATAAAATATTAACCAAGGCGCTGAGGGACTGGACCCAACGGCTAGCCGTCCGTGCCATGACTAGTCCCATGCCCAATTCTATATTTTATTATTTTCCTTGATCTTATGAAAATCCTATCATTTGAACAAATATCCTTCGTTTTAAGGAAAATCCTCTGTTTCATGGTGTTTCCTTCGCATCAAGGAAAACATATAAAATTAGGAAATGTGTCATGGGACGATGTCTACTAGCTGACCGACTATGCCCTAGTCATGGCCGGTCCCACACCTAATGATTCCTTAATATTTTATTATTATTTCCCTAATCTCATGAAAACTCTTTAATCTCATGATATTTTCTTCAAATCATGAAAATTAATAAAAAATTAGGGAAACTCATGGAACCGGGCCCTAGCCGTCCGGCCATGCCCTAGCCGGTCCCACACGCCCCTTATTTTTTATTATTATATTTTGTGTTTCCTTGATCCCTTGAAATTCCTTGATTTCATGATGTTTTCTTCAAATTATAAAAATTCATTCAAATCATGAAATAATACACAAAATTAGGGAAAACTCACGGGACCGGGCCCTAGCCAGCCGACCATGCCCAAGCCGGTCCCATACACCCCTTATTTTAATTTTATTATTATTATTATTTTTCAACCAAACAATTATTATTATTATTATTATGAAAGGGGCCATGAAGGCTTTTATTGAAAAATAGAATAAAAAGAAGTTTACAAAGATTTGGCAGGGAAAAGCGCAACAAGTTGCGCCCCAATGCCTTTTTGAATAATAATGCCCAGACGGTGGAATAGAGAACTGCCTAGATGGTTTTTAACGTCATGGTTCGCCATACAGTTCTTCAAGCGCTTCAAGAAATCTATAACATCATCCCCAAGTTCACCTAAGGTTGAAAATTCCAAAACACCAAGACTATATCCATGAACAGAACATATCTCAGCGTATTTGTTACGCTTATGGGTAATTACAGCTGAAATGGCTTGCCCCGATGTAAAATTGCGGTTGCCACCCTTAGAAAATGGGGAAACCCCGGTCACATCAAAACAAATGTCTATTCCATTATCCCAATTGTATACCATAATGTCAGCTGGATTGAGGGGTGTATTACTGGCCGATGTAAGACCAAACGACGCTTCCTTCCTCGCTGCTACACCAGCTTTGTAACATAACTCAAAGAAGAGATCTCTGACCATATCATGTCGATATTTCAAACCAACTTCGCTAGCACAATGGATGGCATGATCTCCGAACCGGTCCATTGCTTTTTTGCAACATGAACAGATGCAGTCATCGTCGAACAAGGGAATGCCAAGTTGGTATTGGAGTACTGACCTGAATTAGCGCGGGCCGACGACTTGATTTAGACCCCTGATGGGAACAGCTTTAAGATAGTCTTGTGCGTGAGATCTCTTGTTGCACTTCCACGGTATTGAGTCACGTTCTGACATGGCAAAGGTGGTTGGAATCTTATTCGCTACAACATCAAAATAATAGTTCGCCAGGTATTGCATAGGCTGGGGGCGATGTCATCGGTACTGAAAGAAGAAGAGGATAAACCACACGATTGAATGTAACATTCCAACGCATTCTGGAAATTGGGTCCGAGATCAGTGGTGTTCTATAGAATGGAGGTCTGCAGGTGCCTAGTTTGGTGACACGATGAAATGTAGCAGTACTGTAAGGTATCCACATGGTATATACACCTAAACCGCCATGCTGGAAAGGTAGAGTGGTGATTCGTTGCTGAATTTGTCCGAACCCGGGATCATCTGCGGTAATGAGGTATCTCAAGAACTGTATAAGGTGCTGATCAAAACGAGCTTGAGCAGGCTGCACAACTTGGGGTCTTGTTGTTCATATTGTAAAATACAGCTTGGAGACACCAACGCAGTTGCGAAGGAGTAACAGTTCACTCTGGGGGTCTTTAAGCTTCTTAAGGCAGTCCATAAGGTGGATTGTCTTGTCGACCATGGCCAGGATAGTATCACTGCATAAATGGTCGTTCAAACTGACATGCCCTCCAAGTAGACGAACACCTTCAGTTGGTTTTCCAATTTCTGGTGGGGATACCTCATTACAGCGTGTGTCTTGTGTTGGCCAAAAGACCTCCGTCTTACGGATGTTCAAATATAAACCCCTTGCTGGACCATCATTACGCAAAATCTGTAATGCTTTGCCTACTTCCATGGTGTCACCGATGAGAGTTTCATCGTCTAAATACAATGCATTAAGGTCGAGGGTGCACTGTGTTTCTATTTTACATACCAATGGATGCAATACCAATGAGAATAATAGGGTCCCGAGGGGATCACCTTGTTGCACACCTTGTGCAGAGGACAAAGTGAACTCATTGTAGTATAGTTTGGCTTGGTGTGCATAACAGAACTCAACCCATTTGGAGATACTAGGGCACCTTGATATCACTTCATTGATTATGGCAGTCCTACTGACCATGTTAAAAGCATTCGTAAAATCTATAAGTAGCATGGACACGTTGTCTTGCGTACCTTTCAAATCAAGGAGGCGGTTAGCAGAGTGTATGATTCCTTCTCCCCCGTAAGGTATCCCCACACTGTACCGATATTTACCCAAGTATGCTGTCATTTCTTTTAGCACAACTGTTGCGCTAGCTTGGAGCAGAGACGTCGCCATATAGTTCCCACTGCAATCGGGCGAATGCCTCCGTCAGGTTTCAATAGTGGTGTCAATGGTGCGCCGACGATGTATTCTCCAAGTGTAGGTGGACCCTAGTTAGCAATTCCTGGTACAGAGAGGAGTTCGGAACGGTATACATACGGGAATTTTATGGATTCGAGTAGATCGGATTCGGTCAAAAATCCGTTCAACGGTTCGTTGTTCGGCAGTAGTTCGGAACGGCATACGTACGTGTATAATTCGTTTTTTAGATATGAGTTCGGTAGTGAAAATTCGGCTTACATCAAATTAATAGAAATTAAATTGTAAAGGTTGTATAGAGTTGAAATAATGATTTAAACCAATTTTATTGTATTATATAGATAATACATTAAGAATAAACAAAAACAAGCAAACAGCTCAATGGTTTGAGCCTTAATTAGAAAATAAGAGGTCATGGGTTCAATCCCCACCACCTTATTTTTAATAACTCTAAAAAAAACTCTTAAATGGGCTTGGATTGCCGAGTCACTGTTCGAATCGCCGAGTCACTATTCGAATCGCCGAGTCAAGCCTAGTCACCTGTCCGAATTGTTCAGCCGAATTATACGCGTGTCCGAATTATTCGCAAAAAATTCGAATATCCCATATAATGCGCGAACCGGGGTCGGTGTTAGAGTAATTCGGCCGAATACAACGGATTCGGACGATCCGTACGGATTCGCGAATAATTCGCCGAATTACTAACTAGGAGGTGGACATTTGCCAACAAGCCACATGTTTAGCACACCAGTGATGGAAGCCAAGAGTTCATCCGATACAGCATCTTCTGCTCCACTAGTGGCGTCTAATAGATGTTGGGCGTGAAGGCCGTCTCGTCTGCAAGACGTGCCTTTAGGGAAGCTTTTTAAAGCTTTCAGCACTGCCTGAGTATCGACCGAAATTGCACCAGCCTCAGGTTCTTAAGATGGGATGTTGGGTGGCCGCATAGACGGATATTTCTGCCGCAACTCTTTGAGTGTGTCTGGAGTGGCCGGAGCGACACCATTGGAAGACAAGATGCGGATGACAGCGGTGTAGTGTCCAAAACCAAGCTTATTTTGACAGGCCTCAACATTAGTTTTGGGTTTCTTTCGTTGAGGTTGTTTGTGTTGCTGTTGGCTAGTTTGTTCTTGATGTGCAACTTCAAGTAGACGCCGAATAATGGTGATACATCCATTAGGCTGACTCCATTGGAGAAAATATTGGTTGATAGCGGCTATTTGGAGTTTCTTCCTAGTGGCTGATCTACTCTCATTGGCATTTTTGGGCATATACAGGTTTAACGTACATATGGGATGAAGCAGTAATTGAATCCATAGAGAAAGCTCACATGGATTGGTCAGAACCTTGTCAAGTATACTTTTCAAAGCCCTTGAGAATTTCAATCGGCACGGAGGTGGAATGTTGGATGTTGTGGTGAAACACTTCGGGTAAACCAGGTCAAGCAATTCTAGGGATAACACCATTGTTTCGTCAGGCAGTTCTGACGATTCGGTAGAACTTCAGCCGTAGAAGCGTCTGCCGCCGGTCTTGCTATCCCATGTATCAAAAAGTTAGCACATCTTCCATTGAAAGGTCCTAATAGGACAGTGCAATTATGGGGTCGACAAGGACGCTTCCATGATTGAACCTTCATGCAATCTCCATATAACCACATCTGCAATTATTGTAAAAGTCTTTCCCAAGCGTTGTAGACACGGGTATCAGTGCAAACTCTCACTTTGCATGTCGTCATCTTTGCTTTAGATGGCCAATGCTGATCACGAATGTGGCGAAGAATCGAGGTTTTAACATACCCTTTGCCATTGTATCCATCTTCACAGTCATCAAAATGTTTGAATGGGCAATGCACTAACCTTCCATCTGAAGAATCTGTACAGGGTTCATCAGATTCCTCCATGTCAGAAAGGGATTGATGTTAGGAAGACAAATCGCTTCTGGTAATAGGCATTGCTGAGACTTCATTGACAGTGTCTGATGATTCAGAGACAACTGAAGAGGGTTGCGAATTACGAGACGCAGGGGCTTCTACTTGCTGATGAGTGCCAAATATTGCATATTCATACACCTTTTCATTGGCACTTAACTTATCTTTCGCGCTTCAAAGTCATATATTATCCCAAATTCTGCATTCTTACCATCTTCAAGAATAAATATTTGTATTAATTAATTTTGTGTTTTTTAAGTACTAAATAAAGCTTGGAAGAATTGAGAAGACAAAAGAGAATAAAGTTGGAAGCGTTGCAACCCGCTCGCGCATCAGTGGCAACCTGTTTACAAATTCATGGGATTAAACAACCCATGATCCAAAACCCAAGACCCAAATCCATATCCACCTCACCCCCATTGGATTCTTTCCAAAACATCCACCTCAACCCCATTGGATTCTTTCCAAAACATCCATCTCACCCCCATTGTATTCCATTCTATCCATCAATTAAGAAAACATGTTTTGTTTAATTGTTGAGTGGTTGCTACAGTGAAATTCGGATCCCAAGTGTGAGAGAATTTTTGTGTATAAATAGAGAGGGTTGTTGTGTTGAAAACTCATCCAAGAATATCTTGTTCATGTTAGTTTATCAAATTTCAATTTTGTTGTAATGTTCTTCATGTTCTAATTTCATTTACTAGGGTTTAGATGAAGCCCTAATCTCATTGGTATGTATTCATATCTTGTATCTTGTTCTTGAAAGTTTAGAATTGTTTAAAGATATAATTTAATCCAAGTTTTTCAACATCTTGCTCTCACAATGTATGCCATGTACCCATTGTAGTTAGAATATCTCTATGTTGATTATGCTACAACTCATGCTTAACCAAATATTGATCTTTAGATTAGTTGTGCTTAATTAGACAATTAATGCTTTGGAGAAATAATTTAGTTGTGATTAAATTATCCATTGGAGAAACACCTTAGTTATACGGTAGACTTGAATCTACTATAAGGACAAGAATAATATTACAAGTTGAATGCATATCATAGGTTATTGGTGGATTTGAATACCCTAGTATCCATATTATCATTGTTTACATATCTTGTTATTTGCATCTTTTACTTTTATTATTTCAGTCACTTGAAAATAATATCGTCGTATCGACAAAATCAAACCCCTTTTGGTTACTCTCTGAATCAGGATTTAGAATCAACTTCTACACTCTCCAAGTCTCTGTGGTTCGACCTGTGCTTGCCCTGTGTTGCTTGTCGACACTGTGCACTTGCAGTTTATACATAGAAGTAGGTATCTTTCCGAGCCTACCACTTGCCTGACATTGCCTGTCACAGGTTGAAAGAATCAAACTTTTATTATTATTATTATTATTATTTATTTTTTTAATAAAACTTTTATTATTATTAACAAAATAATCAAATACAAGGTACAAAGTCGATAGAGGTCAACCTAGCAACAAGTTGAGCCCCTACACCTTTTTGAATTGAAATACCTAATCTATAAAAAAGAGAATTACCTATTTTGTAATTGAGATCGTAATTAGCTATACAATTTCTCAACCTCTTCAAAAGAATCATCGTGACTTCACTAAGTTCGCTTAAAGTAGAGAAAGCAAGGACGCCAAAACCATACCCATGAACCAACACCTTATCCAAATATTTTGCCCGCTTACGTGAAATAGCATTAGAAATGGCGACACCCGGATCGAAAGCCCGACCACTAATACCGGAAAAAGGTGAAACACCCGTAACATCAAAACAAAAATCTTGCCCATTAACCCAATTATAGATAAGAATGTCAGTGAGCTTTAAAACCTTGGAATCATCCGTCAAGAGTCCTATATCAACCTCCTTTCTAGCTGCAACTCCCGCCTTGTAAAAAATATCACTGTAGCAGCGCAACTATTCACAGTCAATTTTACACTTATTTTTGTTATTTTTTTTTTTAATTTTTGCTTTTGCTTTAAAACTTCGAAACCCTAACTACCTCTTTTGAGCTCAACAGGTGCCGGAGTAGCTGTTGTAAAGGCGAAGGAAAGGAAGCGAAAGAAGTTTTTATTTTAAATTAAAAAAAAATTTATTTTATTTATTTTTAGATTGTATTAGGATTCCTCTACTATTGTAATTTTCTTTTTCTTTTGCACTTTATTTTGGACTTTGGACTTGGACATTCTATTTTTATTTTTATTTTTAAACCCTACGGAAGGGTATTATTAAATATCAACTGTTTGCAGAGAAGGACGGTGATTACAATATCACCTCGGCCCCTCGGGTTCGTTCATGACATAGGATTCGTGGCCCGAGTCGACAACAACGGTTCATCCCCCGTCTAGAACGGAAGGTAAGTTTGTCGAAACACTCGTGAATCCCTTGTTAGCGAGTTACTGTATTCCTTCGTTTGCATATATGTTGAGGAATTGAATACGGCTGCTTTATTTTCCTAGTAAAGGGAAAGGACTGGCCATACAAGATAAGGGTTCGGATTTCATCACCGTTCTCTTCTTGCATGCCTTAGGAAAACAATACCTAACGTGAACCTAAGCATTAAAATTTGAAATAAAACGATACCTATAAGGTAACGAGCTTAGTAGGAGAGTCGTTCGAAAAATATTGGTTACTCTCTAAGCATACTTCGAAGTTCATGACAGTTTCTGTAAATTGAATGCGTGACTACGCCGCCTTGGAATGCGGTGAGGCCTTGGGTATCAAAGCTCCTGCAGCTTCCCTCGCCTCTATTCAATTTACTTAAACTCGGATTGATTCCATAGGAGTTTGATCAGATTGTAACGAATTCCATTTCGAAGGATTAGAATCTGGTCTAGAAAACAATTTAAGTGGATCCATCATGCTTTTTGTTTGCTAGAAATCAGTAGGTATACTGTGGTGAAGTCAGCCTTGTTTGCGATTGCATAGAACTCCCCTTCCGTTTAGGATTTTTCTTCTTTTATTTTGTTTTTCTAATGTATGCCGTAATTAGAGAACGGGCTTAAAAAAAAAAAAAAACCAATAATGAAAAAAATATATATTGGTCTGTTTTCAGTGTGTACATCCCAATCTCTGCAACAAGCCTAGTGCTAGTTAGAGATCATGTCAGGATTCTGGTCTGCAGGTGGGGATGGAAACAAATCCATCAGAGAGCTTGCTTACGGGCATGCTTCACATTATGAAACTCCAACAGACCATGATGTCAATAGTTATAGGGATTTTTATGGACATTTTAACAGTCCTGAGCATCAATACATGGACCCTATTAACTACTTACACATGTATCATCCACCACAGGGTGAAAATGAACACCTTTACAGTGCCCAACTCTCACAATCATCACTTTTGGACCAGTTAGAAGCTGGAACTGCAGCTTTAGAAATGCAAATGCATGAATCTGTCGTATATAATTCGTCTAGACAATCTAAAATCTATGCTTGTACCTTATGTGGAGGCTTAGGCCATCCTGCTGAGAATTGCTATATTTTGCATGATTTTAGGCAATCTAGAGAATATCATGAAAATCCAAAACATGAAATGCCAACAGATTACAAAGATGATAGTCATTGGGACCATAATCAACCTTTCGAAGGTTGCGATCAGTATTTTATAGACCCTAATGATCCTGCACTCATGTATCATCCACCACAGTGGGAAGTTGAACAATTTTGTACTTCTCAATCTGTGGAGGAAAATCTCATCGAACAAAATAATGCTAGGAGTGTATTACATGATAAACCATATAGCATTGATTATGAATTTCCTACTATTGATGACTCTCCTTTCATTGAACAACATAATGAAATTTTAGAATTTAATCAAAACCTTGTGCAATATCAAACGTTAAATGACCAAAGGTTTGCGAGTTTAGAACTCAAAATGAGTCAAATACTTGATGCACTGAATGAGGAGAGGGATGAATTTCAGGGTGAAATGAATGTTAGTCCTAATGAATTGCATTCTGAAAATAGTGTGTTTAGTCCTACTCAGACTGCTAATGTTAAAAATGAGCCTAATCTAGAGGTAAATGACTGGACTAGAGACACTAGGGTTTTGAATAGGACATTGCATTCATGTATTTTTGATGATGAGGATGATGATGATGTTATGTTAGAAGAACATGTTTTTGCTGAAAATATTGTCGAACCTTTGGGTTCAGAGACATTTGGCTTCTCTGCCTCGACCTTAATGAATGATGTTTCTTCTAGTGTTCCATATACATGTGATACTGATCTTGATCCTGTGGAATTATCCTGTGAAAAAGATCATGACACATATCTTGTGTCTGACTTAGAAAATGTTGAATCTTCTGTAGACACCAATGATATTATGCATGAAAATAACTTTGATGTGTCTGATTCTATGCCTAAGTCACACTGTGATGTTTCTTGTGATATTCTTATGCATGAAACTAAAGTTGTAGTGGATGATTGTGAACTGGGTCTTATTGATTTGTTTTATGAGCATGAGCATGATGTTGTTCTTGTTTCTGACTTAGGGAAAGCTGAATCATATAGTAACACAGATAAAAATAACTTGGAGAGTTATGATTCGATGCTTAAGTCATAACATGACTGTCTTAGGGTAAACCGAGAGGTTGTCAAACCCATTTCGTGGACAAGTCAAAGCTTTGGATTGGAACTGTGTGCCTCTCAAGTCCTCTTGGACTATTTTTCAGCTAAATATAATACCTTTGATGAGCCACAGTTCGAGTTTACTCATGTGTCCCCATCCATCCATGAAAAAATCCACTTTGAACTAGATCTTGTGCATGATGCACCACTGAAATTGTTAGATTTTGTACCCAAAAGTTTATCTATTGAAAAATTTAGGTTTGGGGGTAACTCATTCACATATGCAGTCTCACTTGCATTGTTGTCCTGTTATAAATATGTAAGGCTGTTGATGTTTCCGCATTAGTCTTTTTGGGTTGATCCTCAACTTTTTAGATTGTTGGTGTTTGGGGAGTCATCATTGTATAATCTAGTAGGTAAATTTTGAATCTTGTTGATATATTTGTGTGCTAACCGAACTTTTGGTCTTGCGCTCATATTGTTTGCTTTCATAGCATTCATTCAATTATGGTTAGCACCAACCTTTTTGCATCTGGTATTCTCTTTCATTTGAATCTGTTTTGTTCTCACGTTTTGTTGTTGTAGATGTTATCTTTTGAAACATTGAGGACAATGTTAGATTTAGGTTTGGGGGAGTATTTGCATATGGCGTTTTGTAGTCTTTTGCATCTTTTATGACCAGCTGTGGAGCGGGTCTTTTGTAGGATCCTTTGTAGTCTTTTGCATTTTTTATGACCAGCTGTGGAGCGGGTCTTTTGTAGGATCTTTTGTAGTCTTTTTCATTTTTGTGTTGTTGATATCTGATGACCAGCTGTGTAGCGGGTCTCTAAAAAAAATAAAAATGATGACCAGCTGTGTAGCGGGTCCCTAAAATATTTTTTGTCTCGGATCTTGTGTATGATATCTGATGACCATCTGTGTAGCGGGTCTCTAAAAAAAAAAATTATGATCAGCTGTGTAGCGGGTCTAAAATTAAAAAAAAAAAAAAAAAAAATTGGTTACAAATTGTCAATGTTCTACGAAATTCCGAAGTTCATCATCTACAGTTGAAGACCGAAGACGAAGACATTTCTAAGGATGCTCTAAAATTGGAGAAGGTTTTGTGGGTACATCTTTGGTAGGCCCGCACGAGACTACAACTCGTCCACTAGGGACACCTAGGGGTTTAAAGGCTTAGTGCATACGCTAAATGCATTCGAGAGACCAACGACAGTGGTATAGTTAGGATTTCTGGATTTCTGTTTCACTTGAGGACAAGTAAAATTCAAGTTTGGGGGTATTTGATGAGTTCCAAATATTGCATATTCATACACCTTTTCATTGGCACTTAACTCATCTTTCGCGCTTCAAAGTCATATATTATCCCAAATTCTGCATTCTTACCATCTTCAAGAATAAATATTTGTATTAATTAATTTTGTGTTTTTAAGTACTAAATAAAGCTTGGAAGAATTGAGAAGACAAAAGAGAAGAAAGTTGGAAGCGTTGCAACCGCTCACAATCAGTGGAAACCTGTTTACAAATTCATGGGATTAAAAAACCCATGATCCAAAACCCAAGACCCAAATCCATATCCACCTCACCCCCATTGGATTATTTCCAAAACATCCACCTCACCCCCATTGGATTCTTTCCAAAAGATCCACCTCACCCCCATTGTATTCCATTCTATCAATCAATTAAGAAAACATGTTTTGTTTAATTGTTGAGTGGTTGCTATAGTGAAATTCGGATCCCAAGTGTGAGAGAATTTTTGTGTATAAATAGAGAGGGTTGTTGTATTGAAAACTCATCCAAGAATAGCTTGTTCATGTTAGTTTATCAAATTTCAATTTTGTTGTAATGTTCTTTATGTTCTAATTTCATTTACAAGGGTTTAGATGAAGCCCTAATCTCATTGGTATGTATTCATATCTTGTATCTTGTTCTTGAAAGTTTAGAATTGTTTAAAGATATAATTTAATCCAAGTTTTTCAACATCTTGCTCTCACAATGTATGCCATGTATCCATTGTAGTTAGAATATCTCTATGTTGATTATGCTACAACTCATGCTTAACCAAATATTGATCTTTAGATTAGTTGTGCTTAATTAGACAATTAATGCTTTGGAGAAATACTTTAGTTGTGATTAAATTATCCATTGGAGAAACACCTTAGTTATACGGTAGACTTGAATCTACTATAAGGACAAGAATAATAGTACAAGTTGAATGCATATCATAGGTTATTGGTGGAGTTGAATACCCTAGTATCCATATTATCATTGTTTACATATCTTGTTATTTGCATCTTTTACTTTTATTATTTCAGTCACTTGAAAATCATATCGTCGTATCGACAAAATCAAACCCCTTTTGGTTACTCTCTGAATCAGGATTTAGAATCAACTTCTACACTCTCCAAGTCTCTGTGGTTCGACCTGTGCTTGCCCTGTGTTGCTTGTCGACACTGTGCACTTGCAGTTTATACATAGAAGTATGTATCTTTCCGAGCCTACCACTTGCCTGACATTGCCTGTCACATGTTGAAATAATCAAACTTTTATTATTATTTATTTTTTTAATAAAACTTTTATTATTATTAACAAAAGAATCAAATACAAGGTACAAAGTCGATAGAGGGCAACCTAGCAACAAGTTGAGCCCCTACACCTTTTTGAATTGAAATACCTAATCTATAAAAAAGAGAATTACCTATTTTGTAATTGATATCGTAATTAGCTATACAATTTCCCAACCTCTTCAAAAGAATCACCATGACTTCACTAAGTTCGCTTAAAGTAGAGAAAGCAAGGACGCCAAAACCATACCCATGAACCAACACCTTATCCAAATATTTTGCCCGCTTACGTGAAATAGCATTAGAAATGGAGACACCCGGATCGAAAGCCCGACCACTAATACCGGAAAAAGGTGAAACACCCGTAACATCAAAACAAAAATCTTGCCCATTAACCCAATTATAGATAAGAATTTCAGCGGGCTTTAAAACCTTGGAATCATCCGTCAAGAGTCCTAGATCAACCTCCTTTCTAGCTGCAACTCCCGCCTTGTAAAAAATATCACTGTAGCATCGCAACTATTCACAGTCAATTTTACACTTATTTTGGTTATTTTTTTAAATTTTTGCTTTTGCTTTAAAACTTCGAAACCCTAACTACCTCTTTTGAGCTCAACAGGTGCCGGAGTATCTGTTGTAAATGCGAAGGAAAGGAAGCGAAAGAAGTTTTTATTTTAAATTAAAAAAAAATTATTTTATTTATTTTTAGATTGTATTAGGATTCCTCTACTCTTGTAATTTTCTTTTTCTTTTGCACTTTATTTTGGACTTTGGACTTGGACATTCTATTTTTGTTTTTATTTTTAAACCCTACGGAAGGGTATTATTAAATATCAACTGTTTGCAGAGAAGGACGGTGATTACAATATCACCTCGGCCCCTCGGGTTCGTTCATGACATAGGAGTCGTGGCCCGAGTCTACAACAACGGTTCATCCCCCGTCTGGAACGGGAGGTAAGTTTGTCGAAACACTCGCGAATCCCTTGTTAGAGAGTTACTGTATTCCTTCATTTGCATATATGTTGAGGAATTGAATACGGCTGCTTTATTTTCCTAGTAAAGGGCAAGGACTGGCCATACAAGATAAGGGTTCGGATTTCATCACCGTTCTCTTCTTGCCCGCCATAGGAAAACAATACCTAACGTGAACCTAAGCATTAAAATTTGAAATAAAACGAGACCTATAAGGTAACGATCTTAGTAGGAGAGTCGTTCGAAAAATATTGGTTACTCTCTAAGCATACTTCGAAGTTCATGACGGTTTACAGAAATTGAATGCGTGATCACCGCCTTGGAATGCGGTGAGGCCTTGGGTATCAAAGCTTCTGCAGCTTCCCTCGCCTCTATTCAATTTACTTAAACTCAGATTGATTCCAGAGGAGTTTGCTCAGCTTGTAACGAATTCCATTTCGAAGGATTAGAAGCTGGTCTAGAAAACAATCTAAGTGGATCCATCATGCTTTTTGTTCGCTAGAAATCAGTAGGTATACTGTGGTGAAGTCAGCCTTGTTTGCGATTGCATAGAACTCCCCTTCCGCTTATGATTTTTCTTCTTTTATTTTGTTTTTCTAATGTATGCCGTAATTAGAGAACGGGCTTAAAAAAAAAAAAAAAAAAAACCAATAATGAAAAAAATATATATTGGTCTGTTTTCAGTGTGTATATCCCAATCTCTGCAACAAGCCTAGTGCTAGTTAGAGATCATGTCAGGATTCTGGTCTGCAGGTGGGGATGGAAACAAATCCATTAGAGAGCTTGCTTACGGGCATGCTTCACATTATGAAACTCCAACAGGCCATGATGTCAATAGTTATAGGGATTTTTATGGACATTTTCACAGTCCTGAGCATCAATACATGGACCCTATTAACTACTCACACATGTATCATCCACCACAGGGTGAAAATGAACACCTTTACAGTGCCCAACTCTCACAATCATCACTTTTGGACCAATTAGAAGCTGGAACTGCAGCTTTAGAAATGCAAATGCATGAATCTGTCGTATATAATTAAATCTCAGGCAATCTGAAATCTATGCTTGTACCTTATGTGGAGGCTTAGGCCATCCTGCTGAGAATTGCTATATTTTACATGATTTTAGGCAATCTAGAGAATATCATGAAAATCCAAAATATGAAATGCCAACAGATTACAAAGCTGATAGTCATTGGGACCATAATCAACCTTTCGAAGGTTGCGATCAGTATTTTATAGACCCTAATGACCCTGCACTCATGTATCATCCACCACAGTGGGAAGTTGAACAATTTTGTACTTCTCAATCTGTGGAGGAAAATCTCATCGAACAAAATAATGCTAGGAGTGTATTGCATGATAAACCATATAGCATTGATTATGAATTTCCTACTATTGATGACTCTCCTTTCATTGAACAACATAATGAAATTTTAGAATTTAATCAAAACCTTGTGCAATATCAAACGTTAAATGACCAAAGGTTTGCGAGTTTAGAACTCAAAATGAGTCAAATCCTTGATGCACTGAATGAGGAGAGGGATGAATTTCAGGGTGAAATGAATGTTAGTCCTAATGAATTGCATTCTGAAAATAGTGTGTTTAGTCTTACTCAGACTGCTAATGTTAAAAATGAGCCTAATCTAGAGGTAAATGACTGGACTAGAGACACTAGGGTTTTGAATAGGACATTGCATTCATGTATTTTTGATGATGAGGATGATGATGATGTTATGTTAGAAGAACATGTTTTTGCTTTGAAAATATTGTCGAACCTTTGGGTTCGAGACATTTGTCTTCTCTGCCTCGACCTTAATGAATGATGTTTCTTCTAGTGTTCCATATACATGTGATACTGATCTTGAGCACATGTGGAATTGTCCTGTGAAAAAGATCATGACACATATCTTGTGTCTGACTTAGAAAATGTTGAATCTTCTGTAGACACCAATGATATTATGCATGAAAATAACTTTGATGTGTCTGATTCTATGCCTAAGTCACACTGTGATGTTTCTTGTGATATTCCTATGCATGAAACTAAAGTTGTAGTGGATGATTGTGAACTGGGTCTTATTGATTTGTTTTATGATAATGAGCATGATGTTGTACTTGTTTCTGACTTAGGGAAAGCTGAATCATATAGTAACACAGATAAAAATAACTTGGAGAGTTATGATTCGATGCTTAAGTCACTGTCTTAGGGTAAACCGAGAGGTTGTCAAACCCATTTTGTGGACAAGTCAAATCTTTGGATTGGAACTGTGTGCCTCTCAAGTCCTCTTGGACTATTTTGCAGCTAAATATAATACCTTTGATGAGCCACAGTTCGAGTTTACTCATGTCTCCCCATCCATCCATGAAAAAATCCACTTTGAACTAGATCTTGTGCATGATGCACCACTGAAATTGTTAGATTTTGTACCCAAAAGTTTATCTATTTAAAAATTTAGGTTTGGGGGTAACTCATTCACATATGCAGTCTCACTTGCATTGTTGTCCTTTTATAAATATGTAAGGCTGTTGATGTTTCCGCATTCCGTCTTTTGGGTTGATCCTCAACTTTTTAGATTGTTGGTGTTTGGGGAGTCATCATTGTATAATCTAGTAGGTAAATTTTGAATCTTGTTGATATATTTGTGTGCTAACCAAACTTTTTGTCTTGCGCTCATATTGTTTGCTTTCATAGAATTCATTCAATTATGGTTAGCACCAACCTTTTTGCATCTGGTATTCTCTTTCATTTGAATCTGTTTTGTTCTCACGTTTTGTTGTTGTTTCTGTTATCTTTTGAAACATTGAGGACAATGTTAGATTTAGGTTTGGGGGAGTATTTGCATATGGCGTTTTGTAGTCTTTTGCATCTTTTATGACCAGCTGTGGAGCGGGTATTTTGTAGGATCCTTTGTAGTCTTTTGCATTTTTTATGACCAGCTGTGGAGCGGGTCTTTTGTAGGATCTTTTGTAGTATTTTGCATTTTTGTGTTGTTGATATCTGATGACCAGCTGTGTAGCGGGTCTCTAAAAAAAAAAAAAAATTATGATCAGCTGTGTAGCGGGTCTAAAATTAAAAAAAAAAAAAAAAATTGGTTACAAATTGTCAAGGTTCTACGAAATTCCGAAGTTCATCATCTACAGTTGAAGACCGAAGACGAAGACATTTCTATGGATGCTCTGAAATTGGAGAAGGTTTTGTGGGTACATCTTTGGTAGGCCCTCACGAGACTACAACTCGTCCACTAGGGACACCTAGGGGTTTAAAGGCTTAGTGCATACGCTAAATGCATTCGAGAGACCAAATGACAAGTGGTATAGTTAGGATTTCTGGATTTCTGTTTCACTTGAGGACAAGTAAAATTCAAGTTTGGGGGTATTTGATGAGTGCCAAATATTGCATATTCATACACCTTTTCAATGGCACTTAACTCATCTTTCGCGCTTCAAAGTCATATATTATCCCAAATTCTGCATTCTTACCATCTTCAAGAATAAATATTTGTATTAATTAATTTTGTGTTTTTAAGTACTAAATAAAGCTTGGAAGAATTGAGAAGACAAAAGAGAAGAAAGTTGGAAGCGTTGCAACCCGCTCGCAGATCGGTGGAAACTCACATTTACAAATTCATGGGATTAAACAACCCATGATCCAAAACCCAAGACCCAAATCCATATCCACCTCACCCCCATTGGATTCTTTCCAAAACATCCACCTCACCCCCATTGGATTCTTTCCAAAACATCCACCTCACCCCCATTGTATTCCATTCTATCAATCAATTAAGAAAACATGTTTTGTTTAATTGTTGAGTGGTTGCTACAGTGAAATTCGGATCCCAAGTGTGAGAGAATTTTTGTGTATAAATAGAGAGGGTTGTTGTGTTGAAAACTCATCCAAGAATAGCTTGTTCATGTTAGTTTATCAAATTTCAATTTTGTTGTAATGTTCTTCATGTTCTAATTTCATTTACTAGGGTTTAGATGAAGCCCTAATATCATTGGTATGTATTCATATCCTGTATCTTGTTCTTGAAAGTTTAGAATTGTTTAAAGATATAATTTAATCCAAGTTTTTCAACATCTTGCTCTCACAATGTATGCCATGTATCCATTGTAGTTAGAATATCTCTATGTTGATTATGCTACAACTCATGCTTAACCAAATATTGATCTTTAGATTAGTTGTGCTTAATTAGACAATTAATGCTTTGGAGAAATACTTTAGTTGTGATTAAATTATCCATTGGAGAAACACCTTAGTTATACGGTAGACTTGAATCTACTATAAGGACAAGAATAATATTACAAGTTGAATGCATATCATAGGTTATTGGTGGATTTGAATACCCTAGTATCCATATTATCATTGTTTACATATCTTGTTATTTGCATCTTTTACTTTTATTATTTCAGTCACTTGAAAATCATATCGTCGTATCGACAAAATCAAACCCCTTTTGGTTACTCTATGAATCAGGATTTAGAATCAACTTCTATACTCTCCAAGTCTCTGTGGTTCGACCTGTGCTTGCCATGTGTTGCTTGTCGACACTGTGCACTTGCAGTTTATACATAGAAGTAGGTATCTTTCCGAGCCTACCACTTGCCTGACATTGCCTGTCACAGGTTGAAAGAATCAAACTTTTATTATTATTATTATTATTTATTTATCTTTTAATAAAACTTTTATTATTATTAACAAAATAATCAAATACAAGGTACAAAGTCGATAGAGGGCAACCTAGCAACAAGTTGAGCCCCTACACCTTTTTGAATTGAAATACCTAATCTATAAAAAAGAGAATTACCTATTTTGTAATTGAGATCGTAATTAGCTATACAATTTCTCAACCTCTTCAAAAGAATCACCGTGACTTCACTAAGTTTGCTTAAAGTAGAGAAAGAAAGGACGCCAAAACCATACCCATGAACCAACACCTTATCCAAATATTTTGCCCGCTTACGTGAAATAACATTAGAAATGGCGACACCTGGATCGAAAGCCCGGCCACTAATACCGGAAAAAGGTGAAACACCCGTAACATCAAAACAAAAATCTTGCCCATTAACCCAATTATAGATAAGAATGTCAGTGGGCTTTAAAACCTTGGAATCATCCGTCAAGAGTCCTATATCAACCTCCTTTCTAGATGCAACTCCCGCCTTGTAAAAAATATCCGAAACAACATCCCTAACAAAATCATGTCTAAACTTTATGCCCACCTCACTTGCACAATGAAGTGCATGATCGCCATAAACATCCATGGACCTCTTGCAACAAGCACAAATATCAATAGTGTTAAAAATAGGTATACCAAGCTTGTAACTAACAACTGCCCTGAACTGACGAGGCCCCAAAGTCTGATCAAGCCCACATATTGGTATAGCTTTAAGATAATCCTGAGCATGTTCAAGCCTATTGCTTTGCCAAAGAGTAGTATCACGTTCTGACATAACAAATTTGTAAGGCAGGCTTGGTGCAGATTCAGGTGGAAGATTAAGAATAACCTCCCGCAGATATCTTGTTTGAAAACAAGAAGCAAGAAAATAATATTTACTCGTGTCATCCAACGTGTAAACGCCTAAACCCCCATCCATCATTGGCAGTGTAGCAATACGTTGTTGGAGGGGACCGAACCCTGCACCATCTCCTGTAATAATATGCTGCAGAAATTGCACTAAGGGAAGATCATAACAAGAAATAATTTGTTGAATATCATTAGGTTTATTGGTTCTCAGGTTAAAATAAAGCTTCGAAAAACCTGCGCAACTTCGTAAGAGTAATAACTCACTCTTCGGGTCATGTAATTGCTTAACGGATTCCATGAGGTGTAAGTTTTAACAATTTTAGTCTTCACAAGATCACTGCAAAACTTCGAATTAAGACTCACCGGCCCTCCCAACAACTTTACACCATTAGTAGGTCTACTAATATTGGCAGGAAAGACTCCATCAGCTTGACTTCTAGGATCAACATAGGGCCAAAATAATTCAGTCTTGCTAACATTAAGATATAATCCATGGCTAATACCTTTAGTCTGAATAATCGAGAATGCTTTAGCTACTTCCAAACTATCACCAGCAATGGTGCCATCATCAAGATACCATGCATTAAAATCCAAATTACACTGACGTGAGATCAGGTTAACTAGAGGGTGGAGAACCAAAGAAAATAATAAAGGACCCAAAGGATACCCTTGTTGTACCCCAATAGCAGATGACAAAACAACCTCATTATAGTAGAGTCTTACTGGTGAAGCATAGCAAAACTCCACCCATATGGATATACTAGGACATCTAAGTATAACTTCCTTAATTAACGTGGTTCGATCAACCATATTAAAAGCATCCGAGAAGTCAATTAGAAGCATATACATAGTATTTAGAGTACCTTTCATATCCAAGAGTCTGTTTGCAGCGTGTAAGATACCTTCTGCTCCACATGGAACCCCAACTCCGAACCGATGATCCCCTAGGTATAAAGACATATCTTAACCAACTGCTTTTGCAGCGAGCTTTGAGCATAATCTACGCCAAATTATACCAACATCTATAGGCCTAAGCCCACCTCCAGGCTTAAGAAGATGAGTTAATGGAGCACTCGCAATGTACTCCCCCAAAGCAGATGGGAAGCAAACTACTTAGTTTATTATGATTATTTATTATTATTATTATGAAAATGGGCCACAAAGGCTTTTATTGAAAAATAGGATAAAAGAAAGTTTACAAAGATTTGGCAGGGAGACGCGCAACAAGTTGCGCCCCAATGCCTTTTTGAAAAATGATACCTAACCTGTGGAAAAGAAAACTGCCTAAGTTATTGTTGGCATCGTGACTTGCCATGCAGTTTTTCAATCTTTTCAAGAGAACTGTAATATCATCACTTAATTCCCCTAGTATCGTAAATGCTAGAACGCTTAAGCCGTAACCATTAGATGAGCACAAGTCAGCATATTTTTTCTGTTTATGAGTGATTGCCACTGAAATGGCATGGCCAGGCGTGAAGGCTCCGTTGCCTCCCTTAGAAAAAGGTGAAACACCAGTGACGTAGAAATAAACATCGCGTCCATTATCCCAATTATAGATCATAAGGTCAGCTGGTTTAAGAGGAGTGCTCTTAGCAGATGTAAGTCCTAGAGAATCCTCCTTTCTTGCGGCTACTCCAGCTTTATAACACAACTCAGCAAAGGGGTCTCTTACCATGTTATGACGGAACTTTAATCCCACTTCACTTGCGCAATGAATTGCATGGTCTCCAAACCGGTCCATTACTCGGTTAAAACATGTACAAATATTGTCTTCAGCAAATAGGGGTATACCTAAGCGGAACTAGAGTACTGACTGAAATTTCCGTGCTCCCACTGTCTGGTTAAGGCCTGGGATAGGAATTGCCTTTAGATAATCTTGTGCATGGAGTTTCTTATTACACTGCCATAATATAGAGTCGCGCTCGAACATAACAAAGCTAGATGGGATGTCCTTCATGATTGCATCATAATAACACGTTGCCAATAAATGCATGGGATGTGGGGGCGACGTCGTTAATGTTGAAAGATGAAGGAGATAGACCACATATATGCATGTAATAGTCCAATGCTGTGTGAAAATGAGGGCTGAGGCCGTGTGTACCTTGGAGAATTTTATTCTGCAGATGTTGGGTTTGAAAGCAGGAAGCTATATACCCTTATTGAGTAGTGTCTTGCATGGTATAGACTCCCAAGCCACCATCCTTGATTGGGAGTGTGGCAATGCGTTGTTGTAGTTGGCCAAATCCTGCTCCATCACTCGTAATCAAGTATTATAAGAACTTCACAAGGTGATCATCGAACTGATGTTGAGATGCTTCCATGCACTGTGGTCTTGTTACACGCATTGAAAAGTACAACTTCGAGACTCCAACACAGTTCCAAAGTAACAAAAGTTCAGCTTGTGGGTCTCTAAGATTCTTAACGCAATCCATCGGGTGTAGTGTCTTGTTGACACGGGATTGAATGATGCCACTGCAAAAATCATATTTGAGACTTACCGGACCACCAAGCAAGCGGACGTCATCAGCTGGTTTACTTACATCAGACGGAAAGACGTATGTACTTCTTGGGTCAGTTTGTGGCCAGAAAATTTCGGTTTTCTGTACATTCAACCACATGCCTTTGGTAGGACCATCATTTTGTAGCATCTGGAAATCTTTTGCCACTTCCGTTGTTTCTCCAACCAATGTCCCATCGTCCAAATACCAGGCATTAAGGTCTAGTTTGCATTGCGAGACTATTTTAGATACTAAAGGATGGAGAACCAATGAAAATAATAGAGGACCAAGAGGGTCTCCCTGATGAACACCTTGCGCATAGGATAAAGTGAACTCGTTGTAATATAACTTGGCAGGCCGCGCATAACAAAATTCTACCCATTTATCAATACTGGGACAGTGATCACGGACTTCACTGATCAAAGCTGTCCGACTAATTACATTAAAAGCGTTAGAGAAATCGACAAGCAACATAGTCATATTAGTATGAGTACCTTTCATCTCCAACAACCGATTTACTGAGTGTAAGATACCTTCCCCACCGCATGGTGTTCCAACGCCAAATTGATGGTTGTCGAGGTAGGAAGTCATGTCTTTAAACATAGAAGACGATGCAAGCTTAGAGCATACACGACGCCATATCGTACATACTACGATCGGCTGAATACCACCTCCCAATTTGAGTAATGGGGTTAATGGAGCACTGGCAATGTACTCTTCAAGAGCAAGTGGGCATTGTCCGTTCATCCATAGATTAAATACACCCATGATAGACACCAAAAGCTCGTCTGCCACTGTAGCAGCAGCGCCACTCGTTGCATCTAACAAGTGCTGAGAACGGAGGCCGTCTCTCCCGCAAGATGTACCCTTCGAAAATCTTTTTAAAGATTTCACAACGGCCTGGACATCAACAGATACTGCCGCAGCTTTTGGATTGCAGGATGGGATGGTAGGAGGCCGTGCTTGAGGATGTTTTTGGCGTAGTTCATGTAGAGTTTCGGGGGTGGAAGGGGCAACACCATTTGATGACAGGATGCGTATTGCAGCGGTGTAATGTCCATTGTTCAACTTCTTTTGGCAGGCCTCTACATTGGTCTTAGCTTTCTCTGGTCGGTGTGGTTGCTTTCTAGTTTGTTACTATTGTTGATCTTGTCAAGACAACTCTAGCAGACGCTGGACAATGTTTGCACAACCATTAGGTTGTCCCCATTCGAGTAAGGAGTTGTTGATGGCAGCAATCTGCAGTTTTTTTCGCGAACGCGGATCTTGCTTCACTAGGATTGTTAGGAATGTAAAGGTTAAGGATACACATATGAAGCAGCAATAATTGAATCCATGGATGTAATTCAGTTGGTTGCGCTATCACTTTGTCAAGTGCATATTTCAAGGCTTTGGAGAAATTCAACCTGCATGGTGGAGGGATGCTGGTGGTCGTAGTAATACGGACCTGATAAACCAAATCGAGGGTTTCTAAAGAAAGGCCGATAGAAGCATCAGGAATGTCATTATTGTTGGACTCTGGAACTGTTTCTGCATGTGGTTTGTTAATGCCATGGAGTAAAAAGTTTGCAGACCTTCCATTGAAAGGACCTAACGATATATTACCATTATGAGGCCGACATGGTCGTTTCCAAGATTGTACTTTCATACAATCACCACAAAGCCACATCTGCAAAGGATTAAGAAGGCGTTCCCAGGCTTGATAAACACTTAAGTTAGTAACGATCCGTTCTTTACATACCATTAGTTTAGGCTGAGAAGGCCAATGCTGATCTCTTATATGCCGAAGAATGGAAGTTTTGGCATAGCCCCGTTCATTGTATCTGTCGAGACAATCATCGAAATGTTTGAAAGTGCGGTGCGCCATTGTATCATCTTCTTGAACATGTTGTCTAAGATTCCCTTCAGTGTCATCTTCGTCAGTGTCTGATGGAAGATTCTGGGAAGATGATGATCGTCGAGTCCTTGGCATTGCAGTACTAAGGAACCGCAGTAACCGTTTTATGAAGATTAGGGCAAAGCGTGAAAAAATTGACACAAGTTATATCAATCGATGGGAAAAGATGGTGGGAATCCAGGGATGTAGAGCCTGAAAAGATCTGAAATGGTTAGGATGAAGAAAATTGTGTTATAATAATATAATATGCACCTCAGATTATAATAATATAATATTATTATTATTATATATATAAAAAACGCCGAGAGAGGCATTTTATTAGCAAAAACAAAGAAGGCCTATTACATTTCGGTAGCAGGTAGCCTGGCCACTAGCTGGGCATTTTATATATATTATTATTATTATTATTATTGTTTACTGTTTATTTTATTTTTATTATTCATATAAAAATATTTTACACATGACGTGTTGGGAGCCTAGCAACCAGCTGGGCACCAACCCCCTTTTTTTTTATTATTATTATTTTTAAATAAATTAATATTATTACATGAAACTAGTTGGAAGCCTAACAAGCTAAGCTCCAACGACATACTACTACATTAATTAATTGAACAGGTTACTATGCTAACTTACCAGCGAGCCTCATGGGTAACCTAGCCAAGGGAGCCGAAATGGCGGGAGGGGGGGCTGAGATTGTGTCACAAGGGGGGCAAACTAACACTACCTTCCATGTTATTTCCTGCAATATTACGCCATTGTGGACTCGAACCTGAGACCTCCTGGAGCGCATTAACTTTGGGGAACGGGGATGACCAGCCGAGATAGGGGCCCGTTATTATTATTTATGTTTTCCTCATCTCATGGAAACTCCTTGATTTCAACAAAACTCCTTGGTTTCAGCAAACTCCTTCGTTTGATGATATTTCCCTAAAATCATGAAAACTATTATAAAATTAGGAAAAATGCCATGGAACCAGGATATTTGGCCGTTCATCCATGACTTGGTCATAGCCGGTCCTACACTTCATGATTCCTTCATTTTTTACTATTTTCCTTCATCTCATGAAGTTTTGACGGTTTCAGCAAAAATCCCTGATTTCTTCATATTTTCTCAAAATGTTGCTCAAATGCATACCAGAAAATATCAAAATTCTCATAACTGAGATACGAACACTTTGGTGACATGAGCATGTTACCTTTCCCGAACAAGGTTGGCTCTTTGTCTTGCAAGGATCCGGTCCCACGTATTTTCACAATTTGACCAAATTTGCGCAATTGCACGTATTAGGTCAAAAACTCTTCCAAACAATTTGGAGCTTCATGGAACGATCGTCATTCGACCCCGTGACCACCCAGGGATGGTTCCATGACCCCTTGGTCGGTCCCTCATCTCTTCATAATTAATTAGGTTTTATCACCTAAGGCTGAGACGAGCATTATTTTAATAATTAAACCAGCATTTAATCGTTCTTTCATAAACAAATCAACAAGTCTTCATGAGACCTTGGTATTTGATCACATGAGCACCTGGGCGCTACATGGTCAATCCATCATCCCGTGTAGTCGGTCCCTCCTTCACTCTGTGATTTATTTTAATAAATCATCAATTGATCAAATTAGGGTTTTGAGTCCAATGTTCATAATTCCAGATTCAAACGCAAATAATTTTATGTTGATCTCATAATCAACATTTTATTAATTATATTCGGTTCAGTTGCCAGTATTCTGATTTAATACTTTATTTGGTCATGCTACCAATAATTCATCAAATGAGCAACATTTTCTCAGATGAGCATTATTTTCTCAAACCAAGGAATATTGGTTCAACTATCAATATTCAACAAATCATCAAATGAGCAATATTTGCTCATGTCAACTATGTTTATTCATACATTATACCTCTGTCTCAATCCATGAGTCTCGGCACATTTTCAAACCATGTTCCACTCAACAGTACAAGGACTCATCATCCCATGAAGTCAGCAACTGACTAACCAAATACACGTCTGCCTTGCAGACTCCACAATCACACGAGACATCAATTGTGTTATATAGGGGGATATTAGCTAGGATTTTGGTCTGCCGATCTACGACATGTGTGTTCATATACACGATGAGAATGCAAGCAAGTCGTGCAATCAGTTTGAGGAGTTAACAAAGTAGTAGATGGAAAATCAACCAAGTATCCGTACGTTGAGCAACTGGTTTTAACACGATTTACATTTCTCCACTCTTTGATTCCATAAACTGGCACACTTCATGGGATCATGGTGTTTACAATTCTAGCAATATAAATAAGTTTCTGAATCATGATTGGAAATGAGGAGAATCTCACGTCAAACAGATAATAAGAGATTAAAAACTCAATATCTGAGCAATTACTCTCAACAGAGAAAATTCAATCATCCATAACTTATTATATCAGAATACATAACACACCCATGATCTTCAATCACCATTGATCTCATACATTTCTCAGCTTCCCTCCTACAGATCGACCCATTCTATCTTGTGACCGAATTTAATTTGGAATGGCCATTGTCTTGGTTTAGGCCGGAGTACTACAGATTGATCTCTCGAATGCAAAGCACTCCCTTCTTGTAGTGCATCTGTGTGAGGTTAGAAAGTTCGCTCAGTTCAAGGATTTTCCTCCGCACGGTCGTCTCCTCAATTCCGTATAAAACGGCAACTCATTTTTTCCCATCTACAGATTGGCGACCACAGTGGGAGATCATTCTCTCGGTTACAATCTCAATTCTCACAAAGATGGTTGGTTTTAAGACTAATTCAACTGTGAATGATTCAAATGGAAATGTTCCTCCTTCTAACGGTACATCTAACGACATGAAAGGCGAAGAAATCCCGACTCTGATTGATCTGGCGCGAGTCTTGGAGATCCACGCCAGGAACATGGATCTGATGAAAAATACAATGAACGACATACTTGATTTTCTCATCAAACTGACATCCGAGTTAGGCAGCATTTCCGCTTCAGAAGTCCCAGCACTGGGGACTGACTCGTCGCATGGTGGCTCTCAAACCAACAGTTTCACTACTTACGAGAATCCGGTGGACTAGGAGGTTGCACAGTTAGTCGAAAACTTTTGTGAACTCTTACACTTTTCCAGAGAACAACGAACAGACATGTTTGCCGCACTCAACCAGATATCATCTGATGTGCGAGTAGATTTATTGTCTCCAGCAATCGAAGAAATGTCCATGATGTCCGAGCATTCGATTAACAATATTACATTTGGAGAAGAGGACCGCATGGAAGATAAAGGACATAACCGAGCCCTGTACATAACTGGTTTTATCAAAGACTCCTAATTCAAGAGAGCACTCGTTGATACAGATGCTTGTACGAACATTATTACTATGAAGACTCTCAAAGCGGTCAGATTCCCACAGAATAAAATTATTCATTATCCCATATTGATGACAGGTTTTGAAGAAATCCAGATCCATACATATGGATACGCATACATAGACTTGAAGTTATGGCCTATTCAATCAAATGCCAAATTCCATGTGATCGAACAAGAGCCTGATTATCACATTATACTCGGATGACCATGGATCCATGATAACAAGGTGGTTCCCTCAACATTCCATCAATGCATGAAGGCTCTACTCAACAACAAGATTATTCGTATCGCGTCTTCTTTATATCCTTATGCTCCTTTATATGATGCTGAATTCCTTGAATCTCAAAAAAGCATCCCTAAACCTCCAAGCAAAATTTATAGTACTCCCCTCCCAAGATGGAAGTCCCTCGAAAACATTACTGACAAACCATCATCCCCAGGTGCTAAGACGATCAAGTCATCTGCTACACCAATTAAGCGCAGTAAAGATCATGTCTCAACTCCGGGATCTAATTTCATAACAAGTCATGATGCGGAGGGGAGGATCATTTATCGCCGACGCAAAGATTAGCAATTAATAAAGAAGAACGATGAAAAGTCTCCCCGCCCCGAGGAATCATGTCAGAGCGAACCATCGGTCAAGGAAGAGGTTCAAGACGCTCCACGATAATTACAAGATGGCACTGATCTACCACTGATGATCTCAAAACAATCAATATCGGGACAAAGGATGATCCAAGGACAATTTTAATTAGCTCCGCACTGTCACCAAAGGAATGAACAAAACTGATAAATCTGCTGAAAGAATATCTGGATGTCTTCGCTTGGACATATGAAGAAATGACTGGTCTACACGGCAAATTAGTTACTCATCATCTGCACGTCACTCCTGGTTCCAAAGCTTTCAAACAACCACCTAAGCAGTTTAGACACAAAGTCGAGGAGCAAATAAAAGTCGAGATTCGGAAACTACTAACAACAGGATTCATCAAACCTATTCAACACCCAACATGGCTGGCAAATATTTTTCCTGTCAAGAAGAAGAATGGTCAAATCAGATGTTATGTTGATTTTAGGAATCTGAATAAATATTTCCCGAAAGATGATTTTCCCTTACCCAACATTGATATGCTCATTGATGCAACTAGTGGTCATGGTATGTTCTCATTCATGGATGGTTACAGCGGCTACAATCAGATAAAAATGTACGAGCATGATGCCAACAAGACCGCGTTTCGCACCCCTATTGGGAACTTTCACGACACTGTGATGCCCTTTGGATTAAAGAATACGGGTGCTACCTATCAACGAGCCATGACTGCCATATTCCACGACATGATGTACAAATAAGTGGAAGACTATGTTGATAATGTGGTAGTGAAGTCAAAGACTCGAGCATCCCACCATGAAGTTCTGAGATAAGTTTTTGAGAGATGTAGAGAATACATATTAAGGATGAATCCTCTGAAGTGTGCTTTTGGTATTTCCTCTAGAAAATTTCTGGGATTCCTAGTCACTGCGGAAAGAATCAAAGTCGATCCAGATAAGACGAAATCTATTACTACCATGCCTCCTTCGCGCACTGTGAAAGAACTCCAGAGTTTTATGGACAAGGTAAACTATATTCGACGCTTTATTCCTGGGTTGGCTCAATTCATTGCTTCGTTCACCCCTTTATTGAAGACATGAGCGAGTTTCACATGGACAACTGTCCAACAAGAAGTATTTCAGAAAATACAACAAATACTGTTGTCACCTACTGTCATGAAATCACCGGTGCAAAGAAGACCACTTATACTTTACATAGATTCTAGTGATGTTGCTATCATAGCACTCCTTTCTCAATAAGACGACGAAGACATCGAACGAACGATCTACTACTTCAGTCGTACAATGCTGGATGCTCAACTCCGATACCCAAAGGAAGAGAG